>JAMPIV010022976.1:10000-12500 GCA_024509875.1 Oreohelix idahoensis | reverse complement strand
CTGCTCCATAGGGAACCTGGAACTACTTTATGTTTTTAGTTCTCTTTACGAAACTATCAATAAAGCAATCACCAGCCCATGCAGTGGTGGTTCATGAATCATCATTCTAGATACTGAGGTTGCCAGCCCCAAATGACTTTGACATCCAATAGCGAGTTTCACACATTAAGCTTCACATGGTAATATAGGCATATATATGTTAGTTCACAATCCATTACTCCTAGACCTAAGGGTCTTTTATATTTGGACTTGCGCCCTAATATAACCGACTAGGTTGAACGGGACGCGCCTCGCCAAAACGAGACAAAAGTTTTACATTAAAAAAAAAATGTTAGTTCACATGTTAGTAATAAAATATGAAATGTAAATCACAACTTGCGCCGATCCTGGCTACAGACTTGTCGCACAGATGAATACAAGAGACGAATCTTTCTCTTACACGTGTCTGGGATTTCTTTTAATTTTACAATAGACTACGTCTTCTGACTCCGTGTTTATTCAGTTTCCTAGTCCCGGTGTTCCTTATTAAAATGTAGAGATTTCCTGTGCTTTTGTAAGTCTTATCTGGTTCTCCAATAAAAGGTCCGGTTAACAAATAGGATTTATGAATCTAGTTCTTCACTTTGGCTAAGGTCTGATGTTGTCTTGGCGAGCGTGCAATCACGGAGAAATAAAACTGTGAAATTGGTCAGCCTATATTCCTTCCAATGATGTTATGAATCTAATCAGAAAGATCCAATCATTTCAAACAGGTCGGGTGTGGCACTTTCCAAATATTTCCTACACGGAAAATTTTCCAAAAGGTCACGTCTTCCATATATGGTAATATGATGTCTTGCATACACTCTCACCAACACATTTGTAGACTCATATTGTCTAAAATGTAATAAATCCATGATTACTTGTTACCAAGTGACCGGAAGCGATTATATCACTCTTGTTTGCGTCACACAGACGGTAATGTTGGTGTAGCAAGGATGACCCGGAAGCGCTTATGTCATAAGTTCCGCCTCGTGCACGGGTTATCATGTGTTTCGACAGACAAACAAATCTGGTTCTATTCAACAATCCTTGTGGCTTGAAAATTATGCCAAATAAAAGCGATGAGTGAGAAAACTGAAAAAAAGACTGCCGTGTAGGTTTGGTACAAGGGCATGTAAATACTTAATAGGTTTGGTACAACTTCATATAAATACTTAATAGGTTTGGTGCAAGGGCATGTAAATACTTAATAGGTTTGGTGCAAGGGCATGTAAATACTTAATAGGTTTGGTGCAAGGGCATGTAAATACTTAATAGGTTTGGTGCAAGGGCATGTAAATACTTAATAGGTTTGGTGCAAGGGCATGTAAATACTTAATAGGTTTGGTGCAAGGGCATGTAAATACTTAATAGGTTTGGTGCAAGGGCATGTAAATACTTAATAGGTTTGGTGCAAGGGCATGTAAATACTTAATAGGTTTGGTGCAAGGGCATGTAAATACTTAATAGGTTTGGTGCAAGGAGACTGGTTGTAATGGTGGCTTCGGGCTCCATATGGAGCGACAAGGAACATGACGATGATTGGCAGGCTGGTAAAATAGGCGTATGTACGACACAGCCACCACTATCTTGTAATCCTGTGTTTTTGACTTAACGAGTAATGTCGTCTCCGCTGACTCTTCAATTGCAAGTCTTTAGTGTTTACTTTTTTGGCGAGAAGTTTTTGCAGTGTAGCTTTCGGTTGCATTATTCGTTTGATTAGCAAGTTTGAACTTTGCCCTGCCTCCTGTTTGCCGCTGAGCTGCTAACTACAGACTAGCCGTGCCGATACCAAATACGTTTGTTGACATAAAACATATCCGATTATTTTACAAGCGGAGGGCAATTTGTCATAAATTATAACATAATTTGTCATGTCAGAATCGCAAATGTTGTCGCAGGTTTGGTATTGATTGCAAGATCTTCACAATTCGAAACGCTCGAGCTGCTCTTTAAGAAAATTGTGAGTAATTCGAGTAAAGGTAAGATTGATCAGGGCTTTCATTCCCCGGAATCTGCTAAATAGCAGTGGCGGGTCTTCTATTAAGTACTAAGAGCTACAACACGCCCTGTAATTTAGTAGTATAATTGCACGTTTTATTTTTGATACTTTTTAAATGCACTTACTTTTTTCTTCTTTATAGTAAATGTTGTTTTTGCTTTCTGATCATGTTATTTGCAGTAAGCTTCAATGGATATCCCAAGGGCTGCGTGGAAGAACAATAAATCCAGTTTCGGTTGACTAGCAAATCCTTAATTTGTGCTATCTCTTACGACGTAAGATAACAATAAACATGAAAGCTTTCTGTACATGTTACTTACTTACTTAGTCGTTCCCCTTCTACCGTGAGGTGTAGAGATTTGGAAAAGAGAGCGCCAGACTATCCTGTCGGTTCTGAACATGTTACATAATTTAAATTCGGACAAAAGTAGACGAAAAGATAAAAAGGTCGACGATTACAGGGGAAGTGGATAAATC
>JAMPIV010022976.1:0-7500 GCA_024509875.1 Oreohelix idahoensis | reverse complement strand
AGACATAAAAACTATTAAATTTGATCAAAAACAGTTCTAGAAGACAGGCACAGATGTTAATATCGCTGGCGTGACGAGAATAATAATGAAGCACAAGCCGGCCATTTAAATACATTAGAGAATAGTTTATTTATTTACAGAGGACAATTGTGGTTCGTTTATTCATCATTGTGGTGATTTACATTCATCCTAGCTTTTCCTGAATGCGTGTAGAAAGTGAGCATCTTGTATGCGCATCTTGTAGAATCGCTGGTTCACAGGAAGATTTCGATTTCTCCTTCTATCGATGAAGTCACAACAATGCCCGCTCACACATTCATTAACAGGACAAGAATTCCGTAGATATTTCTCAAATGTCAAACATGATGGCAACTTTTATTGATTGTGTGGACTGGTTTATTTTTTATTTTTTTGTGTAAACGTGACTGCTCGTTTCCATAGTTGGAAAGTTGTTGCAGGCTTTTATTTCTTTGTGGAAGCGGAAAAACGTTGTCAAACCATTTTTGGTAGGAGAAATCATAGGAAATATGTACGTGTAGATACCAAATTTTTTGAAGTTTGTAACAATAGTGGTGATGATGGTGGGGGGGGGGGGGGGGGGCCTGAATGTTAAACAAGAGAGGGCTTTAAAATAAGAGATTAATAATGATAATAATAATAATCATATTCTTCTTTAAGTATCATTCCTTATGGCGTAGTTGATAACGACACTCCGTAACTGTCTGTTGCAAGGGCTGTTTATAAATTATGTTGTTGACTTCTTTACATGACGTGATATCAAACTATCCAGTATATTCTCCCTTTGTCGCCCTCTATCTCTTTGTCCTTCAATATTTTCTGTTGCCACGATATTCCCAGCGTTCTTCATCTCATTATATGCCCAAACAAAGTGAATTACTTCCTTGTTCAGGATATCCACATTATTTTTTAAAATGTAAAACCAGAACTCCAAGACTTACAGGGATTTTCATACTCTATTTACTAATTGTCTATGATGTACTTCCAAATGTCAAGATTGACTCTGTATAACATCGATGAACGCTCTTCCTTCCTTCCATAGCAACTTTTTGTTGCATAAAATACTTTACATTTTATGGAACGCTGCTAGCAAGCTGTTATTAACGTGCTTATATATTTGAATCTAGTCTTGTTTCGAAACAGTAATCATAATAAGTTTGACTACAAATCTGACCAACTACTATCTTCGCTTTGTAAGTTGATTTTAATGTACCACCCACATTTCCGTCTTTCTTGCTCTGCTATGTGTAGCAGATATTTTGTATTTTCCTTCTTACACCCCTCACTGGGATAAGTCGGCATGTTTTTGTTATCCATTTAACTCGCGGGTGCAGCCGACATCAGAAAACAGATTAGCACTACAAATCGCCAGCGTCTTTGGTAATCGCTGATAAAGGCCAGGGTGCGTGAAAAGAGATTACTTGTCTGGGTGACACGTTTTGGACAGGCACGGATGACATAATCGCTTCCTGTCCGACTTGTTATGACGAGATTACTTTAGATAGTAATAAATTGTTACATCTGAAACACATTGTCGTATGAGTTTGCAGATGTGTTGGTGAGTTCCCCTGCCAGGGATCGGATGTTTTTTTTTTACCATATATGGGAAAGGTGACCTCTACATTACGTTCAAAATTTTTCCATGTCAGGAATATTTTGAAATCGCCCACCCAACATTTTTTTTTTTGGAAATGATTGGAGCTTTTGCTTAGCTTCATAACATACAGATGCGGGGGAGGACGGTGAATATAACCTGGCGCTTTTCAAGTTTAGTTCACTGTGAGATTCACGCTTGCCAAGACACAACTAGACTTGCCAGAAGTTAGAATTCAGAATTTCGATTTATCAGGCCGGACTTTGTGGAACAATCTTGAAGGACTTACATAGCCCACGAAACCCATTTTAATAAGGAAGGCCGAGGAAACTGAAACACACGGAGTCATAGAGGGAATTATCTTATAAAAGTAACGACCCTAAGAACACGTGTAAGAGGCCTAATCAAGTGCGTTAACTTTATTCATCTGAGCAAAAAGTCTGTGAGCCAGGATTGGCGTCAGTTGTCATTTCACATTCTATATTTTACATTACTAACATGTGAACTAATATGTATATATTGCCATGTGAATATGGATAAAGCTATTCAATTTAAATGTAAAGAAAGTTTTCGCTCGAGGGATTAAGTTTAATTCTCATCGAGGGTAAATTCTGAGTTAAATGGGATGGTGGAATAAGAAAGGGGACACATAAGTATGTGTCGGGAAAACGCAATACTCAGGAGAGCGTTTCGTTTCTATTCTTTTACCATAGTTGTTGGTGGTACCAGGAGAGTACTAATCTCTGGAACAAAATTAGGGTATAAGTGGACTGACGTAGACACGCGGGACCAGCTTGGCAGTTACTTCTTGATTGTACTTGAAACGTGCTGCACCTGTAATCTTGACCAGAGACGTGAGAACTTCAGTGACCTATCTGCACAGAACCCATCAGCGGGAGCAGAAACTACTATTGGCAGCTAAGTGAAACCTATAAGCTGCCAAAGTGAACTTTTTTCATAAAATATACTATCATTCAATGATGAACCTTTTCTTTTAAACTATTCAATTATTTTAACCATGTTAAAACTAAATGATTATTAAATGCGTTATTTGTTAATATACACATTTAATTTCGATTTAATCGTTTTAAATGTGCTGCATGTTTGTCTCAGTCAATTTACTAAACACACTCTAAACAGAGCTATACCAGAATAATAATAATTCCACTGAGTAAATCAGGGTGAGGGCTTAACGAGCTAAAATTAATAATTGCTTAATCCTTCACAAAAGTTGTCTGCAGATCATAGAATTAACGTGCTCAGCCAAACAGCATTGTATTTCGCTTTTCTGAATATCTTGTGAAGACTCACTTTGTGATAGAAGCGTCATTAACCTTCTATCTACAATCCTGCCAAGAGTAATCTTGTGCGAAGGTAGACACCTTTGACGACCCACTTTAGATACTCTTGAGTTTTGGCCACTGTCGGACCACTACTGCAAAGCAGGGGAGGCAATACCTTCACACTGGCCAGCAATGCAATAGAATACGTGGACAATTTATTTTATGCCTTTTGTTTTGTTTTAGTGCAACTGATAACAACAATAAATGTTTTGTTCATTATGTTATGTTCTTTTCCTTTCTTCACGACCTTATCAAGTAGGAACGTATAGTATCCTACTTGTCTTATCACATTCTCTTATCATGCAGTTGTTCCTTGTTGTAAATCCATGAATATACTATGTTCCACGATAGCAGGCTATCATGAACACGATTTTTGGGGGCTTTTTGTTGTTGTAAATGTCTGTTGTCGTTTCTGTGAGATTCCATATTAAGGAAGAAACAAATGGCATATATATTAGTTTATTAGCAAGCAAGATTGAACTAACATACAAAGAAGATGACCATTCTTGTTCTTTATTCAAGCATAATTTTTTTACCGCAGTGCGTTCTGTTTTTAGTATACAATTTTGTTCCTTACAAGTATCATGTTTTCTTCAGTACGTTTTTTAATACGATATAACATTGTGTTACTTACCTTCTTTGCTAGTAACAGTTTTACTGTATGACGTATTGTCTTTATTATACTATATTTGTCTTTACAGTTTCACTAGTATCAGATTTACTGTAGCACCTAATGTTCGAATGTATACAAAATTGTTCTTTATACGTTTTAACTATAAGTGATAGTTTTAAGGTGGTACGTATTACCAATGGTACCCTATTTTATCAATTACATTTATCACTAGCGTTATTGATTACTGTTACTCATTCGTTTCATTATTTGGAGTCAGTGGATCCCTAAAGATGTGGTGTGCAGAACTCACCGATGATTGGTATATGCTCTGACAACCATCAATTCACTCTCAAATCATGGGCCAAATGATAACTGACTCATCAGTGAATTACCCCAAGTCTAAGGTGGACCAATGTACCGAGAGACTGAATGGCTGCTGGGTAAGCAGTCGCGAACATTGGCTGTCTGGAGGGCGAGCGGGACGGCACCAGGCAGATGGACTCCATAAGGACATCCCTTGTCTCTTCCCTGGTATGGTGGCTCTACCAGGGTGACCGAATATTTCCACCATTTAGTGCAAATACACCATGAGAATTTTAACTATCCAGAATCATCGTGGGAGCTACGGAGATTGTGCTTTGTCGTCGATATCTGCAGCAAATTAAATGAGGAAATACAAATGCAGAAGGAGAGACAGGGGAGAGAAGAGCAGAGAGAGAGAGAGAGAGAAAGAAGGGCAAGAAAGAGAAGGCTCAGAAAGAAAGCAGATCGCATCTCGATGAAATATGTACTTATAGGATACTGGAATTATCGAAATGCCAATCAACGTGCAGCCAGTATACAAACAATCATCTACAATTTCAATATCCTCATGATCCAAGAGACAAATTTAAAAGCCAGTAGTGTTATCAATTGCACAGGCTACAGATGTTACTCCAATCCTTGTGGGCCTGGTAGACGAGGGCAAGCTATATAGGTAAAACATGAGCTCCATCATTCGTGGCTGGATACAAGTTCCCAAAATAGTGAGGATGAGGAATTGCAGGGGATGGCAACTAAACATGGGGATACAAATGGTGTCATAGATCTGTCATACATCTCTAGTACTGCCACCACCATGGTATGTTGGGATGTATTAGGTGCACAGGAAAGTGATCACCTACCTTGCGTCATACTCATTGCAAAGGGTAAGATGACTAGACACAGGAAACCTCAACAGACCTTCAAGTATCTTACAGGCCCACTCGACTGTAACAACCCTTTACACATATGACGTCAAAATGCCAAATAAAAGACAGCGAGAACACCATTCACCCAACCTCCCTGGTGGATTAAGACAGTGGAGGAAGCATGGATAGAAAAGGAAAGAGCAACAAAGGAATGGCGTAAAGCACAAAACAGAAGAATGATGAATAAGGGAGAGATTGAAGAGACGAAGGAGGAAAAGCAAAGAGCCGTTAATAGATTCAAGAGCTTGGCAAGGGAGGCCAAGGACAAAGTGTGGGAGGACTTTGTGACACAGGTGGGCACGAAAAAAACCCGACAGAAATTCTGGTCCTCGCATCGAAGAATGAATAGGAAAAGTGCAAGCCAACCGATCCCTAATATCAAAAGCTCTACAGGACTAATCCTGAAGACGGACGAAGAGAAGGGAAGAGCATTATTCAATTGATATGGGGAGCAAACGGACAAAGATGACAAAAGTGCCCGCCTGAAAATAAAGGACAGTGTTCTGCATAATGCCCTAAGGGACCAAATATACTTCGATCTCATTTCTGAAGAGGACGTGGTGTACACATTGAAAACCAGCAGAAACACTGCTCCAGGTTCTGATGGTGTACAATACCATCACAGTAAACAGCTCGATGACACAGCCATTATAACTATGGTGAGCGATTTCAATACCAGCATACAGAATGCTGACGTGCCGGAAGACTGGCTTCACAGTTACCTTGGGCCACTTCCCAAACCTGGCAAAGACCCCACATTGCTCAGAAGCTATCGAATTATTATCACACTACAGAATGTCTATGGTAAATTACTTGCGAAGATAGTTGCAAGACAAGTAATGAGCCACCTCGAAAATTCACACTTCCTTCCTGATACCCTTGGTGGCTATAGGCCTATGAAAACAACACGGGGTAACGCTGGAACGTTTGCGTATGATGTGTACGAGGGATTCCAGGGTAAACGAGAAACGGTGGCTGTCGTAAGTGACCTAGAGGATGCTTATAACAGTGTGGACTTTGCAACCCTAATAGACTGTATAATGGCATGTGGTGAAAACCCTTGGATAACAAGGTGCATAGCAGCTGCCTTAATGGAGATATCAGTTGCATTTCGCTTGTGAACTTGGACATCAGAACCAATGTGCATTTGCCCGGGACTACCCCAGGGTTCTCCACTATCATCAGTGCTGTTTAACATCTACACAGCAAAAGTAGCAACCTTTCAACAACAGGACTGGGACGAACATTAACTTTCGCAGATGACATACTCATGTACAGAACTGACTCAGAGAGACAGGAAATGGTCCAAGGCGTACAAGAGACACTACAGGCGGTTTCTAAATGGTGTAAGGAAAGCGGATCAAAGGTCAATCCCAATAAGGCCTGTGTGATGTGGTGCTCTTTGAACAATTCCAAAGTGAAAGCAGACCTTCCAGACGTCACTTTCAATGGGCAGAACATTGAAAGGCATGACATGCTGAAGTGTCTAAGAGTAACGTTTGATCGTGAGATATCGTTCAAGTATCATGTCGAACTGATCATACAGAAGTGCAAGCGCGGACTGGCAGCCTTAAAAACAATGGTTGCTGCGCGCTTGGTGTCAACCACACACCATCCTTCAACCTTCACTAACCAACTTACAGTCATCCCCCTTCAAAAACCAACACACCAACTCCCAAAACCCAGTCTGACTGTCAAACCAGGGATGGAAAACATAATACAACCTCAAGTTTCAAAACCTGGTTACACAAATACCAGTTAAAAACACCTATTCCCCATGGAAAGGGATCCCTCAAAAAACTTGGCTGATCCCCACACTTTATTCCTTGTTAACACCCCTCACTTTAAAAAACACATTAACCCAACCATACATCATCATTCAAAACCCATCCAATCCATCCACAAACTTCATATCTACACTAATTCTAACATACACCTATATTCATCTCCCCCCCATTCTATCCCAACTTCCATCACCACTACAACATACCCCCACCACTATACCCTACCCAACTCAAAAATCACAAAACACAAATCCACATCCAAAATAATCTTTCTTCCATCACCCACCTTAAATCCTTCTATCACCCATCTACTATCAAATCAAATCCACCCCAACAACCCATCCATCACCACCCCCAATCCACTCAAACAACCACAAATCCACCCCAAAACCCAGCATGCCAACAACAAGCCCCTAAAAATACTAATAAGCATCGAGCATCCCCTTACAACCCCACGTAAAATCCCACCCAAAACAAGCAACTAATACTAAATTACCACCATCCCACCAAATACAACAAACACCAATCACATACCCACCCCACCCCCCAATCCCATCCAACAATATCCCCCAATATTCCCCCCTTTTCTATCACCTCTAACAAATAAACCACTTCCTACACTAACCAAATATTACCCCCCCCATTAAAACCAACATATATATCCAAAACTTCCAAAAAAACATAAAAAAACAAAAACATCTATATTTTCCCCACAAAATATTATCCCCCAAAATAATCCCACCAAATATCATACCATAAATAACCCCTTACCACCTCTCAAATCCCCTTCTCACCCCATCTCACAGAACACTACCTCCTTTATAAACTCAATCCCCTATCAACTACTTCACTATATTACCCTCATTTCCCCCCTTCTATCAAATCTACACCAACCCTCCTCACCTATCAACATACATAT
>JAMPIV010022975.1:27500-101267 GCA_024509875.1 Oreohelix idahoensis | reverse complement strand
CCAGTCAATGGAAGTCAGGCTGCCGACACAACTTCTAACGACGAAGGCAAAAATTAGAATAGGCACCTGGAGTATACGAACAATGCAGGAGGCCGGAAGGACAGCACAGGTAGCTGGAGAGATTAGACGATATGGAATAAAACTCTTAGGGCTAACAGAACCAAGAATAAATGGAACTGGTGAATTCAAAACCAATACAGGGGAAATTGTCAGATATTCAGGACATGAGGATGAAGACCACACATACACAAAAGGGGTTGCTATAATGATCTCACGGGAAGCCAGAAAAGCACTAATAGAATGGGAATCAATATCACCCAGGACAATAACGGTAAGATTCCAGGGAAAAGGAAGAAAATTACCATTATTCAATGTTATGCCCCAATAAACAATGCAGATGAAGATGCGAAGCAAGATTTCTATGATGAACTGTAAGAAACATTGGACAAAACACAAAGAGACATTAAGATAGTAATGGGAGATTTAAATGCAAAAGTAGGAGTAAACAACAAAAACTGTGAATTAATAATGGAAAAGAATGACATAGGAAACAGAAATGAAAATGGAGAACTCTTTGTAAACTTTTGTAATTTTAATGACCTGCTCATCGGAGGGACTATCTTCCCACACAAAGACATACACAAGAGTAATAGGGAATGCGCAAAACGGTTAGGATTCTGCAGGAGCGCTGCAGGAGCACCTGCAGGAGCATGACTTTTATATAGCAAAAATTCTGCAGGAGCGCTGCAGGGGCAAGATGGCGGACTTGAGCTAACAAGGGGAGGTTATTTTTAGAAGTATTTTGAGATAACAAGAAGAGGAGGGACAAGATGGCGGACTTGAGCTAACAAGGGGGAGATTATTTGGGACAAGATGGCGGATTTGAGCTAACAAGGGGAGGTTGTTTTTAGACTTTTATATAACAAGAAGACGATGTTAATATAAGGAAAATGTGGCAAGATGGCGGACTTGAGATAACAAGAAGACGATGTTTATATAAGGAAAATGTTGCAAGATGGTGGTTTTTTTTATATATTATTGTTTTTAGTATAGCCAAATTAGGTAGTGTTAGACAAACAACATTTAGACTTTTAGATGATAGGAAAATATATATTTAGACAATATGTATACGTTAGATATAGACATACATATTTAGACATAGACAAACAGTTATTTTACAACATTTAGACAAACATTTAGACAAACAATTAGACGATATAGGTAACAAAAAAGCGTTTTAGTTAATATAGTTTTTATTTTTTCAAATACTAAAGGGCAACTCTCAATCGCTTGGTAGGTTTCTTCTTCTTCTGTGGTAGATTAGGGACATCGGGTAGGTCTGTGGTAGGAAACCAACTAGGTTCTGGGGATACTGGACAGCTAGACTTCATGATTTCGTCAAACAGGTTAGTGGAAGGCTTCTTCGGGGATAGGACATCGGCCAGGTCTGTGGTAGGAAACCAACTCGGTTCTATTGGTTGGTAACAGCTGGAATTGATGTACTGGTCAAACGTGGTAGTGTTAGTAGGATAGGTATCCGTGCTTGGTGGCTGTAATCGGTCAAATTCGGCGAGGATTTCGTTCTCTAACGTTAAGAAATGTTCAAACTCGGGTCGAGTTAACGTAATGCCGTGTTTGGTAGGAAATTTGAGGTAGGATTCACCAAAATATCTTCGCACGTGTAGTAAAGGTTGACCTCGGTAAACACTTACAGACGCAGCCTTCAGACCACTAGCCAAAGGTTTAAGCATTTCATCACTTCTCTTGATGTAGACCCAGTTGGTGGGAGCAGTCATTTTCAACGAGATGTATCTAGTGTGTTAATAAAGTGTCGTCCGTTTATATCGTATAATCTGGGTTTTTTAAGCGTGCCCTAGCTAGGATTTGATTCGTCGAACATCGAGCGTGTGTTAGGCAGGACGTGATTCGTCGATTTATTGCGTGGGAACAATGACACATGGCTGTATTGTCGTGAGGGAAAAAATACACCTGTCTATTGATTTCGTTCCTTGTTTATCAAAGTGGGGTTGAGTTTCACTAGCCAGGGTCTGACTAAGCGCGTAATTAATCGATCGTTGGCGTGTTGTCTAGCCGAAAATGGTAGTAGGACCCGCTGCATAGTACCACCTCGTGTTTTGATCAAGATGAAATAAATGGCGTAGAGCCCGCAAACATTGGTGACTACATCTTGTAAATGTCTGGCGTTGTAGTTAACAGGTCGAGTAGAGTTTCTGGCTATAAAATTAACCAGGTCCGAGTGTGTAGGTGGTAGGCCAAAAGAATCAAAATAGTCAAAAGTACCAAGTCCGTTATAATATAGGGCGACCCAGTGGTCACCGGGGCGATAGCTAGGATCAGTGTTGATGACGAAAGCAGCCGTCTTGGTCGGATCGAGGCGTAGAGGTAATTGATCACGAGCTAACCCTTTAACGAGCCCAGTTCGTTTAACAAATATGTCCGACAGGAGGATGGTGCGTATCTCGTCTGTGTTCATTGTTTAAGTGGTGTAGTCTGTCAAAACTTGGCGCGATTTCGAGATCTCCAAGATCGAGTCTTGCTCGGCGTAGACGAGAACCTGTAATGGTTCGGGTGTGACCTCGGCGAATTTAAGTTCTACTGAGACTGGGCCCGACTTGGCCATCTCAAATTGGTCACCGTCTTCTCGGGGGCTAGAGAGACGGCCGGATTTAATTTAGCTTTCCGGACAACCAAGGCCGCATAAGTTATAATAGATTTATATCCAGCGGTGGGGTCGTGTCCCAGCACGTTGAAGGCATCTTTAGATGGGGTGAGTTTTACTTTAACTGTCACACCATTTAACAGGTAACGATCTTGAGCAAAGATATCTGAATGTAAACGACCCATCATATCAATCTCCTGAGAACCAGCCGCTATATGTCGACGCAGTCTTAACCCGTTGTTATTGTCACCAATTGTGTCCGTAATAAAATTTGGCGTGTCTTTGTAAAACAGAGCCGATGTCAGATGGCCTCGTTTGGGTTCCTCCCCGTAATTCAACGTGGCTTCGATGTAAGCTCTATAAGGGTAGGTGTTCTCGCTGGGTGTAATCAGCGTATCGTTCAGTGAAACGTCGACTTGGGAGAATAAACTGTGCAGGTAATAGTTGATCGGGGCCACCTCTGCGTCAACGGGTAATGCGCCACCATTAGCTAACGTAACTTTGGCGCGCACGTGTAGAAAAGTATTGAACAAATCTAGATATTCTTCACCGTTTCCCGAAATTACAAATTCCACCGGGGCTCCGGGGGCTAAGGCGGCCAACGGATGTATCTCCACAAATTGTCCCTCTTCTACGGCTGTCTGCGTTGGTGGTACGCTAAACAAATCTAGACCACTGTGAAGACACTCGCACGAGCTGGGGTGAATAAGCGCCATCATTCAAATATATCAGAGTACCTTCGCTTCTTCTGGTGAGAGTGAGAAGGTCGAGCTCGGTTACGGCGTTTTATGCGTTTCGGCTCGCCAGGTGGGGCAGCTCTCGTTTTTCTTTTCCTTCTAAGTCCGCTGCCCGATTGGTTAGTGGTGAGGTGTTCAACCGCTCCCTGTAATAAACGTTGACCAGATTCTTTCGCTCGTTCGCGAAATGCCTCGCCAACATTTCTGCCGGCTAACGCATCGCTCGCGACCTGTAGACCGGTCCCAAGCCCTTCTCTGAGTAAAGCTTTGCCTCCAGTTTTTAACCATGGTAGAACCATACGACCGAGCCCGCCGAAAAAACTACCCAAACCATGTCCTCTTTGACTTCTGCCTCCGATAAACACTGGCATCCCATGGCCAGCTTGGTTGCAGTAAAACTCCTCATACATCTTGGGGTTTCGTCGGATGAGTACGCGTCAGACCATTATGTTTCTAGTCAAAATCAAACCGTCTGTGAGTTCGGAAGTGTAGTGTCAACACCGAAGCTCCGCTAGTGAATGGGATAGTCTTACCCTGATCGTTAGTTAAAAGGATTTCCACCGCGTCATACGAATAAACGACTCAGGTGTACGTAGTGTGGTTTGTCGTAAATCCTAAAAACAGAAGCATTAGTCCTATCCAAAATAGGCACAATCCGTAACAAAGGGACAGAGGCATCTCCAACCGGTCTCGCCGCTACGAGATCGCAGTACACGTATACATTTTTCATGTCGCTATCCATTTGTACTTCAGTCTCACCTCGTAGTATTGGGTCAATGTCTGTGGCGAGTGAGGCAGGAAAACCTAACATGTGTTTCAACGTCTCGCTAATTCTAACTTCAACCTCCGGATCATACAGATTCAAGGTGGCCTTATTATTGTTAAAATGGAATCTAACTCGGGCTTTTTCATCCACATCCGTGGCTAAAAGCAAACGATTCAACTCGTCGATCAGCGTGTCGGGTGACGTGTATAGACCAGCTGGTAACGTGAGTAGTATAGACTCATCTTCTTTGTTGGGAAAATAATGTAGCCATACATCATCCTCTAGCACGTTAAAATAACTTTTGGGAAATTGAATCTCAACCAAACCAACCTCGTAACGTGAACTCAAGTCTATAGTCTGGGGCAATTTGACGAAAAAGTGACCGGCGTTATTGTTTGGGTATATTTTCATCGAGGCATTGCTGGGTAAAGTCACGTAAAAACTCATCCTATCTTGGGGTTAGGTAACATGTAACCCAGACAACTGCTCATTAAAGCGATCCAAAACTTGCCGTCTGGTCCCTCTGCGTTGCTCCGACTCAGATTGAATAATGAGACACCGATGACGACATATATAACGATCATCTGACAGATGAAAACGATCTCTAGTCGCGGGACTAGTTTCCCAAAAAAAGGCCAGAACGAGGTTCTCGCGGTCTTGGGAGGGGGTGGCCTCAAAACTGGGGTGCTCACGTCTTCTTCAATATCCATCAGTCTCGATATCTCGCTAGCTGTTTGGCTGAAATCCAGCTGTTGAATGACGAGTTATAACCGAACCATTTGTCTAAATATTCTTTTACACCCCTGACACCACGGCGTTCCTCCAAAATGGACTCGATTCGATAAACTATCTTGTCGCCGACTCGTTGCAGCTCTTCTTGGTAAAAAGAACCTTTCAATTCCTCACCCGAATCATCTTTAAGGACGTACGTAACCGGTCTTGTTTGGTTTAGTCGACTGATCGTAAACAACTCTTCTGTCCAAGCCGGCGTATAACCCTTTTTAAAAGTTTGTCTGGCTTGGGCGATCCGCACGCGATCACCAGGTTTAAAATAGACTTTTCTACCGACGACATCAGGGGTTGAATACAAAGTACGCCACACTTCTTCTTGATTGTTCGGGGTAACTTCGACCGGTGCCATTTTACTACTCCGATGATACGAGTTGTTGTAGTTGTGGACCAGTTGTTGTATCACGTCGACGTAGCGAAGACTATTGGTTTTGGTAAAGTAACGCCACGTTTTTTCTTTGAGGGTTCGATTAAACCGTTCGACGATAGCTGCTTTGGTGTCTTCATTCTCCGTAGTGAAGAAATGGACCTTTTCGTTTTTAAGAAACTTTAAGAATGTTTTGTTGACAAACTCACTGCCTTTGTCTGTTTGAAAATTTATCGGTTTGCGACTGTTAAAAATTGTCTTTACCGCTGCTACTAACGCTGTCCCAGTCTTGTTTTGCAACGGAACAGCCAGCGAATTTACTAAACACATCAATACACGTTACTAGATAGGAATACCCATCGTTGAATCTTTTTAAACCACGCAAGTCAATTAAATCAGCCTGGAACTGTTGATCGATACCACCTGCAATGGTCGTACGTCGTTTAAATTTTCTGCGCACCGGTTTGTGTAGGGTGTAGGTGTCTTGATGGCCTAACCACTCTTCAATTTTCTTACGACTAAGTTTGGTGCTACGTTGTAAGGGGGCGACTCCGCCATAAGATCCAGGTCGTTTTGGGTCGTAGTAATGTCGTTTTAAAATCACTTCTTTGGCCATGCTTCCCACTTTGGCGCCTTTTTCCTTCTTCTGAGCGAATACGACGATGTTTCTCGCACTTTACTAGCCACCTTTTTTCGATTAGTGGGTGTGACGGGTGGCGACTGAGGCGTTTTGCCCACGATCTCCTCTTTAAGTACAGTGGGTTGTTCGCTGGTTTGTGGTGGTTGTTTAATATCCACGAGACCTAGAGGTACGTGGCTGTACTGTTCTAGTCGAGTCAAATAACGCTGTAATGTTTGTTGATAAAGTCTAGCCTTGTCACCGATTGGTAAATCTTGTCGATCCAAGACTAGTTGCATTTGAGTGTCCAATTCTCCCAAGTTATCTCTTAGAGCATCGGGTGGTCTATAAGGTTTTTCTAACAAACGAGGATCCATCAAAATCATTTTCTTAGCCATTTTACAAAAAACCTCTTAGTACAGCTAGTAAAGGTTTTAACAACACACTTAAGAAACCTCCAGTTTGTAAAAATTGTTTTCGTCTTTTGAGCGATAATGTCCTCTTGGTAAGGGATCGCAGGATGTTTTTGTAACGACGCATACGTCTCTTCTGATTGAGAGTTAGTGTAACGTTACCTTTTAATACGTTGTGACAACATTCACAGAGTGTTCCTACCAGCTCGGGTGATGCTGTTTTCATAACAGCCTTGATGACTGGTGGTTTGGCTGTACCTAGAAAATTTAACATATATCAGCATGTTTTTTTACTTTTTCTCCCATTTCGTTACTTGGGTACGTAAACAATATGTTGCTCCTCTGGGAAGATTCTTGAACGAAGCCTTAGATTATCTGGTGTGTCTTGTCGGAGGTCAATTAACAAATACCCGTGTGCAACTGAGGTTGCGTCCTTAAAGCTATCCTGGACATATCCAGTTTGACCTGGGTACATCTGTTTAGCTAGATTAACAATCTGAGATCCATCGCGTGGATTTTTGAAAAGCACAATGTAATGAGAATTCAAACTAATGGTTCTGTGTTCTTTGTTCTTGCCAAATAAATTTTGCACGAGATAAAAGACGCTTATATTTTTATGATGAGACTTTTTTGTAAATAAACTAGTTACACGTTCGTCTGTTTCGTTCATGAGGTCATCGATAATCACCAACCGTCTCTTATCACCTGTCCACTGCTCAATATCGGGTAGTCCTTCAATAAACTGAACACCAGTCAGTGACTTGTATAGAGGTTGCCATTCGGAGTAACACCAAATAATCTCATCGGGTACGACTGTGACCATATCTTTGATATGTGTTAGGAAACGTTGGACAAAAACAGTCTTTCCAGAGCCAGTGGGCCCTGAGATTAAACAGGTAAAAGGATGTACAAACCTTGGGTCCATTGATAAGAATGATAACTTTCACTTACAACCAGTTATTTTATATCAAAAGACACAAACATTGTGAGAATAAAAACATGAGAATCAAACATTGTGGGAATCACTGTTCAAGAATTTGAGAACCTTTGGAGTAACGTGAGAATCAAACATTGTGAGAACCTTTGGAGTAACGTGAGAATCAAACATTGTAAGAACCTTTGGAGTAACGTGAGAATCAAACATTGTAAGAACCTCTGATACCAACATGTATTGAGAATCAAGAATTTGAGAATCACTGTGTAACAAAATGTAAGAACCTCTGATACCAACATGTATTGAGAACCACTGATCAAGAATTTGGGAAGTGTAAAACATTGTGAAAATAAAAAAATGTAAGAACCCCAGACACCGACATGTATTGAGAACCACTGATCAAGAATTTGAGAATCATTGTGGGAATAAAAAAATGTAAGAACTCAACCAACATTTATTGAGAATAAAAAATACGTAAGAATCACTGGTCAAGAATACGACAACATACACTTTTAAACAAATTCGTGTGTTAAAAGTTAGCATAAATATCTCTTTTTTGTTTTGTTTTTCTATCTCTCTCTCCTTTAATGTTTTAGTCTAAAAATGTCTCTCCCTCTCTCTCTCTTTCTCTCTCTGTCTCTCTTTCTCTCTCTGTCTCTCTCTGTCTCTCTCTCTGTCTCTCTCTCTGTCTCTCTCTGTCTCTCTCTATCGCTCTCTGTCTCTCTCTATCTCTCTCTATCTCTCTCTATCGCTCTCTCTCCCTCTCTCTCTGTCTCTCTGTCTCTCTCTCTCTCTATCTATCTCTCTCTCTCTCTCTCTCTCTCACTTTATTGTTTATTTCAAAATACTCTATTTATTTTTTGTAAACCGTTTTAAAATTTGTCTGTCTTTTTCTCTCTGTGTCTCTTTTAATATATGTTTTAGATAAGAAGAAATGTGTCTCAATTTATTTCAAAATACTCTATTTTTTATAAACATTCGTAACATTCTGTTCCCTTCCGTCAACCAGACATCTGCGTGTATTGCAAATACAGGTCGCTAATTTTATCTTGGTACGTGTCACAAATGTTTGCTTATGGTACAACTCGAGTCAAGTTATAAAACAGCTGTGTCTGTGTAAACAATTCCTAGGGGTTTTTTGATATGATCAATACTCGTCCAGGCCCAAACGAACGACGAATGAGCAACAGTGCTGTTTGTTTAGGTATCTTATTACCAGGTGAAACAGGCTGTTTCAGAACACCTGCACAGTAATTAAACATTGGTGAGTGTTCGGTACGTGACAATTACACTCTACAGTGGACGTAAACCGTTGTGTAAACAGTAAGGTCGTTCAACTCTGAAACAAGCACACTTTTTTGGGATATAATGGAACGCATTGTCTCAGACATATCATTAATTTATGAGAAACTGAAGCGGACACATCTCTGAAAGAAAAGAACCAATTGTTTTGTCATAACAATAGCTCATAGTACGTATTCGTTTGCTAAATATTTTACACGTTATATAGTATTTAAAAGACATGTACCCGTTTTATTTCTTTTTTCTTTGTTAAATTTATTTGTTAGTTACAAAACAAAAAAGACAACTAATTTTCGTTAGGATGTATATCTTTAAAAATATCTGTTTTTCGTGTGTTAGGGTGTAAAAATAATTAATAAAATTATACAAAGGTTTTAGTTGATTGTTTGTATTCGGTACTCTGTGTTAAGATGTTAAATTATTTCTATTTAGAGAATATATAAGTTTTAGTTGAGTGCGTATTCGTTAAGTATGTTCTGTGTTAGGGTGTTAAAATAATTATTTCTATTTAAACTTATCCGTGTTTCTCCCCCCTGTTGTTAGACAAGTTGGTCATTTATGTGAGATTACTCAACCTGGATTTCAACTGATGGTGCAATTCTACAAACTAAACTCGAGCGTGATGAATATTTTTTTTCCACATAATAAAGAAATAAAATAAAGAATACCATATTTTTTAACAGTACTGAACTACACAAGATCTTGTTATAACACAAATTTTAAACGATAGGGCATCACTTGTATCGTGAGCGCGTGGTTTTAAATCGCTATCTTTGCACAGCGCGCGCGCGGGGTAATTTCTTTCACATAGAATAAGAAATAACACTGTGTTTATTCTCTCTCTCTTCTCTCTTCTCTCTTCTCTCTCTCTCTGTGTCTCTCCCTCTCTCTTTTTCTCTGTCTCTCTTTTTCTCTCTTCTCTCTGTCTCTCTGTCTCACTCTCTCTCTCTATTTAACTGATTGTTACATATATGTATTTTATTCTCTTTCTCATTGTCTCACTCTCTCGCTCTTTCTTTCTATCTTTCTTTTTCTTTCTTTCTTTCTTTTTCTTTCTTTCTTTTTCTTTCTTTCTTTCTTTCTTTCTTCTTTTTCTTTCTTTCTTTTTCTTTCTTTCTTTCTTTTTCTTTCTTTCTTTCTTTCTTTCTTTTTTCCTTTCTTTCTATCTTTCTCTGTCTTTCTCTTTCTTTCTCTCTTTCTTTGTATTTAATTTTATGTGTGAGTAATGTGTTTTCGTTTCTATTTCACAGAAATGTCAGCAATTCAAGACTGCACTTGTGGCCAATGCAGCAAATCTTTTACTCGTCAAAGCAACCTAACGAGACATATGCGGACAGTACATGCTGCACCGACACACCCCTGTCGTGTGTGTCCTCAAATATTCACAAGTCGTGATGCACTCCAACAACATATTGAGGTCTTTCATGGCCCAGCGGCCCCGAGATCCCCCACAGCGGAAGCCATTGCACCGGGGGCCGCTATAAACGTCCCACTGGGGACCACCACTGCACCGGCGGGCGCTATAGACAACTCAGTGGGGACCACCACTGCAACGGCAGGTGCTGTTGTTATAGACAAGCCAGTGGGGAACACCACTGCACCGGCGGGCGCTATAGACAAATCAGTGGGAACCACCACTGCAACGGCGTCCGCTACAAACCCCTCAGCGGGGGCCACCACTGCACCAGGGCACAGTCTCACGTGTCCCCGCTGCAACAAAACATTTACCCGCCTTGACAATTTAACACAGCACATAAAGACAGTCCACTCAATGCCTGGTTTTAGCTGTGACATTTGTGGGAAACAATTCACCCGACGCAGCAGTTTACGGGCCCACAGAAACCACCAACACCTCACCCCTAACCAGCTTTCGACCTCATATCCCACAGCACCAACATCAGGTGCCCCAGCAGGCGCCGAATCATCAACCCACCAACCAGCATCATCATCGGGGCACCCACAAACATTACCTGCAGGTGCCACCACAGACTTATCATCAGCCTCAACGCACCAAGAGACATCACCAACAGGGACCACCACACCATCAACGAGCACAAAGAGATCACCTGCTGCAGCAGGCACCACACCAGCAACGAGCACAACAACAACTTCAAGCCCCATCCCATCCCACCCACCAAAAACAATTTCAAAGCAGGTCACACAAGCACAGTTAAATAGACCAAACACAAAATACTTTGTCGAAGCCATCCCAGCGACATCGTTCTATCTGTACCATATCCAAGACTTTCCCATCGGCTACTGCATACAAGACATTCCCTCTTTCATCATGGACAATCACCACATCCATACACTACAACACGATTCACATTCAAAACCATACAGTGATAACTTTTGCTTTTTTAGATGTCTAGCCGTTTTTAGGGGTGGTGCCGTTAAGAACGTTAGAACACCGACGCGCCGGCTAGTCGAACAGTGGCAAACACAGCAGGGACTTAGGTCCCTCATCGATTTCCCCGGGGTTAGTTTAATCGATATGCCCCAATTAGAAAAATGTTTTAACATAAATATTGACATTTTCGAGTTTGATGATGAGGAAAACCTGACCCCCAAACTTAGAGGTAGTGACACTTTTAAAGATACGTTGCGTCTGTTAATGTTTAAGAACCACTTCATGTACATAGCAAATATTGATAGGGCCAGTACCTTTTTTTCGTGTCCCGATTGCGGTAAGTTGTGGCAGGAGTATTGGCTTATGGCGCGCCATGAAAAGCGCTGTACCGGCTCTAAGCGGAGAGAAACATTTAGAGGTGGTGTGTATAATCCCCCAGAGACCATTTGGGAATTAATCAAGGAGGAGGGGATAGACGTCGACACAAAATTCGTCTTCCCGTATCGCGCCTCATTTGACTATGAGTGTTTTTTTGAGAACACTCTAGAGTCAAGTGGTAATGCCACTACCTACACAGCCAAACACGTCCCCCTGTCGTGTTCGGTGGCTTCTAACGTCCCCGGTTTTGAAGCACCCGTGTGTTTTATCACAACGGGTGATCCACAGGAGTTGGTCAATAGGATGGCTGACCATCTGCTCAAAATTGCCGCGGCCTCTTATGAGATTCTGCGTGCGTATTTTGACGACGTTTGCACACAACTCAAGGCTTTAGAGACGATCGATAATTCAGACGGGCTCCTTGCTAGATTAGAGGGTTATTTGGGGCAGCTACCGGTGTTAGGTTTCAATTCGGGCAAATATGACGTGAACGTAATCAAACCGTATCTCATCCGATATTTCATGGGGGAAGACTTCAAATTTTTAGTCAAGCGAAACAATAATTTTATGTGTATTGCCACTAGCGACTTAAAGTTTTTAGATATAGTCAATTACTTAGCCCCGGGGTTTAGCTATAGCAAATATCTCGCGGCGTACAAGGTTAAAGAAACCAAAGGATATTTTTGTTACGAGTACATAACAGATTTAGCAAAGTTAGATGAGACAGCGTTACCACCCCACTCGGCATTTTTTTCCAAACTTAAAAATACTAACATTTCAGCCGACGAGTACGCCGAGTGCCAGAAGGTGTGGGCCGAGAACCACATGACCACGTTACGCGACTTTCTGACGTGGTACAACAATAAAGACGTGGTCCCCTTTCTGGCAGCGTTAGACCGGCAAGTTAGTTTTTACGCGCGCCTAGGTGTAGACATGTTTAAAGATGCGATCTCCGTGCCCGGTGTCACGTTAAAGTACCTTTTCAAAACCCTCCCGCCCAACGTCATGTTTTCTTTATGCTCGAAGCAGGAGGTAGATTTGCATAACATCTTGCGCCAAAACATCGTCGGGGGACCGTCAATTATTTTTCACAGGTTCCACGAGCAAGGCAAAACCCGCATTAGAGGTGGCAAAACGGTTCAAGCCATTAAAGGTTTTGATGCCAACGCCCTTTATTTGTGGGCGTTAATGCAGAAGATGCCCACTGACTTTCCCGTTAGACGGTCTAGGGAGGATGGTTTCAAGCACCACAAACTCCACAAATATACCGTGCAGTGCCGCGATTATTTGGCTTGGGTCTCCCACCAAAAAAAAGTGACCTTAAAAACCCAGTTTAACGGGCGTGAGGATGCGTTGGGTGATGTATGCGTTAGGGTAGACGGTTGGGACAGATACTCTCAGACCGCCTACCAGTTCCATGGGTGCCTATTCCACGGCCACCCTAACTGCCCACTAACCGCCGGTCGTGACGTTAACCCAGTCAACAACAAACCATTGGCTGAGTTGTACGCAAAGACGGTGGAAACAAGTTCTTATTTACGGGGCCATTGCGACGTCGAATTGGTAGAAATGTGGGAATGCGAGTGGCAGGCGTTGGAGAAAACCGACCCATCAATCCGTCGTTTTCTGAACGCCACCTTCCCGAACCAGAAACCATCTTACACGAAATGTCGGTACCCCCTGACAAAAGAAAATATTCTCGCCTCGGTGCTGGACGAGACCTTGTTTGGCCTAGTCGAGTGTGACATCCATGTCCCCGACTCTTTAAAAGACCATTTCTCTGAAATGACGCCCATTTTTAAGAATGTCGACGTCACGAGGGAAGATATTGGGCCTTTCATGCGGGAATACGCCGAAAAACATAAACTCCTGACTACCCCCAGACGGACGTTGATCGGGAGTTATGTGGGCAAAAAGATTCTCCTGACGACACGTCCGCTTCGCTGGTACCTAACCAAAGGGTTAGAAGTCACCTGTATCTACCAGGTGCTTGAGTATACACCCGTGACGTGTTTCAAACGGTTTGGGGACACTGTTTCGAACGCGCGTCGACAGGGTGATACTGATCCTGCCTACGCCATTACCAGCGAGACCATGAAACTGCTAGGTAACGCGGCCTACGGCAAGACATTAACCAATAAAGCGAAGCACGTGGATGTCTCGTACACGATGGGCGAGGGTACCTCTGACCAAATAAACTCACCCCGCTTTAGGAAAATGACGTTAGTGACGGACGAGATTTTTGAAGTAGAGAAACTTAAACAGACTATATGTTGGGACCTCCCCGTTCAGATAGGATTTTTCGTGTACCAATACGCGAAATTACGCATGTTAGAATTTTACTACGACTGTTTAGATAAATTTGTAGATAGGTCAGACTTTCAGTTGTGCGAGACGGACACAGACAGCCTTTACTTGGCCCTTAGTTCAGACAACTTAGCGGACGTTGTTAAGCCCGCTTTGCGACAGGAATTTTATAGCTCCTACCACCAGTGGTTCCCCGCCGAGGTATGCCCCGACCATAGATCCGTTTTCGTCGCTAGCGAGGGTAAAACGCGCGCCCTTTGTCAAAAATGCCGCGAACAAATATTATTCGACAAGCGGACACCGGGCCTTTTTAAATTAGAATACGAAGGCAGAGGGATGGTTTCCCTCTGTAGCAAGACATGTCACTGTTTTGGTGACTACGACAAAACCACCACAAAAGGACTCAACAAACACCACAACAAAATTGGCAAACACACATTCCTAGACGTCCTCAACACACAACAGGCACAGGGTGGGAAAAATATCGGGTTCCGGGCACACAATTCCTCCATCTACACATACGAACAACACCGCAACGCCCTGTCTTACTTTTACATAAAACGACAGGTACATCCCGACAACGTCACCACATCACCCCTCAACATTTAAACTGTCTGTACGCATAAAATATTTCTTACGACGTGACGACAATGTGACGACAATGTGACGACACATATCCCTCAAGGTCTGGCCTGTACCCTGTGATATTTTTATTGTATATTTTGAACATACGTCTTCCTATATAAATATGTATTATTGTAAATATCACTATGTGAAAATATCAATGTTTGATAATGTCACCATATACACCATATAATTATATATTCATTTGTAAATAAATCTGTGAAAATGTATTACGTTAAAAAATACTATATATTACCATGTATGTTTTTGCTACTTCAAAAACACTATTGAATATAAAATAAAAACTATATTAACTAAAACGCTTTTTTGTTACCTATATATCGTCTAATTGTTTGTCTAAATGTTCGTCTAAATGTTCGTCTAACTGTTTGTCTATGTCTAAATATAACTGTTTGTATAACTGTGTGTATATATCGTCTTCTTGTTATGTAAATATATATGTCTTCCTATTATCTAAAAGTCTCAACGACTTCTTGTCTAACACTACCTAAGTTGGCTATACTAAAAACAATAATATATAAAAAAATATACCCCTCTTCTTGTTATCTCAAGTCCGCCATCTTGCAACATTTTCCTTATATAAACATCCTCTTCTTGTTATCTCAAGTCCGCCATTTTGCCACATTTTCCTTATATAAAAAGTCATCCAATACAACAACCTACTTATCTCCCCCTTGTTATCTCAAGTCCGCCATCTTGCCCCTCCTCTTCTTGTTATATAAAAATACCTCTAAAAATAACCTCCCCTTGTTATCTCAAGTCCGCCATCTTGCCCCTGCAGCGCTCCTGCAGAATTTTTGCTATATAAAAGTCATGCTCCTGCAGGCGCTCCTGCAGCGCGCCTGCAGAATGATACCTGTTTCCAACATTCCCTACTACTCACAAGACCATATGGAACTCCCAAGATGGGCACTCGCAAAATCAGATAGACCACTTCAGCAAACAAAGAAAATGGAGACACTGCTTACAAGATTTTAGAGTAAAGAGAGGCGCTGACGTAGCGTCAGAACACCACCTTCTCCTAGAATCACTGAGGATAAAATTGAGGGCGCACAAAGACAGAGCAGAAAGAGCAAGCCCGAAATATAATACCCAGAACCTTATAAACAAAGACACAAGAGTTCAGTTCAACCTAAAGTGAGCAATAGATTTGAAGCCCTGGAGAACCTTGAAGAGGACAGTATAGATAATCATTGGTGCACAATTCAGGAAGCATACAGGAATACATGTCAAGAAGTTCTTGGCAAAAGAAATAAACACCAGAAGGAATGGCTCACAGAAAACACATGGAATCTCATAAGAGAAAGGAGAGACATCAAACAACAAGTAAACAACTGTAAAGATGCAGAACAGAAAACACAACTGCTCACAATGTATTGGGAGCTAATCAGGAAAGTGAAAAAGAGTGCCAGACAAGATAAAAGATAATTTATTGAAAAACCAACAGAGGAAGCCGAGATTGCGACAAGAAAAAGAGACTTGAAAACATTATATAATATTACTAGAACTTTAAGTAAGAAACAGCTAAACCACAATACAACAGTGAAGAGCAGAGAAGGACAAAACATTAGCAATGAAGAGAAACAAAGGGCCAGATGGGCTGAATATTTTAAGGAAATCCTAAACCGAAACCAACCTATACATCAACCCATCATAGAACCAGCAGAAGAGCCACTACAGTGCAACATGAACCCACCCACTAAACAAGGGATCTCTCTGGCAATAAAACAGCTAAAAATGGGAAGGCTGCAAGACTAGATGGAATACTACCAAAAGCCCTGAAGGCAGACATACCATACACTACAGAGCTGCTACACCAGCTTTTCAAGAAAATCTGGAAAAAAGAGGCCATCCCAAAGAGCTGGAAGGAAGGCCAAATTATCAAGCTGCCAAAGAAAGGAAACTTGACTGTATGTGGCAACTGGAGGGGTATAACACTGCTAGCAGTGGCTAGAAAATGTTGACCAGAGTTATGTTGAACCGTATTAAGAAGGCGGTGGATGACAAACTCAGAGAACAACAGGCAGGATTTCGTGCAGAAAGATCATGTACAGACCAGATAGCATCACTCAGAATCATCATAGAATAATCAAACGAATGACAGACCCTCTTTTATATACATTTTGTGGACTTCGAAAAAGCTTTCGATAGTATAGACCGTACTGTGATATGGAAAATTCAGAAACATTATGGAATCATCCAGGGTTTCAACCAGGAGGCCTCATGCAAAGTAGTGCACAAAAGAAAACTATCAGAGCCCTTCACAGTACACAGTTGGGGTTAGACAGGGGTGTCTGCTATCACCAACAATTTTTCTCATGGTCTTAGACTGGGTTATGAGACAAACAACAGAAGGAGAGAAAACAGAAATACAGTGGACATTCAACAAACAGCTGGCGGATCTTGACTTTGCAGATGATTTGTGCCTTCTATCACAAATACAGCAAGATATGCAGGAGAAAACAAATAGATTAGTGACAGAAGCAATGGAGAGGTCAAGGAGAACTTGGGGAAGAACTGTGGAAGAGGAGGCTAAGGAAATTGGAATGACTTGGGCACAGCTGAAAAAAGACAGCTCAGAATAGAAATCGATGGAGAGCAACTGTTTCAGCCCTATGTTCCACGGGGAATGGAAAGGAATGATGATGATGATAAATGGATCCCTGAACAATGACTGCCTCGTAACGCTATCAGCTCGTAATGATATCTCAACGTATGTTTCATCCAACGCCAAAGTTTTCTGCTCATATCTTGTTGATAATTAATCAATTCATTTATTCATTCATATATCACCAGTCACCTCCCCAAGAACCACAGGCCTTCAACAAAGACATGCTTTATGTTCCTGTCCCGTGCCATCAACTCAAAATGTATCCATGTCTTCTCCCTCTCCTTCAGGTTGCCTCCATGTTTCTTCTCCATGCGTTCTTTGCTCTCCCTCTACTTGTCATACCCTAGGAATTCCCTAACAAGGACCTACATGGTAATGCTGTCAACAGAGGGTAGTAACGATTCGCTCCAGTAGCTAGGCGCTGGTGTCATTCGGAAGGTCCTGGGTTCAATTTCCGGTAACCCTATCATTTCTGTGGTTTTTCTTCTGTCTAGAGTTCCACTTACCTTGTAGCGGTATGGCAGCTTGCGTACCCTGACAATCCCCAGAGCTATGCCAGTGGGAGTTTTACTCCTGGTAGGTTCAACCAAGCTAGACTGGTCTGTGTGGGTAGGGGTCAGACAAAAGCTGGTACCCTGGTCCTCCAGGTTGGGGGTTTTAGCATAGGGCTGACACCCCTGTCTATGTTAAAAAAAAAATAATGAAGTTACGGAAACAACATCAAATGAACAAACTTTGCTGCGGGATGGACATTCGGAGTCTGTGGCTCGTATGACTGTCAGTGGTGAAAGCCGAAAGGAAGCCACTGACATGAAAACGGATGTCCTGACCGCAAAACAGGATACAAGAATAGGATTTTGGAATGTCAGGACAATGTACGAGACAGGTAAACTAAGACAGGTCACGGCAGAAATGAGAAACTATAGGTTACACATCCTGGGGATAAGCGAGAGCAGATGGACAGGGGCAGGAAAAGTTAAAACAGCAACAGGAGAAACAGTACTTTACTCTGGAAGAGAGGATGGACAGCACAGTGAAGGCGTAGCCATTATTCTACAGAAAGGGATAGAAAGGACATTACTGGAATGGAAACCCATCAACAACAGACTGATACGATTGAGATTGAGAGGGAGATTTACCAACACTACAATAATACAATGCTACGCACCAACGAATGATAGCGATGAGGAGGTCAAGGATGAATTCTATCAACAACTGCAGAAAGAAATGGAGGACACACCTAGATATGATCTTGTTATAGTAATGGGAGACCTCAATGCGAAAGTTGGTACACACAATACATATAATGAAAGAACAATGGGGAAATGCGGCAGCGGAATAGCAAACGAAAATGGGGATAAGCTAATAAGTTTCTGTAGCATTAACAACCTGGTCATTGGAGGAACACTCTTCCCACATAAGGAAATTCACAAGTTAACATGGGAATCACCAAATGGTCGGGACAGAAACCAGATAGACCACATCATGGTTAACGGTAGATGGAGACACGCATTACAAGATGTGAAGGTAAGAAGAGGTGCAGATGTGGGAAGCGATCACCATTTAGTAGTAGCAAAACTGAAAGTGAAACTAAGAAGGGCTGGACCAACTGTAACTACACAGAAAAGGTTTGACATCAGCAAATTGAAGGACCCCCTTACCAGAAAAGCTTTTGCGGCCGACATTAAGAAACGATATCAATTGCCAAAAGCCAGGAAAAGACATTGACTGATGATATAGACCAGAATTTCAACACCATTTCAACAATATATAAGGAAAGTAGCAAATCATGCTTGGGATTCCAGGAAAGGAAGAAGCAAGACTGGATAACACCAGAAACACTAAACACCATAAAGATGAGAAAGGAAATGAAAAGAAAGAAAACAGAAGCGAAGTCCCCCAGGTTAAAGCAACTATATAGCGAACAGTACAGTCAACTGGACAGGGAAGTTAAACGCCAAACCCGAGCCAACAAAAGGAATTTCCTAGACGATCTTGCAAAACAGGCAGAAGAGGCAGCACTGAGAAATGAACAAAGCACAGTATATAAAATAACTAAATTCATCAGCGGAAAACAAGGTGCAAACAATATTACATTAGTAAGAGATAAGCAAGGAAATCTCATCAAGACAGTAGAGCGACAGGAAACAAGATGGGCAGAGCACTTCAGAGAAACTCTGAACAAGGAAATACCAGAGACACAAATGAATGTTCCTGAGGCTGAAAACGATCTAGATGTAAATACAGACATTCCACGAAAAGAAGAAATCATCACAGCAATCAAAGGGTTAAAGAACGGTAAAGCTCCGGGCCATGATAACTTAAATGCAGAGCTATTTAAGACAGGCCCTGAGCTAGCAGCAGAACTATTAGAACCACTATTTGCACAAGTGTGGAAAACGGGGACAACACCATCAGAGTGGAACAAAGGAATAATTGTCAAATTGCCCAAGAAGGGAGATCTTTCAGACTGCAATAATTGGAGAGGAATCACTCTTCTCTCAGTTCCCAGCAAAATACTAGGCAGGATAATTATACAGAGAATTTCAAAGGCAGTAGACTACAAACTGAGGAAAGAACAAGCAGGATTTAGAAAGAACAGAAGATGTGTAGACCATATATTCACTCTCAGGAACATTATAGAGCAGTGCTCAGAATGGCAAAGACAGCTTTACATAAATTTTGTTGATTTTGAAAAGGCTTTTGACAGCATACATAGGGACAGTTTATGGAAAATACTGAGGGCTTATGGAATTCCAAGCTGCATAGTGTCAATCATAAAAAGCCTCTATGCCAACTTTACGTGTAGTGTTGGGCAGAGCAACCTAACCTTCGAGGTGAAGACAGGAGTACGACAGGGATGCCCCTTATCAACCACTCTATTTTTAACAGTCATAGACTGGGTGATGCGCCAGACAACAGAGGGCAGTCCAAGAGGAATAAGATGGACTACATTTTCAACATTGGAAGATCTGGAATATGCAGATGACATTGCACTGCTGGCACATTCACATCAACACATCCAGGAAAAAACGGATAGACTTAATAAATTTAGCCAGCAGGTGGGCTTGAACATCAATTTAAAGAAGTCTGAGGTCATGACGCTCAATGTGAGCAACCCTGAGCCCATATCAGTAAGGAATCAGCAACTGGTACAGACAGATACCTTCACATACCTAGGAAGCATAGTAACACCAGACGGTGGGGCAGGCAAAGACATCAACATCAGAATGAATAAGGCAAGAACAGCCTTCTTTAGCCTAAATAACATCTGGAAGTCCTCCCAATACAGCACAGGCACAAAATTAAGATTATACCAGAGTTGCGTGCTTTCTGTGCTTCTCTATGGTGCGGAATGCTGGAGAGTCAGGGAGAAGGAAATGTCAAAATTGTCCTCTTTTCACACAACATGCCTAAGAAAAATTCACCGAATCTTTTGGCCGAATACCATCACCAACCAAGATCTGCTTACTCGTAGCAAGCAAGAGGACATGCATACCATCATAGCTGGCAGACGCTGGAGCTGGGTTGGTCATGTCCTCAGAAGAGACCCCGATGCCATCACAAGAACAGCTATGCTTTGGACCCCTGAAGGAAAGCGAAAGAGAGGCCGACCAAAAACAACTTGGCGGAGGACTGTGCAGGCTGAGATGCAAAGAATGAACCAGAGTTGGGGCACTGTACGAAGGATGGCCACCGACCGTGCAAAGTGGAATCAATTTGTTGTTGCCCTACAAGACGCCACTAGGCGTGATGGCCACTGACTGCTTTGACGGTCGGTGGTTAAGGATCGAAGAAGAAGAAGAGTTCCACTTCTTTATTTCTCACGAGTGCCTGAAACATACCTTTGTGTATTATTTATTTATTTACTGTCCACAAATGTCCTCATTATGTGTCCTATCCACCTCCAGCATGTTCTTCTCATCTCTTGTTCTACTGGCATTTGTCTGGTTCTTGTCATCAGTTCAGCACGAGCGATCTTGTCATTCCACTTCCGTTTGATAACTATTAGTAATGTTTACGTCATTAATAAAATGATGATGTCATAGGGCCAACATTGTTATCACGTGATACCGGTGAAATAGTTCTTGTTATTGTCTGTGGACAAAAGGCTACGTCGAGTCAGAAACATCATTATAGACTGTCAAACTCTTTGCCTCTTTGCTGCTGTTGTTACACACTGTCACCATCTTTAAGACAGGAGAGCAACATCATAAGATATTGGTTGTAAGGTAAAGGTTATTCCTTATCAGATACTGCTGTAGGAGAGTGAAGTATTGGAGACTTCACCACATTACGATCATATTTTTTGTGAGGTGGGGTTACCAGTTAAACTTCTCGCTGCTTTTGCTTTCCCTACCTGAAGATCGGAGTCATGTACCAATTTACAGCTGGGTAGACTGGAGCTTGACGCTATCAGGTTTCGATCCCGGAACACGGTGACTGGGCCGAGAAAGAAAAAAGCTCTTAGTCAATCGCACTAGGAATAATAGTTGAGGAAAATAAAATGCACTGGCGCGTGCGCGAACAGACACACACATACATTACCACAAAAATAATAAGATTACAGACCAGTCGAAGTCACAATCTCATAAATGGAACCACTTGTACACAAGTTCTTAATTTCATCGACAGTCTGTCCGTTAACTATCAATATCAGGTCTTTGGTCTGGCATTAATTACAAAACAGCAGAAAGGCGTTCCATTTGTTAAAACTAAGCTTGCAATAAAGTCCCTTATACAAGGTATTCTCGTTTTGCTGTCAAGGTGGCGTTAATTTGTTTATCTCTGCCTCGACGCCAAGATATATATGAGCTCACAGACACTCTAGTCAACTGAACTCTTCACAAATGCTCTAGCCTACATACCACGCCTACAAATACACGAGCCAACAATAACACTCATAAATACGTCAAGAGAACTCGCACACAAATAAGCTAATTAACAGATAGCACTCACAAATACTCTAGCCAACAGACATCACTCACAAAAAACCAAATGACAACACTCACAAATACCCTAGCCAACAGACCACACTCACAAATAACCCAGCTAACCGACTACGCGCACAAATATCCCACCCAACAGACCACATTCATAAATAGGCTAACCAGCAGATCACACTCTCAAATACTCTAGCAAAAATACCACACTCACAAATAACCAGGCCAATAGACCACACACTCACAAATACTCTTGCCAACAGAAAACACTAAAAAAAACCAAATTACCACACTCACAAATACCCCAGCCAACAGACTACGCGCACAAATACCCCAACCAACAGACCACATTCATAAACAGGCTTACCAACAGATCACACTCTCAAATACTCTAGCAAACATACCACACTCACAAATAACCAGGCCAATAGACCATACACTCACAAATACTCTAGCCAACAGACAACACTTACAAAAAACCAAATGACCACACTCACAAATACCCAAGACAACAGACCATACTCACAAATACCCCAGCCAACAGACTACGCACACAAATACCCTAACCAACAGACCACATTCATAAATAGGCTAACCAACAGATCACACTCTCAAATACTCTAGCCAACATACCACACTCACAAGTACCCTAGCCAAAAGATGAAACTCACAAATTCTCTAGCCAACAGATCACACTCGCAAATAACTTAGCAAACAGACCACAGTTACAAATACCCTAGCCAACAGACCACACTCACAAATAACCTAACCAACAGACCGTACTTACAAATACCCTAGACAACAGACAACACTCCACCAGACCACACTCACATATAATCTAGCCCACAGTTTTCCGTCTTTCTTTCTTATGAGTGTCTGTCAAAATCTGGTTTATGTTTATTATTTACTGTTCACAAGTCTCGGCTTTCCATTTTTGTTTATCATACATTTCAAACGCATAGTCCCGTTGCTGTCAGAGTGTAACGCAAGTCCTTTTCTCCCAAACCTAGGTGAACCAGTGTTCGCTCAATCGGCCTGACGATTACATGCTTGCTGGTTAAGGTATATTAGCTTTGTAATGTTCTGTCGGATGTTACAACGTTTGTTAACTTGTTATCGCCTGTTCACCAATACAATTATGTACAGCCAAGTAGTATTGTAACTTAGGCGATGAAGAATGAACTTCTATTTACGTGAGTCCAAATTTGAGTTGGGACAGACAAATTACCTCGACCTATCCGACAATTTTAGTTATCAGAATTCGATTTCACTGGAGTTTTTTGACTAAATATCCTAGACCTAACGGTCTTTTATGTTTGGATGTGGTGGACTTCTAAATACAATAGCTAATTTAGAATATAACAGTATAGTGCATAAAGTCAAAGATAGGATAGTACTACAAATTTTCATTGTTGGCGTCGCCTACGCCTTCAGCTTATTATTTGATAACACATTAGCCGAACAAAAAGGGTACCCACATGTTCAAATTCGTCCTTGACGACAAACGTACACTTCCCTAGGTCAACTAAGTATTTGCCTAAAAGACATAGTAGAGGGGAGAGGGGACGGATAGATAACACAACGCAAATCGCGTCTCACATTGTTTCTAAAAATAAAACCAACTTGCTAGTATTGCCTTAGGCGGTTTTCAAATTACGATGTAAACGTTAGAAAATGTGGACACTACGGTCGGGAAAACACGCTTAGCTCTTGTTGCGAATGACGTAATTCTCGTGTATTACGAGAGACTCTCGTATTTAGCTTGAAAGTACATGGAAAAAGAATTGAACAGTAGGTAGTTTAAAAATAAACAACTAACAGAAAAAAAGATAGAATTTTGAACCAAGCCACTTAGCCCCATAAAAATCATATATTCGTGTACCTGAAGACTTGCTAACCAAGAATATGTAGTTAGTTATTTAAATAGTCCATTAGATAATCAAATATTGGTAATAATACATAGAGAATCGGAGATACTGTCAGGTCAAGTCATATCTGCTTAGATTGGATAGCATATTTTTTTTGGAAAAAAATTAGGTCAAAGAAAGGCTAAGATAGTACGATGAAAGGGATTGGATGAAACTTGAAGGAAGCCGAAATATTATTGGCTAACCTAAATATACAAATCTAGTTGGTAGTAGTAACGCATAGTGGTTTGAGATATTTTTTTTATAAAAAAAGGAGTTCATTCAATGAAAGAGATACTTGGTCTCATTGGCCAAAGCCTTTTACTTTAACGAAATAGTAAACTGCTCGCTGCCATTTTTTCAAAAATATTCAGAGGAGCAAGCAGCGATGAGCAGACTTGTGATTTGTTTTAAAATAAATACAACAGAAAGCAGTCTGAACAGAGGCAGTGATGAAAGTGTGCCTTATTCTATTGCCTAATTCATCGTTACTTTTTATATTTCCTTGATATGTGGTAAGATTGATTTTATTGACTTTTTAATTAAAAAAAGGTTGTGTGAAAAAAGAAAAGGCCATGTAAAAGATTGTAATTAAATGGTTCCATGGCAGATTTAGGCATGGCCTAGATGTTGATCCATCATATAAGGGACTATCTAAGAAGTTTAGAACTACAGGAATATATATATATATATATATATATATATATATATATATATATATATATATATATATATATATATATATATATATATATATATATATATGATGGTCATACAGGAACATTACACCTATCTTACTGCATGGAAAAGATTACTACAGGAATGACACGGTACTGATACCGCCGATGTGATTCCTTCTGTTGATAAATAACGATTTGTTGTTATCTTATAAGTTTTTAAGCCACCTAATGATATGTTAACGCCATTGAATGCTTCAGTGATAAAGGCGTAAATGGGTTCTCCTTATACAGGCCACGCCCACCCAGGGCTATTTATAAATATGTTATTACTGTCACTGCCTGGACTGTTCAAAGTAAGTGTGTACTGGTACATTCATCCATCACCGTGACACACATAGATTCATGGATCGTTGAACGCTGGGTAACGTTTCGAGCACAGTTTATTTACGTTACAATACGACGACACAGACTGACATAGACGCACATAAAGTATAAAGGAACAAGCATCAATCACAGCGCCTAGTGGCGCCACCTCGTAGAAATACACATCCACCATGTTCCTTAAAGAACTGCGTTCCCCGCAGTTGTACATACGGCCTCAAAATACGGCCTCTGATCAAATAGCGGTGCACTTCTTATAGAAGATGCCTTCACCGCAGTTAACGATTTTTAAAAGACTACGTCTCCCCTTCTCAACAAAGGCTGCTCCCCGGCAGTTGAAAAATCATCGTCATCCTCTATCCCTTCTTAAGGCCTAATAATAAATAGTGGTGCACTTCCTATAACAGATTCACATCCACAATATTCCTCAAAGGACTGCGTTACCCAAGTCTGCAGTAAAAAACCTGCCTTCATATATCCATTAATCTTCCCACTGCAGTTATATCCAATACGGCCTGGCCTACAAAATCCTGGTCTTCATAATAGCTCTCTACCTCTCAGACTCTTCATAGCGCCTAATTACGGCCTGTAGACTAGTGGTGCACTTCTCATAGAAAGTACCCAATAACAAAACCTCTCATAAACTGTCACTGAAGTCATAAATATTATAGTAGATTCCATCTTCAAATAATCTAACACATGGAAGAATATTCAATACAGGAAGAATATTCAAATACAGGAAGGATATTCAAATACAGGCCTGTGCAAAAAGTCTCCACCGAGACACACATTGTGAAAAAACACTCAACATCTTCACCGAACACTGGTCAGGAACACACACTTAGAAAAAACACCAGGTTGACTTCACTCCGTCAACGCCAGAACCCGACTGCTAGCGGTCACTCAAACTCCCGCCTAAACAGTCACGAGACTTCGCTGTTCACACAGCTCAGTCCCGTCCACGGACTAGCCGTGCGAACTATTTACAGTTCTACAATACAGAACAGCACTCACGACGCTATCTGTACACTATGACTTCTTTCATATATTTGTTAACCCAATTCACCGTTAATCAAGTCTACAAGTAATGTAACCCTTAATTTACTCTGTCCAACCCGTACACAAAGATCATCTCCCCTTTTTGACCTTAATATACTACCACCACCCCCAGAGAAAAAAATGATTTATCATTTTTTTGACAAGAACTACATCAAAGAAAAATGAGGGATCAGCTGAGCTCTAATATACTCATACAAAAATTAGCTTATGTTAAGGTTATAATAATACATCGACCAAAAAATATAAGCAAGTATACAATAAAACAAATTATACACAATAAACTGCTAAGTACACTAAATAAACAGTTTCAACAAAGTTAACTATGATCACTGTAGACCAAATAGTATACAATAACTAGAAAGTAACAGACAAGATCAAGCAAAAGAAGCATGATCAACCCAGAAAATCAGCAATGAAATCAATACAGGAAGAAATCAATAATACCATATGATAACAATCAAGTAAATCAATTCCTTACATCAAACTAGATACAACCGACATAAATAGGTACCTCAAACCAAACCATATAATCAACATAACAATCCTAAGGAAGGAAGTATAAGAAGTATAAGAAGTAAACGATATGCAAATAGAATTAAGTGACACCTAGATGAAACATAGAATCATCACCAAAGTATAAACCGTTACTGAATAAATCCAAGAGAAAATATGGAATGAAATAAAGAACAATCCGTAAAAGAAGAAAGGAATACAAGAAATGAATGTATAGAAAAGAGGCAATACTACATTCTAATAACTATTTAGCCAAACAACGTATTGTATAAAAAATACAATCATGACCGAAAATCATACAATAACGAGACAAAGTATATATGTAAATATACCATAACACAAAAGCAAGCTATAATAAATAACGCATAATAAATGATTTAGCCAAGTTACAACACTTATTCATAACTAAAATGAAATATCACAGGCATCACACACAAAAAAGTGTGATATGTAAAAACACAAATATCACAATCTCAAAAGAAAAAAAAATTATTATCTTTTTCTCTTTTTCTTTAAAATGTGGAAATATCAATATATATTACACCTAGTTAAGCACTGGGCACATAAAAGATACAATACTTTCACAAAGAAAAACAAATACATTTTCCAAAATTACAATACAAAAAAGTTTCTTAACGTTAAGTTAAATAAAAATAGTATTTTAAAGTTTTACAAGTTTTAACCTGTAATTAATAAATCAAAAGTGAAATGAGCTTTTAACAAAATGTGTGACATAAAAAAAAATATTCACATCTCTAAGTAGACACAAATGAGCACCTACAAAAACCACACTATTAACATCATACCAACTTGCAAATATAAACATAACATTGTTTCTCATGAACAAGTGTTTAAGTCAGACTACTAAATTCTTCAAACAAATAATAGTATCTGCTATCTCAAACAATTCTACATATACAGTTTAATTCCAAAATAACATTCCACATCACAACAATTACTTCATATAACCTCTGTATAAGGTAATATATTAACTAAACATGGAATCAGATACGAAAAAGAAAAACAAATTTAGTAACCAAAAAACTCTCTGAAAGCGACTAACGACATATTCATAACTAATGAGTTTGTGCTTAGGGCTGGCAATCTCATTATGTAAAAAACTATTCTAACAATTAGTCCTGAAAAATCATATCAATGTTTTGATGTATCAAACTTCACAACAAATCACATATTGTCAAACATAATATGAGCAAATGAAATAGTCTTCAGACTAGCGGATGTAAATACAAAAAATCCATAATTTCATCAACAACAAAAAATAACAATCAAAGACAAGTCATTACAAAACGATATGTTACAATTCATCGCAATGATAATACGTACAATGTTTATCCACAATACAATTATGTAAATAACAAGATAGAGTACAAATAATGCATAAATATGGACATAAACAATATCCAATGTAACATTATACAATGCAATCATATTATACTATACAATAATACATTATCCTTAAAAAAAATCCTGTAGTTATCTTGACCCAACTCCTAAAGAAAAAAAAAAAACCAAATATAGGGCACAACTCCGGTTGATAGTATCCCATAAACCGCACGGGATGACATCAAATAATACTGGGTCAACATGTTGGCTGGGTTACGCTTGACTGGGCACACGGTCGTAAGGTAACAAACATTTCTGTCACAGCTAAGGAATAACAGGCACGCTGACCTTTATCGCATAGCCGCTACTGTTGAAAAATACAAATGAAAATCTCCATTTTAATCAACTGTAAGATTATAATGAAAAACGGATAGGTTAACTACAATTACCTAAACCGTGGTTATGAAAACGTCTGGTTTCCATATGATGTTACCAACTCTTCCTTCATAACACAGTATACAACCCAGGAGGCTTGGGTCAACCTGACCGAAAATGACGGTCATCACACCAGTAGTAGGCTGAAATAAAGCTACACTCACAACAACGAGATACTCTCTCGTAATCCAAAAATATAACAGCAGTAGTACTTAAGACATCAATAGTTACTGTTACTTTATTTACTACCAATGACCTGGTTATGTGAAGTAATATTTTGAGAATTATTATCTCTATTACTATTCCCCTTATTATTCCATTTGTTCTGCCTAGAACTGCAGTTAGCATTGTTATGCTTAACATCTCTTCTAGGATAGAAATATCTGGTAAATGAATCTTGTTGACTCCTAGAACAATTATTATCCGATTGGTAATCTTTAATGTAATTATTCCTACCATAATTTCTCAATCCTTCAGAATCAAAATTTTGAGATCTGTTAGACTGTCTCTGGTTTCTTAGAGAGGAAAAACTACCATTTAATGGGCTTCCTTGGTACTGTCTAACATTATGGTTATTTCTTTTACCAAAACTGTTTTTATTCTTTTCTATGGTAATATGCTTATTCGCAGTATCACACTGTCTAAATTTGGTATGACCAGTAGTAGAACTGATCGAATCCTTATGGCTATCCACCTGATGTTTGTTATCTTTATTACCAGAACTGGATATTACACATGAAGTATCTTTGCTGGTCTGACGCCAATAGTCATTAATTTTCGACGCAGCGTCTTCCGTACGTGGGAAATTGTATTTGCCACGCCGGGATTTCCGTCCATCATGTTCGATTTTCGTATTCGCTAAGAGTGTATAGGGCAGGCTCTTTGCTTGTTTCACTCGTTGATAAACATCCTTCTGTCTACCATTGTCAACATTGACAGTAGATAATCCTTTGATGCCTAAAACAACATCTACCAAACCATTCACTCTTCTCCTCAATTCAGTAATCTCTTGGTTTAGTTTCTTATTTAAGTTATCACATGTCATAACTTTGCATCTTTCTTCTGTACATAACTTCTCAATCTTAATCATTTTCTTTCTCTGCACCGTTAACTCTTCTAACCTTTGCTTATCATCTTTTTCCTTATTTGCCTTCAACTTAATGCTGTTTTCACACTAGAAAGCTCCAAGTTTGATTTAAGTAAATCACTTGTGAGTTCAGACACTGTTTCTTGCAGTCTACTCTTTTCAGCAATATCCTGCAAAAAATTGTCTCTTTCCTGAAGCGCACTGTGTTTGATTACTTTTATTCGCTCCTTCTCTTCCAATTCCTTTTTCTGATCATCCTGCATGTTATTGCGGATTATGTTGTGTAAAACCTCATGCATAAAATTGTGTCTAGCCTCAGTATAATTGCACACAAACGGACGCAGATATTCAAACACATCCGCCAAATCTCTAGCCATCAATTGAGGACCTGAACAAAAGTTATCGTTAGCAAAAACCGACAAGGCTTCTACCACATTAAACAAAATACCATCCAGCACGTATTTCTGAAGTGCTGGGCCTCGTAATTTATCACATTTACCTTCGTCATATAAATAATTCAACACCGGCGTCATATCGTCTGGAGCCATATCATAATCCATGTTAATTCAATCACTGAGTGATTATAATTATTACAAGTTTATGTCAATATGTGGTATAAACTTTTGAATCAAGATAAAGTAAGTCAGTATTATGTCACATGAGCAACAATCAATTATGCATTAAATCTCATAACAATACGCTATCAATATGAAGTACTCAATAGAACAAATAATAATAACTGGAAGGCTTGACAACATCCTATAGAGACACAGTTTTCACACAAAAAACCACTTATCTTGTAAATAGAAAACAGTTCCGTTCTTTCTCTGCTACCACTGATGAGCATCAGACAACACACCATAAGCACACTCCCTTGTTGAAAGGCGCTAGCATAAGCACTGGACTCGTCGTCAACTGTCACCTCTGGTACTTGATTCGTCAACTGTCACCTCTGGTACTTGATACAGCATAAAATAGGAAACTTGACTGCTGCAAATATGTTATAGGAAGCATGTAAACATTAGACACATCACCGTGTCACCGATCACAGGTTACCAGCGACACCAAACTGTCTGTAAGCAATGCAGGTGTCAATAAGGCTTGAAATGTTTTACTGCCGACTTATTTAGGCTGGAATAATGTGTCATAATCATCTGTTCCTAACTTGACACTAGTCCACTCATTGCTACTGTCATATGTAGACTGGCCCGTAGGCATAGAAGACGACCAACACAGTTAAAGCTGAACTGGGTTCTAAATCGAAGCCCCGCCCACACATGGCTAACTACTGTCACAGATGAGAGAACTTGTTAGTGCATACGCCACACACAGGGCACACTAATAAACAGGTCAAGGTCTGGTAGAAACAATATTACCACGTGAAATCCTGGGCCTTAAGCCCGAAAAGTTGGCACTCTACTGATAATGCTGTTCATTAACAAATGATTGTTAGTTTATATCAGTTTGCCGGCTGATATTCATGAGTCTATTTTATATGTATGTATACGCCCACACAGAGCTATAATAAATGAATATGTGAACGTTACGTACTGAATATTATGCCTGAACACAGCATCCTTGTGATCTTATCCTTTCAACGCAAATGTTGCGGGTGTCAACTCCAACTTTACTGAAAACCACCACTGATAATAACAGTAATGTTATTACAGAATGCTGATAATAAAGACAGATCAATGTTAATGGACGCCAACACTGATACCTCTGCCGCGGTACTGATACCGCCGATGTGATTCCTTCTGTTGATAAATAACGATTTGTTGTTATCTTATAAGTTTTTAAGCCACCTAATGATATGTTAACGCCATTGTATGCTTCAGTGATAAAGGCGTAAATGGGTTCTCCTTATATAGGCCACGCCCACCCAGGGCTATTTATAAATATGTTATTACTGTCACTGCCTGGACTGTTCAAAGTAAGTGTGTACTGGTACATTCATCCATCACCGTGACACACATAGCATTCATGTATTGTTGAACGATGAGTAACGTTTTAAAGAACAGTTTATTTACGTTACAACACAAACGACGACACAGACGAAATACAGTATATAGTACATAGCATCAAGTAAAGGTATTCATGAAGCTCCAACACTCCGCAGAGCTTAATCACAGCGCCTAGTGGCGCACACCTCATAGAAATACACATCCACCATGTTCCTTAAAGAACTGCGTTCACCGCAGTTGTACATATGGCCTCAAAATACGGCCTCATACATATGGCCTAATCCCTCAAAGACTGCCTTCACCGCAGTTATAAATATGGCCTTATAAAGTCGATAAGTCTCCGACTCTTAAATGTCTTCTTCATAGAGCTCAATTACAAAATAATAGTGCACTCCTCATCGAACGTGCACAATAGCTAAATCCCTCAAGGACTGCCTTCATAACAGCTTCATAATAGCTCCATTAATCTTCACACTGCAGTTATATCCAATACGGCCTGTACAAAATCCTGGCCTTCATAATAGCTCCATTAATCTTCCCACTGCAGTTATATCCAATATGGCCTGTACAAAATCCTGGCCTTCATAATAGCTCCATTAATCTTCCCACTGCAGTTATATCCAATACGGCCTGTACAAAATCCTGGCCTTCATAATAGCTCCATTAATCTTCCCACTGCAGTTATATCCAATACGGCCTGTACAAAATCCTGGCCTTCATAATAGCTCCATTAATCTTCCCACTGCAGTTATAAATGTTATAGTACATACCATCTTCAATTAATCTAACACATGGAAGAATGTTCAATATAGGAAGAATATTCAAATACAGGCCTGTGCAAAAAGTCTCCACCGAGACACACATTGTGAAAAACACTATACATCTTCACCGAACACTGGTCGGGACCACACACTTAGAAAAAACACCAGGTTGACTTCACTCCGTCAACGCCAGAACCCGACTGCTAGCGGTCACAAAATCTCCCGCCTAAACAGTCACGAGACTTCGCTGTTCACACAGCTCAGTCCCTTCCACGGACTAGCCGTGCGAACTATTTACAGTTCTACAATACAGAATAGCGCTCACGACGCTATCTGACTTCTTTCATATATTTGTTTAACCAATTCACCGTTAATCAAGTCTACAAGTGATGTAACCCTTAATTTACTCTGTCCAACCCGTATACAAAGGATCACTTCCCTTTTTGACCTTAACAACCATGTTCTTTGGTATTGAATGTATGTTTACATGTAAATTAGGAGGAATTAGTTTGATGTTAAGACAGAACCATAACTTGCATTGACAGGGGTTCCTGCTGGCACTTGTCTGGTGCTAGTACTCGCTCATTGAAGAAGTTTGCACGATTTCAAAGAGTCACTGGCACCTGCTTGTATTAAAGAAGTTCAAGTCCAGAGGAGACTGAAGTGTTTGGCCAAACCGACTACAACTGCGGCGTATTCCAGGACCCAGATAAGTGCAATATCTGGCCTGGGACAACTTATCACAAATAAAAAACAATCTCCTGTGTAGACAAAACGTTACTCCAAAGAATAAAATAAACAATCATAGTGAAACAAAAGACAGTGGGATGATGACAATCCTCAACCGGCTTCCCTATACCAGTATTTAGAAAGAGTAAATAACATCAGAGTGAACATTTGTAACAATGTACTATGGACATATTGTCTGTTGTATGTAAATATCTTTATATATATTTGTAAATATATTTATCCATCTAAATTGATTCTCATTGACTGTAGTCCTGGCCAAAACAACTTTAGGCTCAGGACCAATAAAGTTTAACAAAAGATATTTTAAATATAAAATTTAAAATCTGGAGTTAGTTGAGTTTATCATAGTAATTAGTATATGTTTATATATGTTTTTGTATTGAGATTCTTTAACAACACTCTTACAATACCCTAGACACTTTATGTAGCTTTCAGTCACGCTAGTCAATAAAAATATAACTTAGAGTTAGATCGTAGGGTGGTACAAGAAAGGTACTTTGTAACACAGTTGTCCATTGTTTACCTCATAGACCTTCACAGTTGATCTCAATCGAGTACAACTATACGCACACCATTCTTCTTAACATCTAAACCCACCACATATATTGTGGTCTCTAAGTCCGAGATTTGAATTTGGCATAGTTAGATGAATGTTTGAAATAGGAATCTCATACAGCATATATTAACTAACTCCAGAAATAAAAATTAAAAGTAGGATATAAATGCAAGATTATATTACTATTATTAGCAGTAGAAACACCCCCTAAGAAGATAAAAATAATTAAGAGAAGATTACAGTGATAAGTTGTCACAGCCAGTAGTAATTAGTTAATTATAGTCAATAATTAGTTTAGTTAAGTTTAAGATTGTCTTAGAACTTTAGAAGACCTTCTTGAGTTAGAATGGCTGATCTAGCCAAATTCACATCTGCCGCTGTGCAGACTGCTAAGGAGATGGGCATGGATGGACCAGAACTGGTCCAGTATGTAACCTCAGAGGTGGACAAATTTATTGCCTGAGAAGATAAAAGATTAGAGAAAGAAGCAGAAAGAAAGTTAGAGGCTGACAAAGAAATTAAGAGGCTGCAGATTGAGGCTGACAAGGAGGCTAGGGCATTGGAGGCAGATAGGGAGGTGGAGATTAAAAGGCTCCAATTAGAAGAAAAAAGGCTGAAAGAGAAGCCGAAGAAAGAGACAGGCTGCTGAAAGGGAAGCAGAGGAAAAGAGACTGGCTGCAGAAAGAGAAGAAAAGACACAGGCTGCCGAAAGGGAAGCAGAGGAAAAGAGACTGGCTGCAGAAAGAGAAGAAAAGAGACATGCTGCTGAAAGGGAAGCAGAGGAAAAGAGACTGGCCGCAGAAAGGGAAGATAGGAGATTACAAAGGGAGCACGAGTTACGACTAAGGGAGTCGAAATTCAAGGCCATGCTCCTGAAAATGGTGCCAGCCCCTTTCCCTCAGATGCCACTGCTAGTCAGGGAGCCTCAACCTCAGCTATGGGTTTTCATGTAGACTATTTTGTTGAGAAAGATGATGACATAGAAGGGTATTTAAGTAGATTTGAGCTTTTGGCTACTACATATGGGTTAGAAAGAGAGAGAGGTGGAGCCTCAAGTTATCCCAAGGTCTTAGGGGAACGGCTTATGAAGTTTTTGCCAAGATGAGCAGGGATGACCAAGACAATTATGACATGTTAAAGCAGGCTCTTTTGTTAAGATATGAAAAGAACGGAGAATTTTATAGAAAAAAATTTAGGAATGCCAAACTACTGTCGGGTGAGACCTATCACCAGTTCTCTGCACGGTTAGAGACCTACTTGGAGAAATGGACTGCTCTGGGGAAAACCCAAGATCTTAAGGAAATGATCCTTATTGAGCAGCTAAGAGAGTCCATGGCTCCAGACCTGAGAAAGTTTCTCATGGAACAAGGTGCAGAGAGGCTGGGTGAGTTACTCAATGTCGCTGAGAGGTATCAGGCAGCCCAAGCAGAGGTAGTTGGTAATAAAAAGAAACAGGTAGACAATTTTAAGGCACCACAAAACTTTAATAGGTTTGACCATAGAGAACAGAACAAAGGTAAACAACAATTTGATAGGCCACGCAATGACTATAAAAATAAAACCCCACAATTCAATGAAAGGAAATATGATGACAGAAAACCTTTTCATAAAGGTAAATTATATTGTAAAAATTGTCGGATGGATGTTGCGTGCATATTTTGACGCACATATTACAAAAATCGATATGGCTATTTAATATGGAAAAGATATAGACGTTCATTCATTTGTGTATGAAAATGCTGTCTATGGTAAAGCTAGATAATTCATGATTGATTTACACTTTTGATTATATGAGTAATCGTTCTTGATATTGATCCGGCGCATGGATATGGCACTCATGTCCGTACTTATTTGTTAGGGCCAGAAAATATATTAATTTGCTTATTATGTTTATGGCCTGAATTCATATGTATTACATATTATTAGTACAAGTAGAATCAGTCCTATATTGTATATTTTGGATGGGTAGGCAGGACTATATTCTTGTTATGCCGCTCTAGCGGAAGTAGGAGTTGTCTTGACAAGTCGTGATGAGTTCCGATGTACCGTTTACAATGGCGGTTACGCATTTTTAAGGGCTGGTACATTCTTAAGTAAAAATGATTTATGAAGTGTTTTTCTTCTGTAGGAGATTGTGTCTCTACTTGAGTTTGTATTAGAGACTCTCCTAATGTACGGTATCATGTATGATTCGGACTCCAGGTAATGCCAGACCCTATTTTTGATGATCTCATGTCGGTTAGACCTAGCTGGAATTTTGTGCTTCGCAACGCTAGGGTCATGTTTGTATCGACGAAGATGACGGGCTTCCATACAGCAGTTATATCTACGTGAAGTAACTGGATTACTGTAGAACTGTATGGAGGAACTTTAAGAAATTATTCATATGCATTTCAAATTAACTTTGGCTTATATATACCCTCCTGTGAGTGAGTGAGCGACAACTCAGGAAGGCGGCCATGTTACATTCCTGTCATCATATTTTTGAATCACTGTCCAAAGAACGGGGCATGTATCTTATTATTCGGACAGTGGCAAGGAGATCTCAATTTTGATAGAAACCCCTTATCGTGGTTTCATAATATGATATAAACTATGAACATAAAGCAACTTTAGTTACTTACCGATCCGCCTTCACTGACGCGCTTAGTCAGATAGGGGATGCGGCCATTATGTATCATGACATTGGAAGCTATTGATGTACTACCTATTATTTATGAATGTGTCATGACATGGGATCTACTATGTATGCCTGCAAATCGATGTCTCAACATATACCCATGATTTACTCGTCATGTCCCAGTGTGTGCGTCTAAATAAACTGTGTAAACAAAGATTCCAGCAGTCTGCATTGGTGCCTTGTAGACACAAGTGAATGAGTGCTTAGATTGGTCAGAACACAAACAGTACACCATTCGCGTTAATCACACTCTACACTTCTACTCCATATATACACCATCCTGCGTCGGTTGAATTGACCAAGTTTAGGGCCTGCTCCCCCTGGAGCCTTAGAGGGAAACTACTGCTTACAGTTGCCTTTGCCTTCCCTAACTCAGGACTAGGGTGAGTTACCCATTTACAGCTGGGTAGACTGGAGCATGCCTGATCTCAACAACTCTGTACACTACAATGGACATATACAGTAGTGGCACCACAAACAACATGCTACAGTGATTGATAGTGGAGCTTTACAAAAGAAAGAGAACACACCATACACCACACTTCTTTACAGGGACATTTTACAACTGACACTTTACAGTAGTGAGCCAGATTCCTGGGTCCAGCCTACGCAGTCTTGTTGTGTTGAGAATCACATTTTACAGTTGCAAGAACATTTGTTTGACCACATCAACACCAGTAGGACAGCTATACAATCAATGTCAGCTTGACCTGTTCTGACAAGTGTAGCAATATCTGGGTCAGCACTTGTTGACATTTGGCACAGTACAGTCAGGGTTCTAAACTAGTGATTGTTTATCCTGCTGTAATAGAAGAGCAATGTTGAACATAAAGTGCAAATTTCATCGTTGGATCTTCTAATGTGCTCAAAAAAATTGAACAGTGTAACAGTTAGAAAGCAAATCTATTACTCAATAAAGTGGTAGTCTAATCTGTTAAAACTGAGCATACAGTACAATACATTACAACTGCAACACATTTCATTATATTATGTGTAAAGGGCAATTTTTACTATCTTGCAATATAATACATTTATATACTTATTATGTTCGCAAATATTTTGTAATCAAAGTATTTCCTTTTTAAGTGCTTAAGGAGAAGTCATTTTTGAGTTACTTCCCTTGAAAGTAGTTCCGTCATCTTCGATCGGACTCCGCGAACGAGTCTAGGCCTACTGCGATTTATTCTTTGGCTGGGTAGGAATAGATTGTTCTTGCTTCAGTATATCTATGGCCTGAATTTATACGTAGTGTTTGTATGAGTAGGACGAGTCTGTCTTATATATGGATATCTTTACATTTCTAAGTCGAACTATGTTGGTTGTCGCTAGAAAAGGTCAAAGGCTATGCAGCGGAAGTATCGCTAGCAAGGGGTGTGATTGATGGCCGTCATCCTGTCTGGATGTCGAATTTTGTTGTAGCAGGCCTATCGCCGAAAAAGTGATCGATAAGTCAATGGGGAAAAGTGATAGTCATTTAGACATGTTGTATGTACTTTACCCCAGTGTTTATTCTCTTTTGCCAAGGAATGGCAAAGTTATATTTCGCATAGAAAGGTAAAACCACAATTTATTATGAACTTGGGCTTCGCCATCGTTGTTGATAAAAACAGATGCACAGTGGGTACTTTTGAAAAGAATATTTATTCAAAGGAAGACGACATTCCTATATATCAACACTAGATTGTATGATATTATTCAATCACCTCTATGAGAGAAGCTATGAAGAAATGAGGACATTTTATGAATGACCAATTTTGGGTCTGGGTCCTATAGTGAGTGAAACTCACGAGAGAAGAACAGCCATGTTGAAATTCATATACTTTGTATTTATCGAGTGAGAAAAAGGGATGCCTGTACTATCGCTCGATGAACCAAGAGATCACTGCTACATGTGAGAACCCATGTCTGGGATTCCTATATCTTTATGGAAAATATATATATTGAACTTTACGTGAAGGGATATTCACTAGACGAGGTTAGGTCTAGGAGCCTTCCTATATATTGGTTATGGTCTGACGTGCCCAGTCAGTAAAGCCAGATGATTTACATGATGGAACTCTGAATGCTTATTTACGAATGCTCCATTATGATATTTGCCAAGCATGAATGCTAACTTAAGATGATATTCCTGTGATCAACATTATGCTGTCTATGTCGACATTTGTTCCTGTAACCATACACGTACTGTCCAAGTGTGCGTCTCATTAAATGTTATAAAAAGACCACCGTAGTTCCAGTACTTCTTGAATTCGAACAGTGTGAGTATGAGTGATGTACTACCAACCTGTCAACTCTATCGAATCATGCTACCATTCGCGTTCTGACATTCACATACACACTCATTGTTTACACTCACATTCTTGTCGGAGCCTCATCACGTTCCAGGACAAGATAACCTGTATGACCAAAACTGTGCTGGGTTTAATGAGTTGACAATCGTTACACTTTACTACACCAGTCCCAACATCTACATTTATCAACTGGTGGACATTCACGTCATTTAACAAATAAAGCGTGATTCAACAACTAGTAGCCAGTATGAGTTAACAACTAAACAGAGTTTAACAATGTACACATTTATGATTTATATGTATTTATGTTTATATGTGTGATTGTTATGTGTTTGCGGGCCTGGATGGGAGGTGACTAGAACAGGAAATACCAAGTGATATTGGTCTTGTTCTGGCGTTCTATAGGGAGCAATTTCTTAATTGAAATTTGCATGCAACATAGTTTGCAAATATTTGGTTAGCTGTGACGACTGTTTCATATTTGTATTTGTAATATTTTTCTGTTCTTTATTTTTGTTTTATTTGTTTGTATAATTGTGGGTCTCATCTTTCCTTTCATTTCAGTTCTTTACACCCTTATGTTTATACACTGTGGCGTTATTTGTCTTGTTATCTTATCGCAGTTATCATCACAGATTCTGTGATCATTTTTTTCATTTCTCCTATTTAACTTCATTTGATCTCTGCAAATGTTTTCAGATTGTCTTTTCTTGTTTGTCCTTTGTGATGTCTTTAGTTGACATATGACATAGGAGGTATAGTTGAATACACTTATATTATAGTACAGATCAGTACTTTATGATTATTATTGTTATAAAACAAAGTGTACAAGACCTTTGTAAGGCTTGTCTCCCAAAGTGACTGGTATAGGAAATATTATTTTCCACAGGTACTCAAGTGATCATTGATTACATTAAGGTATACAAGACCTTTGTAAGGCTTGTCTCCCACAGTATTTGAGATATACAGTTATTGTTGTCCACAGGTACTCAAGTTATCATTGGTTATTATAAACAAAATAACCATACAAGTTTTTCACTAAGACTAAGTCTATGGTATAGACTTGTCTCCCATTAAAGTGAAATAAGGTAATTTATTTACTTTTTCAGGTTTCTGATTTAAGAAGACAAGATGTCTACATTAGATTACTTTATTGCACAAGGAAAATCTCTTGATAAGACTGGAAAAGAGTTAGAAGAATGAGCAACTGCTCAATTTGCTATTGCATTAAAATCAGAAGAGAAAAAACAAAAAGATGAGAATAAATGGAAAGCAGAAGTTGAACAAAAGAAGATAGATGCTGAGAATTTCAGATTGCAGATGCAAGCTGAGGAGAGAAAAGCTGCTGCTGAGGAGAGAAAAGCTGCGGCTGAGGAGAGAAAACTTCAAATAGAAGAAAAAAAATTAGAAGCTGCTGCTGAAGAGAGAAAAGCTGCTGCTGCTGCTGAAGACAGAAAAGCTGCTGCTGCTGCTGAAGAGAGAAAAGCTCTGGCTGAAGAAAAAAGATTAGAAAAAGAAGCTGATACTGCTGCTGAACTAAAGAAATTGCAGATGCAAGTGGAGGAAAGGAGATTTGATGCAGAACAGAAGAAATTAGAAGCTGCTGCTGCAGCTGAACAGAAAAAATTAGAAGCTGATGCTGCTGCAGAACAGAAAAGATTAGATAGAGAAGCTGAAGAGAGAAAAGCAATAAGAGAACATGAATTTGAGTTAGAGAAATTAAGATTGACAAGTATGAGTAATGTTAATCAGGCATCTGGTGGTAATGGTAAACCCTTCAATTATAAGGTCAAGGTGCCAGCGTTCAACTCTGCCAGTGATGATATAACATTCTGGCTTGATAGATTTGAACGTGCTTGTCGAGCTCATAATGTTGACAAATCACAGTATGTGAATCAATTGTCTGAAAATTTAAAAGGGGAGTCTCTGACTAAGTTATGTTTGGTTGAAGAGGCCGACAAGGATAATTATGATGCTTTTAGGGCAGCTTTGATAAAGAGATATCAGCTGTCAGAAGAAGGTTATCGTCTTTTGTTTAAAACAATGAGACCTGAGGTAGGTTTAGAATTCTCAGATTTCATTTCAAAAGCACGACTTACACTCACACGATGGATTGAATTATCCAAAATAGAGAAAACATTTGATGGTCTTACGGATTTATTGCTAAGAGACAAGGTCATGTCTTCGGTAAATAAACCATTTCTAGAGTTCTTACATGAGCGTAAACCTAGTACATTAAAGCAAATGGAAGAATATTGTGACCAGTATGCCACGGCACACCCTGACATGATTCTTAGTAACTCTAACATTAAAGAGAATATGCCAGTTGCTTCGGCAACAGAATATAATCAGAATTACTCACACAAATTCCAAGGAGCAAAAAATAAATTTGATAAAAAGGTTAATTGGAATAAGTATCAAAACCAAGATAACCACTCAAATCAGGGTTCTTCTTCGAAGAACTGGAATCGGGCTGATAGTCCTCGACACGCGAGGGGTACCCATAATTTTAGACATTCTCGAAAGGGGAGTAGCTATAGGAACTACCCAAGTGCTTCATGGAGAGAAAAGAACCAATATTACAGGGATACTCAGTATAATGAGCGTGATGATTATGATCATGAATATTATGATACAAACCCAAATAGGGGTTATAGAAGAGGAAATAATAATTATAGAGACAATTATAACCGAGGTAGATCACAACACAAAAGACATGGTAAATCTTATTACCAGGCTAACTCTGCACAACAGGAGTTCCACGACGCCGGTAATCAGAATAATAATAAAAAAGACTCCAATAGTGTAGCAAATTCCGCTTTCGATTTTGCTAGAGCATCTGAGTGTTCGCAATGCAAAACATTATTCGATCCAACCACAGTTTCTACTTTAAGCTGCGGTCACCCGCTTCCCGCTCTCCCTGCGTCAATCGCGCATAATGGAAGGGGTGCTCTTGTTTTCAATAGAGGCCTAATAGATGGTACTCCGGTATCAATTCTTTTCGATTCGGGGTGCACTACCATCGGAGTGAGGCAATCACTCGTAAATCTTTCTCGAGTTACAGGCAATGTAGTCAAATGTGTAACATTTGGTGGCACATTGGAGAAGTACTCCACTGCCATTATCAATATTGCTACGCCTTTCTTTACAGGAGAGGTACAAGCATGTCTCTTGCCGAATCCGATCGCTGATCTTATCATCGGTCGCATTCATGGAGTGAAAGAATGCACTCCACAGCAAATTTCTAATTGGGAAAATGTTAATATGCAATCTGCTAATGCAGTAATCAATAGGGCTCAAGCTCTTAATATGCCGCAATCTTCACATTCTGAAGATAATGATGCGCAGATCCAAGATGATCCCTTGGAGATTTCCCATGATTCCTTTATAAAACAGCAGGAAGATGATCCTACTCTAAAGAAATTCTTTACTCTGGCAACAAAAGGTGATCCGAATAAGGATACAAATCGTAAATCTTGGATTACGATGAAGAATGGCGTACTTGTACGTATGGTACAAGACTCCGCTAAGTCCATTCATTCTCAAATCCTTGTGCCTAAAAATATGAGAGTTAAAATCTTACAGCACGCTCATGATTCGCAGTGTGCTGGACATATGGGTTTTTCCCGTACTAAAGCTAGAGTTCTTGAATCTTTCTTTTGGCCTGCTGTGTATAAGGACATACGAATCTATTGTCGATCTTGTAAAGTATGTCAAGAGATTAAATCCAGAGGTCCACGCCATGATGCACCTATTCAGGCTGCAGACATTCCCATCCGACCATTTCAAAAAATGGCGATAGACATCATTGGTCCATTTAAGATAAAGTCTGCTAGAGGACACCAATTTATTTTGACGTGTGTTGATATGTGCACACGTTGGCCGGAGGCTGCTCCTCTAAAGAGCATAACTACTGCTGATGTCGCAGATGCTCTTTGGTTAATATTTTCTCGTCTGGGATTTCCAGCAGAAATATTATCCGACCATGGTACCCAACTCATATCGGATACCATGTCTCAAGTAATGTCGACTCTTAAGATAGAGAGATCGCTGAGTAGTATTTATCATCCTATGTCCAATGGGATGGTGGAACGTCTGAATAGAACTCTGAAAAACCTACTAGGTAAGATAACAGAAGATCATCCTCAGGATTGGGATAGGGTTTTACCCGCGGCTCTCTTTGCATATAGAGAGGTCGCCAACGAACATACAGGATTTTCTCCCTTTGAACTTGTCTTTGGCGCGAAACCGCGAGGTCCTATGTCCTTACTTCATGATCTTATAACTGCTGATAATAGTGTCGGTGACACAAAATCCTCTTATGAATATGTCATCGCACTTAGACACAAGATTATTGAAGCATGCAAATTGGCAACTGCTTCTTCTGAATTTGCGAAACAGAAGGCAAGGGAATTTGCCAATAAAAAGAGATGCTTGCGACAACTTTGTCCAGGTGACAAAGCATTTGTCTTGCTACCTTGTAGGGAAAATAGACTTCTTATTTCTTGGAAAGGTCCGTACGATATAATATCAAAAGTTTCCGATGTTGACTATATCGTCGATATTGACGGGAAGCGTAAAACCTTCCACATCAACATGCTCACGGAATTCCATGAACGTCCGGATTATTTACAACCTGTTTTCCAGGCAACGGACGATTTTCCAGTCCAACATGGACAGTACTCATCTCTGTCAGTAATACAGGATGAGGAAACGAGTTTCTCGGATGTAAATCTACCTTTTCCAATGATTCCTCTTCACTCTAATGAATCATGGAAAGATGTTGCGATTTCTCCAGAATTATCTCCAGGAGAGCAGAAACAAGTTTCTACTATGTTAGAACAATTTCAGGATGTCCTTACTGACATTCCTGGTCAAACTGACGTCATTCAACATGACATTATTCTTACTGACCATAGTCCTATAAGAGTCAGACCGTATCCTATCCCGATACATTTTCAAGCACAGGTAGAGAAAGAGTTGGATGAGATGATAGAGTTAAAAATTATTGAACCATCCACATCAGCATATTCTTCGCCGATGGTTATTGTACGAAAAAAAGACAACAACATACGTCTTTGCGTGGATTATCGCAAATTGAACCAAGTGACGAAATTTGATGCTGAACCTATGCCTTTACTAGAAGAGCTACTTACGAGACTATCGAATTCTCATTTCTTTACTAAACTCGATTTGTCTAAGGGATATTGGCAAGTTCCATTATCCGAACACGCCAAACCGTTGACTGCTTTTTCGACGCCTAGGGGTCTATTCCAATGGAATTTCATGCCTTTCGGTCTTATGAACGCCCCTGCAACATTCGTACGCATGATGCGTCGAATCCTATCTCATCGCTCAGATGTCATTGCGTATCTTGATGACATCTGTCTTTTCAGTGATACTTGGAACGATCACTATAATGGGATAAATGAACTATTGTCTATCTTACGCGAGCATAACCTGACAGCGAAACCATCGAAAGCATGTATTGGTTTTAGCGAAATATCTTTCTTAGGACACCGTGTTGGTCATGGGTTCCTAAAAACAGAAGACCATAATACAAGTAAGATACTTAACATTTCTATTCCTAAGACTAAAAAGCAAGTGCGAAGTCTCTTAGGTCTAATACATTTTTATGGACGATTCATTCCGAATCTGTCCTCCATTATGTCACCTCTTTCTTCCTTGCTAAAGAAAGTGTCTCCTAATGTAGTCCATTGGACTCAAGAATGTCAATCCTCTTTGGATAAGGTTAAAACTATGTTTTCTACTTCACCTATCCTAGTATTGCCTTCTAAGGATAAGACATTTATTCTTCGTAGTGACGCTTCATCCACCGGGATTGGAGCAGCACTAATGCAAGAGTACTCTGGAACTCTGCATCCTGTGATGTATATTTCTCGTAAATTAAATGTCGCAGAGAAGAATTACTCGGTCCTAGACCGTGAATTATTGGCTATGGTTTGGTCAAACCTTAAACTGCAAAGATTTCTTCTTGGCGCGCATTTCATCGTGGAAACTGACCAGAAAGCTCTTACGGCTATTCAGAGTAAAAATCTGAAGAGCGCGAGATCAACGCGTTACGCGATTGCTCTGCAGCCATTTCATTTTTCGGTGCGAGCTATCCGTGGGTCAGAAAATGTGATGGCAGATATTTTGTCTAGATGCCCACATGATTCATAACTGTTATACAACTTTGATACAGTTGTTCCTATGTTGAAATGTGTACACATATGTAATATATCATATATTGATTGTAACACTACTTAGCGGTTCATTGATGTTTATTCACCGCTGATCTTTCAATGTTTTTTCGTCTTTGATGATCATGATGTTAAGATATCTTAGATGAAATTTATGTATAAACTAATGTAGAAATTGTGTCATTGCTAATATTGTAATATGCGTTGGTGACACCTCTCTGGAAATATTTATACTTAGAGAAGTATTCTCTCTAAGGTCATAAAACTTATGCTTATCATCTGCGCATTGTTATTGGTGCGTTGTGAGCCTATTGTATGTTGCTCCTAGATGTATTTCAAAAAAAAAAAAAAATGTACCATTTTTTTTCCGAGGGGTGTGGTAATCTGTTGCGTGCATATTTTGACGCACATATTACAAAAATCGATATGGCTATTTAATATGGAAAAGATATAGACGTTCATTCATTTGTGTATGAAAATGCTGTCTATGGTAAAGCTAGATAATTCATGATTGATTTACACTTTTGATTATATGAGTAATCGTTCTTGATATTGATCCGGCGCATGGATATGGCACTCATGTCCGTACTTATTTGTTAGGGCCAGAAAATATATTAATTTGCTTATTATGTTTATGGCCTGAATTCATATGTATTACATATTATTAGTACAAGTAGAATCAGTCCTATATTGTATATTTTGGATGGGTAGGCAGGACTATATTCTTGTTATGCCGCTCTAGCGGAAGTAGGAGTTGTCTTGACAAGTCGTGATGAGTTCCGATGTACCGTTTACAATGGCGGTTACGCATTTTTAAGGGCTGGTACATTCTTAAGTAAAAATGATTTATGAAGTGGTTTTTCTTCTGTAGGAGATTGTGTCTCTACTAGAGTTTGTGTTAGAGACTCTCCTAATGTACGGTATCATGTATGATTCGGACTCCAGGTAATGCCAGACCCTATTTTTGATGATCTCATGTCGGTTAGACCTAGCTGGAATTTTGTGTTTCGCAACGCTAGGGTCATGTTTGTATCGACGAAGATGACGGGCTTCCATACAGCAGTTATGTCTACGTGAAGTAACTGGATTACTGTAGAACTGTATGGAGGAACTTTAAGAAATTATTCATATGCATTTCAAATTAACTTTGGCTTATATATACCCTCCTGTGAGTGAGTGAGCGACAACTCAGGAAGGCGGCCATGTTACATTCCTGTCATCATATTTTTGAATCACTGTCCAAAGAACGGGGCATGTATCTTATTATTCGGACAGTGGCAAGGAGATCTCAATTTTGATAGAAACCCCTTATCGTGGTTTCATAATATGATATAAACTATGAACATAAAGCAACTTTAGTTACTTACCGATCCGCCTTCACTGACGCGCTTAGTCAGATAGGGGATGCGGCCATTATGTATCATGACATTGGAAGCTATTGATGTACTACCTATTATTTATGAATGTGTCATGACATGGGATCTACTATGTATGCCTGCAAATTGATGTCTCAACATATACCCATGATTTACTCGTTATGTCCCAGTGTGTGCGTCTAAATAAACTGTGTAAACAAAGATTCCAGCAGTCTGCATTGGTGCCTTGTAGACACAAGTGAATGAGTGCTTAGATTGGTCAGAACACGAACAGTACACCATTCGCGTTAATCACACTCTACACTTCTACTCCATATATACACCATCCTGCGTCGGTTGAATTGACCAAGTTTAGGGCCTGCTCCCCTGGAGCCTTAGAGGGAAACTACTGCTTACAGTTGCCTTTGCCATCCCTAACTCAGGACTAGTGTGAGTTACCCATTTACAGCTGGGTAGACTGGAGCATGCCTGATCTCAACAACTCTGTACACTACAATGGACATATACAGTAGTGGCACCACAAACAACATGCTACAGTGATTGATAGTGGAGCTTTACAAAAGAAAGAGAACACACCATACACCACACTTCTTTACAGGGACATTTTACAACTGACACTTTACAATGGACAACCATAACAACCATAACACCGACAGGTGTAGAAGGATACCTCCTAATTTCGCTGCAATGAAAACGGGGAGAAAGGGAGTAAAGGTCAACCTTACTGAACAACAGAAACCTTACCACCCCCCAGTGTGTGAAGATGTAACATGCAATGGAGTCACTATAAGGTGTTTGTATGATACTGGATTAGATTATGATTCAGTTGTGAATTCTCACCTGGTGCAGGCAGATCAATACACCACAGAACTAGTGGAGATTCAAGCTGCAACCAAGGACGTAGCGACCATGACACTTCCCATCGCCAGGATAAATGTGAAAACGCGATATGTGGAAGGAATCATCAAAGCAGCAGTGATAAATGAACCAATCTACCCTCTGATATTGGTGTGTAGATATGTCTTCTTGGGGAATCCCCAGAGACCTGTGATCATGGCATCAGTGCAGACCAGATCACAGTCTAAAAAGGAGGAGGATAATCTCATAAATACCCATCCAGATGAGATGAGGAAGGCACAGGCGGAGGATAAGACCCTCAAACCTTGTTTTAAGAAATTGCCCAAATGTCATACACCTCCAGGCAAGGGAGACTTCTATATGAAGAACAAATTGATTTATAGGAAGGCTGGAACTGGATCCCATGGTCACGGACAGCTGGTCCTTCCTATTTCATATAGAACTAAAGTGTTGGAACTAGGGCAAGCGATTCCCTTCAGTGGTCATATGGGGATCAACGCAACAGGACAGCGTATAGCTTGTCATTATTTCTGGCCAGGGATAACTGAAGACATAAAGAGATATGTAAAATCCTGTCCAGAATGCTAACGGGTAGCTCCAAAGCATTGGACTGCTCCAGCAACTTTAGGGGAAATGCCCATAGTGGGAAGACCCTTTGAAAGAGTTGCAGTGGACATTGTGGGACCTCTCACTCGGACCAAGAGGAGGAACAGTTACATTCTGACTCTGGTGGACACTTGTTCTATGTGGGGAGAGGCGGTAGCCCTGTCATCAATTGATTCGAAACATGTGGCAGAGGCATTAATCACAATCTTCACCAGGTTAGGCTTTCCCAACCAAATCTTGACTGATAATGGCTCTCAGTTCAAGGGGAAACTAACGGAAGAAGTATTCAGGATCTTTCAAGCCAAACACTTTCATTGTATCCCGTACCATCCCCAAGGAAATGGCCAAGTGGAAAGATTTAACGGGACACTCATGTCGATCCTGAGAAAGTTGGCACATGAAAAACCAGATACATGGGACCAATACCTTCCCGCCGCCCTGTTTGCCTATCGGGAGGTACCCCATAGTTCAACCGATATGGCCCCGGCAACATTGTTATTTGGAAAGCCAATAAAAGGTCCATTGGAAGCCTTGTTAAGGACATGGACCGATGAAAAGGCAGAAGAAAATATTACCTCATCATATCAATATGTGAACGAGCTGACCACTCGTCTTAAAACTGGCTGGAAACTTGCCAATGAAAATTTGAGACAAGCCAGGAAAAAGCATGCTGCCTATTACAATAAGAAAGCGAAGGACCGAGAATTAGCTGTGGGAGAGAAGGTGCTCCTTCTACTGCCCGGCAGCCAGAATAAACTGCAAATTGGATGGCAAGGTCCATATACAGTTCTAGAGAAGGTGTCTAGAACAAATTATTAGATAGATAAGAAGGGGAAAGAGAAAATCTATCATGTGAATCTCCTGAAAAAATATCTGGACAGAGAAAACCAGGAGGAGACACACCTACTGACTTTGTCTGTTGCAATGGAAATGAAAAAGGAACCACTCACCTCTCATGAATATGTTTTACATCCCTGTGAGCCCGCTGCACAGGTAAAAATCAGTACGCACTTGACGAAAAATCAGAGGGAGAGAGTTCAACAGGTTCTGAATGATCATACAGATGTGTTAACGGACCGACCGGGGCGTACAAATTTATTAGAGTATGATATGAAACTCATAGACCCAACACCAATCTGTATGAGAGCCTATTCGATTCCGGTCGCTAAGGAAAAAGCTTTGAAGGAGGAGATAGATTATCTGTTGAGAGAAGGAATTATCGCGCACAGTGAATCTCCCTACAGCTCCAGTGTATTTCTGTTAAGAAAACCCTCTGGAGAACTCAGACTGTGTATAGATTACAGGAAACTGAATGCTGTCACAGAAGGTCAGGTGGATCCATTACCTGATACAAATCAGCTGTTTGCCAGGCTGAATAAAGCTAAATATTTCTCTAAAGTGGATCTGAGCAAAGGCCACTATCAGATTCCAGTAAAGCCGAAGGTTAGACCTCATTTAGCCTTTAGCACCTCGGAAGGACATTATGAATTTAACATGTTGCCATTTCGAGGATGATGAGAAAATTACTGGATCCCCTGAATAATCCATGCATCACCAACTTCATGGATTATATTCTCATAGCGACTGAAACATTTGAGGAACACATTAACTCTGGATATGTTGTTTAATCGACTTAGAGAGACAAATTTGACAGCTAGACCGACGAAATGCTGTGTTGGATGTAAAGAGCTGGAATTCTTGGGACACACAGTACATCAGGGAAACATGACCCCTGACCCCAAGAACCTGAAGAAGTTGAAAAAAGCACCAAGACCACAGACAAAGAAAGATGTGCGATCTTTTGTCTCATTATGTGGTTTCTACCAAAAGTATATCAAAAACTTTAACTCCATATGTGCTCCATTGACTGATTTAACGCGCAAAGGAAATCCTGATAGAATTACTTGGTCAGCGCAGTGTGAATTAGCCTACCAAGAGTTGAAGGAAAAACTCACAAGCAGGCCTATTTTGAAATTACCTGACTTGAGTCAAGAATTCATTGTGAGAACGGATGCTAGTAATATAAGTTTGGGTGCAGCTCTATTACAAAGGTCAACTTCACTTGATGGGGAATTAACCCCAGTTGCTTATGCTAGCCGTAAGTTGAATACAGCAGAACAAAAATATTCAACAAGTGAAAAAGAATGTTTAGCTGTCATATGGGCTATAAAAAAGTTCCAGATTTATCTCTATGGTAAATCATATAAGATCCAAACAGATCATAAACCACTCGTGTGTCTGTCACAAGCAAGGCATGAAAATGCTAGATTATTACGTTGGTCGTTGCTCCTACAGCCATACCAGTTTACCATAGAATATATTCCAGGCAAAACCAATGTCGGTGCAGATTTTTTATGCAGACATCCGTACGACGAACATCAGAGTCGTCACCAGGCATAGGTAGTAAATTTATCTATGTGTATTTAGAAGTAGGAACTGACATATGATAGTCTGTTCTAAGTGGGGAGATATGTGGTGGACTTCTAAATACAATAGATAATTTAGAATATAACAGTATAGTGCATAAAGTCAAAGATAGGATAGTACTACAAATTTTCATTCTTGGCGTCGCTTACGCCTTCAGCTTATTATTTGATAACACATTAGCCGAACAAAAAGGGTACCCAAATTTTCAAATTCGTCCTTGACGACAAACGTAACACTTCCCTAGGTCAACTAAGTATTTGCCTAAAAGACATAGTAGAGGGGAGAGGGGACGGATAGATAACACAACGCAAATCGCGTCTCACATTGTTTCTAAAAATAAAACCAACTTGCTAGTATTGCCTTAGGCGGTTTTCAAATTACGATGTAAACGTTAGAAAATGTGGACACTACGGTCGGGAAAACACGCTTAGCTCTTGTTGCGAATGACGTAATTCTCGTGTATTACGAGAGACTCTCGTATTTAGCTTGAAAGTACATGGAAAAAGAATTGAACAGGAGGTAGTTTAAAAATAAACAACTAACAGAAAAAAAGATAGAATTTTGAACCAAGCCACTTAGCCCCATAAAAATCATATATTCGTGTACCTGAAGACTTGCTAACCAAGAATATGTAGTTAGTTATTTAAATAGTCCATTAGATAATCAAATATTGGTAATAATACATAGAGAATCGGAGATACTGTCAGGTCAAGTCATATCTGCTTAGATTGGATAGCATATTTTTTTGGAAAAAAATTAGGTCAAAGAAAGGCTAAGGTAGTACGATGAAAGGGATTGGATGAAACTTGAAGGAAGCCGAAATATTATTGGCTAACCTAAATATACAAATCTAGTTGGTAGTAGTAACGCATAGGGGTTTGAGATTTTTTTTTATAAAAAAAGGAGTTCATTCAATGAAAGAGATACTTGGTCTCATTGGCCAAAGCCTTTTACTTTAACGAAATAGTAAACTGCTCGCTGCAGTTTTTTTTCTCAAAAATATTCAGAGGAGCAAGCAGCAATGAGCAGACTTGTGATTTGTTTTAAAATAAATACAACAGAAAGCAGTCTGAACAGAGGCAGTGATGAAAGTCTGCCATATTCTATTGCCTAATTCATCGTTACTTGTTTATATTTCCTTGATATGTGGTAAGATTGATTTTATTGACTTTTTTATTAAAAAAAAGGTTGTGTGAAAAAACGAAAAGGCCATGTAAAAGATTGTAATTAAATGGTTCCATGGCAGATTTAGGCATGGCCTAGATGTTGATCCATCATATAAGGGACTATCTAAGAAGTTTAGAACTACAGAACTATATATATATATATATGCAGTAGAACTCCATTTATCCGAACCCCAATTATCCGAACATCCAATTATCCGAACACTTTTTCCAGAAAAAAAAAAAATCAATCGCCACCAGTCACGTTAGACTACATTTCTGAATCTTTTCATGCGGCAAGCTTCAAATGTGTGCGAACAATTTGTAGAGGATGGGATGGACTAATGGTCGGTCGCTTACGTACAGGAAGTCAGTTAGATCATAAAGTCAGTTAATATCTGGTTTACCAATCCAGTGTACGTGTGCGTTCTAGGCAGAACACTGGCTAAACAGACAGTTCAACTTAAAATAATTGTGCCTGCTACTACAGCAGAAAAATTTTGGTGTACAAGTATTTCTCTGTGCGATATGGCATCTTCCAGTAGGCCTAAAGCATATAAAAGGAACCGCAATGTTTTGTCAATTGAAACGAAAACAGAAATTATCAAGAGACTAGGAAAAGGTGAAACTGTGTCTTCACTTGCGAGGATTTTCAATGTTGGGAAAGCTACCGTCTCTGACATCAAAAGTAAAAAGGATAAAATTATGAGTTTTTGCATCGAAATTGGAGAGTGAAAATGGGTCGAAAAAACGTAAAACATTGAGAAATGCGAAATATTTGAAATTGGAAGAGGCTTTGTATATATGGTGTCTGCAAAGAAGAAGCAAATCGGAACCTATCTCTGGCTCTCTATTGTGTGAAAAGGCACTTCAGTTCAACAATCAACTTGACGGTCCTCCTGAATTTAAATCTCGTCATGGCATACGAGAACTGGAGATTCAAGGGGAATCTTTATCTAGCGATGCAACTGCCGCTGAAAATTTTAAAGAAACATTCTTGGCTTTTTTTGGAAGAAGAAGGTTATTCACTCGATGATGTGTATAATGCCGATGAGACTGGCTTATACTGGAAATCATTGCCTCAAAAATCACTTGCATCTCAGCGCGAAGCAGCTGCCCCTGGGTTTAAAAAGTGCAAAGAGAGAGTAACAATTTTGGTAGCCGCGAATGCCAGTGGAAGTCATCGTTTACCGGTGCTAATGATCGGCAAAGCTAAAAAAAAAACCACGTTGTTTAAAGAATGTGACATGTCTCCCATTGTGCTACAAAGCACAGAAGAGTGCTTGGATGAATAGTGAAATATTTCTTGATTGGTATACAAATCAGTTCATCCCAAATGTGAAGAGGTTGAGAGAACAAGAAAAAGAAAACGGGAAAAGTAATTCTTCTACTGGACAATGCACCATCTCATCCAGAGAAGGATACATTGAATGCAGTTGATGCAAATTTTAAAGTAATTTTTCTGCCTCCCAATGTAACAGCACTGATTCAACCAATGGATCAGGGTGTTATAGCAAAGCTTAAAAAAGATGTACAAGAAGGAAGTCATGCGTCGTTTATTGTTGGCTGAAGATGAAGAAAGTGTGGTGGCGTTTTCCAAAAAGCTTAATCTCAAAGACTGCTGATATATGTTAGCTGATGCTTGGACCACCCTGTCACAAGATAATCTCAACAAGGCTTGGAATAGATTGCTTGGGAAAAAAGGAGGAAATGAAACTACTGTAGTGGACACAAATGATGATTGTATAAATGAAGTTGTGGAACTGTTTCAAGCAATGCCCGGATTTTCGGCCTGTGACAAAGATGATGCACACATGTGGCTAGAAGATGATAATGATTCTGGTTTTCAGATTTTGAATGACGAAGAAATGTTGTCTTTTGTGCAAGAAGAAAACCAAATACATGTAGTGACCGATGATGAAGACTCCTCAGAAGTACATGATGTACTTGTAGATTATGAAGAAAACCCAAAACGTCGACCAAATCCTGAAGAGGCCTTTATAGCACTAGAAACAGCGATGGCTTGGTACGAGCAAAAAGATGACAGCTGTCCTACACAGCTTCTGCTGTTGAAGACAATGCGGGACTTAGCAGCCAAAAGGAGACTATCCAGTTTGGTGCAAAAGAGGATTCCTCATTATTTTAAATAGTGGGCTACATCTGTGCAAGTACATGTATACGTAAGTTGTGCCTGGTTTTGAATCGTTTGTAATGTTATTTTGAAAACATTTCTCTTTCTTAAAAAAAAAAAATTTTTACAAGTAGTACATGCACTGCAGTGTAATGACAGATTTTGGTGATACAGTAATCTAATACAGTGTGGGTATTATTAATAGAGTACAAGTAAATATGTTTTATAGTGTATTTTCCTTGTGATGGTTAATTATTTTTAGAAATATGTGTACATGTACTCGATACATTATGTAATCCAATTATCCGAACATTTGATTATCCGAACGATGCTCGGTCCCATGGGGTTCGGATAAATGGAGTTCTACTGTATATATATATATATATATATATATATATATATATATATATATATATATATATATATATATATATATATATATATATATATATATATATATGATGGTCATACAGGAACATTACACCTATCTTATTGCATGGAAAAGATTACTGCAGGAATGACAGAGGCGTAGCATCCATTAAGGAAGAGAAAAGAAAACTGGTACCATTTGTTCCATCAAACTAAAGTGGAGAAGCAGGGTTGTCAGAAAGAGCTGACCATGTTCTTTGGTATTGAATGTATGTTTACATGTAAATTAGGAGGAATTAGTTTGATATTAAGACAGAACCATAACTTGCATTGACAGGGGTTCCTGCTGGCACTTGTCTGGTGCTAGTACTCGCTCATTGAAGAAGTCTGCACGATTTCAAAGAGTCACTGGCACCTGCTTGTATTAAAGAAGTTCAAGTCCAGAGGAGACTGAAGTGTTTGGCCAAACCGACTACAACTGCGGCATATTCCAGGACCCAGATAAGTGCAATATCTGGCCTGGGACAACTTATCACAAATAAAGAACAATCTCCTGTGTAGACAAAACGTTACTCCAAAGAATAAAATAAACAATCATAGTGAAACAAAAGACAGTGGGATGATGACAATCCTCAACCGGCTTCCCTATACCAGTATTTAAAAAGAGTAAATAACATCAGAGTGAACATTTGTAACAATGTACTATGGACATATTGTCTGTTGTATGTAAATATCTTTATATATCTTTGTAAATATATCTATCCATCTAAATTGATTCTCATTGACTGTAGTCCTGGCCAAAACAACTTTAGGCTCAGGACCAATAAAGTTTAACAAAAGATATTTTAAATATAAAATTTAACATCTGGAGTTAGTTGCGTTTATCATAGTAATTAGTATATGTTTGTATATGTTTTTGTATTGAGATTCTTTAACAACACTCTTACAATACCCTAGACACTTTATGTAGCTTTCAGTCACGCTAGTCAATAAAAATATAACTTAGAGTGAGATCGTAGGGTGGTACAAGAAAGGTACTCTGTAACACAGTTGTCCATTGTTTACCTCAGAGACCTTCACAGTTGATCTCACTCAAGTAGGCCTACAACTATACGCACACCATTCTTCTTAACATCTAAACCCACCACATTGGACATGCGCCCTAATATAACCGACTAGTTTGAACGGGGCGCGCCTCGCCAAAACAAGGCAAAACTTTATAATTAAACCCCCCCCCCCCCCCCCCCCCCCAAAAAAAAAAAACAACAACGAAGACGTTTGGCCGGGACCTTCAGAAATGCTTCTACTTCAGCGAAATTTGACTTGCGCGACTTCCGCTTAAGTGGACTGCACTGTATATGTGCTCATGTGCCTCATACATGTCTACGTTAAAACATACGAGTATAAGTGATAGATAAGTTCGCACAATTGACACAGTTTTGCTCCAGACCTGTGCGCGTGATGTGCCACTTCTTTGTTTGACGATGGTTATGAGAACCCGCTAACTCCAAAGCTCAAACCCACGCCGATCCGCTGCGAGAAACAACGTTTCTTTTAGGAAGGCATTAAAGCTATTCCCACATACGTTTCAAACAACGGTTCTTGCAAAATGCAGATCGTGAATTAGCTAATCAGTTCACTATCTGATTTCAAAGCTGCTTTAGCTATATTTCCATATCCAAAACATAGCCGAACTTAGATTATTTCATAACAGTTTTTCTCCTTGTTTGTCTGTGCAGGTTCCCCTGTTAAAAAGGACTTTAAAATCGCAGGAAAGTTTCAGTTTGTAAATGTTCTCACTTTCAAACATTTACAAGTGTGGACAGTAGACAAAGAACATAAACCTTTATTTAAATTTGCTGCCACACTGTATGTAACGGGAATTGCGATACATAACATAAGTGAATTTACACTATGGATGCGACTGAAACAATATTTTGTTGTATAGCTTTTACGCGTATCTATGAGAAGCGTGCTTCTAAGAGCATTCATGAAAAAAAAAAAAAATTCGTAGAAAATCTTAAAACTGTTATCAAAGGCGTTGGTAAATGTTAACGGGCACTTTACACAATACAGGCTATTCTTTGTATTAGAAAAACACCCTTAGCCAGTGCAAACACAATTTAAAATTAAGTCTTGTGATGTAAATATTAAAGTAAAAGATATTTCTCTGCTTGGATCCTTCGTCCCTGACTGACAAAACAGTTAGCGGCCATGACGCCAAGTGGTGTCTTAAAGGACAACAAACTCTCTCCACTTTGCTCGGTCTGTAGCTATTCATCGTGCGGTGCCCCAGCTTTACTTATGCTTTTTATTTCGGCCTTCACCTTTCTTGTTCATGTTTTTTTTGTTTGCCTTCCTTCTGGGGTCCAAGCAGAGCAGTTCTGATGATGGTGTTGGGATTCTGCTATGGACATATCCTACCAATTTCCAGCGTCCTGCTGTTATGATTCTGTGCATATTTAAAGATACTTAGAGCGACTTAAAAATGGTATAAAATATTCTTAAAAGTAGAGTAAGAATTTTGAAAAAAAGGGATGAAAATAGCTGAATATCTTAAAATGCCCATCGTCTTTCTCCTGCATTCGTTCCCGAGTTTTTAGTAACAACAGGTCTTATAGATTTTGTGATGAAAATCGGTGATAAGGAAACGAATTGACCATTGATAGAAAACATGACGGACTGGTAAAGTCATGTGTACAAACATTATGTAAAAGGGGTGATGCTTCATCCACAAGTGGTATCGTGGGATCAATCAACATCGTTTTTCAAAATCAGACGGGTCGATGTATTGAACAACTGATCAATCGAATGGCAATATTGGAGCACGGTGAGTGGAGAATCGGGAAAATTGGTTGCAATTAGTGGTGCTACGTTACTTGTTTGTATAGTGTTGCTTGGCTGTTATGGAAAGGAATGCTTAGTTTTGAACACTTTGCATACTTGTTTCTGGTATTGTGAAATAGTGCATACGATTTTATGTATATTTGCACGCATAGTTTGACAGGAAGCGAATCAAATATGCAGGGAATTTAGTGAGCAAGACAGACAGAAAGAGGAAATGATAATGGAAGAGAAAAAAATATCATATTAAAGTGTGCATATGGACGCGTTTCTATGGCTGTGTTTGTGTGTATGTGTGATTGTTTGTGCACTAGTGCAAATGTAGTTCTGCTCACGCAAGTATGTTCCGAAATATTCTAATATTTGAATTGAATGCAAATGCTTCCTGATTGACTTTTTTTTTTTTTTTGTCTACGTTGACTCAAATTCTTTAGTTGTTATTGTTTTTAGATGGCTTTCTTCAAATTTTTACTAGTTTTGTAAATACACTGGGTAGGATGTTCTTATATATGATTGTTTTGACTTGATTATTGTAAGTGTTACTTTGAACAAGGCGCTGGCGATGGATAGGACACGCATGGATGAAACATGGTGATAGCATTACAAGGTAGTCCTTGCTAAGGAATCCCCAGGGTAAGAGATGTCAAGGGATATTAAAAAATACATGGAGAAGAAAACTGGAGACAAAAATTGAATAAGTGAAATTTAATGCCATTTTCCAAGTGTGCACCGTTCGGTAGGCGGTCATCCAAAAGACTATTTAGTTGTGTCTCTTTCTTAATAACAGTTTTTGGCGGGGTGTGGTCTAAATCAACAGCTGATGTGTGGAGTAAAATCAGTAAAATATAAATCATTTATCACACCACTCGTTTTCTGGATAAACACAGCGCTCTTAAAAAGTTAGATATCGGAATTCCAAACATAGGAGATAGATTTTTTTTACACAGTCTCAACAAGTTCGTACTATAACTTTGTTCTGTGTTCTATTTTTGATTAATGCATTTTTATTTGTTTGAAATTAGTTTTGACGGAGTTAGTTACAGACTTTTTCCTTCGCGAAAACAGCGTCATCATTTAAGGAAATTCATAAAATAAGTAATCTTTTTATTAATTTAATATCTAAAAAATCGGCCCATTCGTTTGAGTTTATAATTATAAAGACTTCTCGATAGGGAAGCTAAAGATTATTTCCACATACTTTTTTTTATTGGTTTCATATCTTCTGACTCGCCAATCAGAGAATGTGTGGTAGTCAGTTTTGTGAGTGTGGCATTACAAGAACAAGCATATTGTCACCAGATTTTATAGCATTTAAATCCCTTTAAACGCATTCCTGATACCCACAAATTGACTTAAATAGGAAGGTAGTAAAAAAATCATAACTTTTTGTAAAGCACCTATCTGTTTCAGCGTTAAAGTCTTTTATTGGCACCAGCATTTTCATTCCGGATTTATAATGATCATTTAGCTACGTATATATTCCCTTTCAACACGCGTCAGAAAACATGTTAAAGCTATAACAAGTCGTTGTCAACGCTTGAAGCTAGTGCTTTGTACCCGATAGATTACTTCCACATAATTTTGATGGGACTATATACGCGTGTTTCGCTTTTCAAGTCTTGTTAATCTTCTATTTATAATATGAATTTTTTTTTTAATTGTGTGTGAGATAAGGACTGTTCCATTGGTGTTCTTTGGTAGACAATCCTCATGGATCCTGGTGAACACTCCTGGAGCATTTTGCACAGCACGGCTTTGCCAGCGAAAGCTAACAAAGGTTCTAAAGTAACCTTTGACTGTTTGTATATCTTTTGCTTTCATTCAACAGTTACAAAACATGCAGGTAGTAAATTTAGAGAAAACCAAATTCTCTAAATCTAAATACCATAAAGAAATTCCATTTTGTTATCAATGGCTTCCCTTTCAGAGTCAGAGATACAACTTGACATCTTTATGATAATGTTAGAAATATTTTTCCCGTTGCTATGGCGACAGCTCATGGCATGAAAGCTCAGATTTCTTTAGTCACTAAAATATTTAGAGTGGGATGGTAAATGACAAGTTGTTGTTTTCTTATTCGGTTCTCTCCTCCTCTTTTGATTATTAGCGCGGTCCTTGTTTTGCTGGAGACAATCCACAGACATGGGTATATTCCTTGAGCTCCAGAGACAAACCAAACATTTTCATCAAAGACATCCAGAAGAGCAAAAGGTACATACTTGGCAAACCAAGAAACGAAACCGTTTCGGCCATGTTGAATAAGAGATTACTATAGATATATGAAATATGGGAAAAGGGAATAAAAGGCAAGTGGGACACAAGAACGTTACCAATAATTGTTTACACAAAAACCAATTGTTAGAGATTGAAATTGAAAATGTAGCAGTCTATCCTTACCGCGAAGTTCATATTTTATTAGGCATTGTTTTGAAACACCACAGACTTCTAGAACAGGTAGCTGATACAATAGACACAAAGATAGTTGAGAATTCGCAAGAGATACATGCAAACATTAGTACTTTTAAGAACTTGAAGAGATTTTTGAACTGGAAATAGGCAGAAGAATTAGGAGCTAAAATTGAATTTTTCAGGTAGGTATTGAACTTTGTGAGGATAAGGAGGAGACAGATAATTTTAAAGTTAGACTTGAAAATGCACAAGATGCGCTGGCCAAACTTCAGTTTCAAGATCTGTGTACTAGGTCTGGTCCAGTTTGCTCACACATGGACAAAGGTACTAGCCAAACACAAAATCATACAACAGGCTTATAATAGCAGAGCATTTATAGGGAATCACTGCCACAGATATCTCACACAAAAAGTTTATAAAGATCTTACAACCGGTTTGAAGCAATCATTACCCTTTTCAAACACGTAAGTTTGCTGAATGTTGCTTGGGTGAATTTTCGATTACAGACAATACAAGATATAAAGAAAAGGAAGCCTAACATAGCTTTGGAAGTTATTGCCCAAGAACAATTCAACTCACTGAAAGAAGCATTTGAGAAAGTACACAACAAAATATCACACAGTAAACCAATTAGTAAAACTTTCGGGCATCAATAACAGCATTTTTCAAAGAGGTCGTAAACATGTTGATTCGGTCCAGCTTTGTGTACACGTCATAAGGCATTGCCTTTCAGTTCATTCGTTGCAAATCGATTACTTCTCTAACCCATAAGATTCGCGAGTCCCTCTCGAATTTTCTAGAGTATAGGGCTTATATGTCTTTGTTCAGAAAGCTATTCCCTAGTAAGACAATTCATAAACAGCACATATTAGAAAAACATTGCGCCCCTCGAGAATGGATCAGACACTCATGCAGCTGTATGATTGAGATATTTCCATTGTTAGTCTTGCAACTTCTGCTTCTATCTCTTTCCATGTTCTCTGGGACAATTGGGTGTGTTGGGTAAGAATTTCGATTTTAAGGTTATAAATGGAAGAATGGACATGCAATTTAAACTTTCAATAATTAATGTTTGACGCAAAGTGAAAAGAACAAATTAAAAAGGAGTCCGCTCAAAACAAAAAACTTTGACAGATATCCATTTTTCTGCAGGTTTTCTACTTTTGATTTTTTAACTCAAAAACCTGTAATTTGTTGTGTATGCATGTTGATTGTGACCGTTTTAGTGTAAATTGAATTAGAAAACAAACCATAACAAAAGATTAGAGTAAATAAATCGAGATACTAAAATAAAAAACGTTAAATTCTTACACTATTTCAGACTATTATATCTTCTGTTCTCCCGCCTTCCTCTCAATTGTGATAAAATGTTTGTTCTTGTTCTAAAATTTACTCTAAATTTGCCCAGTTTTCTCTGCCACTCACCGATTCGGTGTTTCAAACGTCTAAGCTTTACGCAAAATTCTTAAAGCCGGTATTTATAATAATAAAGTAAACAGCATAAAAATGCAATTCAAAAATGCAAATAACTTTTGGGGACAATTGGAGTGTGTTTATTTAAGGTAATAATAATGTGTGGACTTGCAATTTAAACAGTAACAGATTCTTTAACTGAATAATTAATGTTTGACGCATGAAACCAAAAATAAAAGTTATCAATATCTTTGATATCCATTTTCTGCAGGTTTTCTTTGTGGACAAACCCAAATACTTTTGATTTCTGTAATTTGTTATGCATAACCGGCTATTTAGTGAAAACCAGCAACTAAAGTTGCATTATAAGTTCTAGGCCCCAGATTATCGGTAAACAAACTAATAAAAATGAATCTGTATTGTGTCAAAATATAAAAAAAACGTAAATTTTACACTATATCAGACTATTATATCTTCTGTTCTAATTGTGATAAAATGTTTGTTCTTGTTCTAAAATTTACTCTAACATTTCTAGTCTAGCTTTACGCAAAATTAAAGCCGGTATTTATAATAAAAAAGTAGCCTAAAAGCATTAATTAAGCCCTATCAAAAGTAAACATCGCCACATGTTTTTCCCATTAGGAAGCTGACCACGTGACCTCTGTCAAGTGGTCTATAAATAGCGCGGTCGGGGAAAAAGGGGAAATAACTAAAAGATCGCTCGCAAACAGCCGTGCGGTATAAGATATCTTTAGAGATGCGACCATCTTTCATTGCGTAGTCTGCGCTGTCTAAGCAATGTATATTTGCTGTGAAGGCCAGCACATGACAGCACTTCTGCATTTGTTTCGTTGTCCTTCCACGAAATACCAAAGATGTGGCGTACACACTGTAAATGGAAGGTAGTGGGCCTTTTTTCTTGCTTAGCAAAACCAACATTCATCATTTTTACATTAATTACATTTGTTTCTGTATTTATATGTTATTTAAGCTTATTGAGTTGCTAGTTTTAATACTTCATTAACTGCATATCTTCTGTAAGCTAAAATTAATTATCTTGCCTTTTATTAAAATAAGCTGCTATTCACTCTTCAAGCCTAGCCAATTGAGTAATGAAAGTTTTTTATATATATATATATAAAATAGTCTGGAAAAAAGTTTTAGAATTTTTAACATTTATAAGTGATGGAAGGCAAGATAGATGGTCCCTGATAAAAATGGGTTGAAGGGTTCGACCTAGACGACGGTGGACATCCAGGACATCACACAGAGAGTTACATATGAGAATTGAACTTGTCTTTTGGCTGATGCAGGTCGACTTGCCCAGAACATCGTTCTTTTATGCGTTCAGAGCAGCTGTAATGGAGTTTGACAAAACGATTCGTAGATATATGAATATGGGATTACTCACTCGGAAAGAATACGTCACATGAATGATGATGATATATATATATGAGAATCTTTTTTTATATTATATTTATATTATAAAGATATATATATATATATATATATATAATATTGCTCATATATATATATATCTCATAAAAAGTTTACTTACTTATTACTTAGTCGTTATAAGCATAACATAGCTTTTATTGGCCCTTCTACCGTGAGGTGTAGAGGTTTGGAAGAGAAAGGTAGCCAGACTATTCTATCGGCTGTCTTCCTCCTGGCCTGGTTCCATTCTAGTCCTCGGTCCTTCAAAGATTGTCTAATGTTGTCCTCCCAGCGGACTCTGGGTCGTCCTCGGGGTCTGGATCCTTGGCTACTTTATTTCCCAAGTGCTTGTCGTGGTAGACTATCTTCCCATTCTGCAGACATGGCCAAACCATCTTAGTTGGGGACTGTTCTACTTGGGTCTGCAGGGGATAAGATATCTTTAGAGATTGCCGACGCATCTTTCAACTGCTAGTCTAAAGCAATGTAGGATTTTTTTAAGGCCTTGACGTATCGTCTGGTTGCGTACCATGTCTCTTCTTGTTACTTCAACCACCTTCCTCAGATACCTCATTTCTGAGGTTTGGATCTGGCTTTTTATGGGTTTGCCTAGTGTGTATATATATATATATATATATATATATATATATATATATATATATATATATATATATATATATATATACGAGGGAAGGTCAAAAAGTAATGCCTCCTATTTTTTATTTACGAGGCGTGTTCAAATGAAACCCGACCGTGCTGCGCCAAGTGGACATTCGTAGGAGAAGCATGATGACGTCACATCTGACGTAATAAGCACATACGAATATACAAGTGTGTAAGTGTTCATTCTCCTAGTATTCATTGGTTGTGCTGCAGACCGTTAAAATAATGGCCCGTGTGATAAGGAATCCGTCCAAGGTCGATCAGCGAGCTGTGATTCAGTTCCTAACAGCCGAAGAATGTCGACCAGTCGACATTCATCGCCGAATGAAAGCAGTGTATGGTGACAAAAGTGTGTCTAAGACTACAGTGAAATACTGGGCACGAATGTTTCGAGAAAGACGTCAGTTAACGAAAGATCTTCCGCGGCCAGGTCAGGTGCATATTGTTGAGACAGAAGAAGCCATCGCCGAGATTGATGCAGCAATACGGGTGGACCGTCGTCGGAGCTTACGTTTGCTAGCAGATGAATTCGCTGTGTCTTTTAAGACAGTTCAAATGGTAGTTAGGAAGAAACTGAAGTATCGAAAGGTGTGTTCACAATGGGTCCCACGGATGCTGACCGATCACCATAAGGAAGAACGCATGGGGTGGAGTTTGAACCACATGCTGCGTTACGAAGAGGAGGGTGATGCATTTCTGTTGCGCCTAGTGGCAGGCGATGAGTCGTGATGCCACCACTTTGAGCCGTGCAGCAAATCAGCAAGCATGCAATGGAAACATCCCGGATCACCAAAACCCAAAAAAATCAAGTCACAGATTTCCGCCGGTAAGGTTATGCTGACCGCATTTTTTTAACCATGAAGGGCTTCTATTGGTAGACTTTAAAGAGCCTGGCGTGAACATCAATGCCATCCACTACAAAGACACACTAGACAACCTGCATACAGCCATCAAGAATAAACGACCCGGCATGCTTTCGCGTGGTGTGATTCTGTTGCACGACAATGCTCGTCCACATGTTGCGAACATTGTGCAGGAAGCGTTAGCAAGGAAAAGGTGGGAAGTTCTGCCACACCCAGCCTACAGCCCCGATCTGTCACCTTGTGACTTTCATTTGTTCGGACCCTTAATTAAAAAATCTCTAAAGGGACAACGATTCGACTCCGATGAAGACGTCAGGGCCTCGGTGACCAAATGGTTCAATAAGCAGCCAAAGTCATTTTTCTCGGACGGCATCCACCGTCTACCCAAGCAGTGGGATGCGTGTCTGGATGCCTATGGTGACTATTTCTAAAGAACCCCAGTGGGTACTTGCTTCATAACAATTGCTGTATTTAATTCTACTACTCCTGCTGATGTACCTTACATATATTTGTTATGAAGCCACTGGGACGGGTTTCATTTGAACACACCTCGTATGTAAATACTGCATCGGTGTGCAATTTGTAAATTTAGCAGGATTCCTCAAACACTCTTCTGCATTGTATAGCATTGCCAACCTGTTTCGGTAACAGGTGGCACCACTGTAACAGTTAAAAAATGGCTGCCAAAGACGTTCGGTTAAAACAACGTTATGTCATAGAATTGTGATAAAATCCTTTTTAACACCCCGCGCAATTTCCTCTATTAAAAAAAACCTAGCAACGTAAATTTTCCGCTATACAAGAAGATTTGAAAAATTGTTGAGGAAAAAGGTCACACTGTTACTAAGAATGGGGCACAGTATTTGAATTTTTTTTCTACTATTATCGTTCAAAAGATTTACCACCCGCAAACGCATTCACCCCTCCTATTATTTAGAGACAGGTTGTAACTATAAAAAGCTACAACATGTTTGAAATTTTTTTGCCCAAGGCTATCGCTGGTCCAAGATTTGAATTAACTAATGCCAAGCATACGATTCCCCACCCGCAATCACACGCACTTTTTCTCCACCCGTCCTAATATTTAAAACGATTATTAGACAGTTTGGCAGCTGGCCAACGCGTTGTTTCGTTTCTAAGAACGGGCGAGAGAGAGAAAGGGGGGGGGGGGGGGGAATTAACATGGAAAATATCAAATCTAACTTGTGCTTTGTGAAACTGAAACTAGCGAACCAATTGTGTGCAGGGTAGAGAAAGGGGCAAAGAAAGCGTAGATAATGTAATGGATTCTATAGAAGGATAAATAAAAAGAAAGGACATAAACAATAATATTGTTTATTAGAATACCATATTAATTCCTATAATATGCTATCTTGCTTTAGAGTAAAAGTAGGTTGTTCTGAATAAAGAAAGAAGAAAAGTACAAAGATGAAAACTATGATAAAGAAGTAAATGAAAATATACTGGCTAGATAAAGGACAATTGTCCGGTTAATAATCACTTCCAATTTTTAAAATAACTTTAACAATAACGAAGATATCGAAGAAAATAAAAATGGAAGACAGACAGACATACACAGTGGTAACCGCTCAACTTTGAAAATCTTCGGAGTTACATTTTAGGGGACGCGTTTTTGAACAGTCAAATTGGCTTAACTTGATTTCATTGGTTGAGGTTGGTCTATGAAGAAGAGGGGATAAAACGAACGATTTACCAAGCATAAGTGCCACTTGAAGAAAATATTTCCTACAAGAAAGGTTAAGAGCAGACGCAGAGTAAATTTGTGACCAATTGCCTTTGCAGTTTGGAAATTCGGCGATCTGAATTTGTGTCATTGATCGCTAGTTAACCTTATACTTGTGAAATATTTCATTGATTGCGGTAAGATGAACCATTTTATTAATGTATATATATTATTATTAATATGTAGAGGCCAACCCAGATAGGGTGCCCACAAATTTTGGTTGTGCGACATTTGCCTTTGTGGAAGCTTGCGACATACTAGGAGCACAGGCATGCCTAAGTAGACTTATGAAGCAAATAAAAGTACATTGTGTTGGAAATGAAGATATATATAAAATATTAAGACTGTAAGACCAGAAAGCTACTGGCAGTCTACTGCAGATCACAGTGTTATAATAATTTTGAACAATAAATAGAATGGCATACTACCTGAGTTAACAACTCACTAGAGAGAAAAGAAAAGATTGTACCCCAGATGATGATACTGCCGATAACAGAGATTAAAGTGACAGGGGCGTTGAAACCATGTGGGGAGAAGAAGATACCCCCTGAGTATGAAGCAGTCACAATAAAAATTAGGGACTGTAGCTAATTTGGTTAGCTCTTTTATCTGATCACAACACATGTTTAATGATGTTTAATTGTTAGTGGTGGAGATACATAACTAGAGTACTTAGGGAGGATTGTTCCTCTTGTTGCAGGGTTGAATCATATATTACCCAGTGAGGCAAAACCTGGAGCTGCAGAGTTCGAAGCACTATGCTGGGTGTTTGAATGTGAAGTCTTATCTGCCTCCAGAGAACACTGTACTGAACGAGTGTGTATTTACGAGCAAGTCATCTATCTTCAAAGAAACCACAAGATAAGTCATAAGATTGCGGGCTTATGTCAGTTCATCACGTTGTATTCTCCACACGTCTAATAAATTGTTTTGTGATATGATGCGACACCCAGTCCTTCCAAGTAGTGACCCTTCATAGGACAGTATCGTTTCAGCAGGGAATAAAATCCTATAAACATTATAGTAGTGACATTTATGGACAAGATGTTCTTCCTATTTATTTAATACTGTACATAAACACACTTCGTTTTAAGTTTTAAACATTCCTGTCCCAAAAGATTTGCGGTACAGGAAATTAAAATTGTAACATAATATTTAAACTTTAACCCCAGTCTTGTTGACTTACTTTTCATTAAGTTAACGTTGTGGTTGTTATTTTCAGGCATTTATCACTACATTTGCATTACCCTAGACACGTAGCCATATAACAAACATCCCACAATAGATTTAAAAATATTGCACAGCGTGAGATCTGAGGGAGGTAGCGTTAGGTCCCCTGAGAACTCATCAACACCATTTTCAACTATTAGACTCAGAGTCTTACATAGCTTGACCTCACGCTGTAGACACATATCTTTGCATTTAAATACCATCAATAAGCTCCCCAGTGTTAATCCACCACATATATTGGGGGCTCGTCCGGGATTTAAATTTATTGTAACATTATAGATCCAGGGTACCCCCATTGTAATAAAATTTATAATAGTAATCAATGTGGAGAATTGAATGAATTGTCATAGCCCATAGTTAATTAGAAATAATTGTTAGCTATTACAGTTGGATTAATTAAGTTTGGTGTAAGATAAAAGATGGCAGACTTGGCCAAATTCAGATCTGCTGCAGTGCAGACTGCAAAGGAAATGGGAATGGAGGGGCAAATTCTGATTCAGTATGTGACTTCAGAATGTGATAAGTTTATTGAAAGGGAAGATAGGAGTTTAGCAGAAGAGAAGCGATTACAATTAGAAGATGCTAGGGAGGCTAGGAAATTGGAGGTTGATATGGAGGCTGAAATTAAAAGATTACAGTTAGAGGAAAAGAAATTGGAGGCTGAGGCTGAGGCTAAGAAGTTAGAGGCTGAGAAAGAGGAAAAAAGATTGCAGATGGAGGCTGAGAAGGAAGAAAAAAGATTACAGATGGAAGCAGAGGACAAACGATTGCAAAGGGAGCACGAACTAAGGCTAAAAGAATTGGAATTGCCAGGCCACGCTCCAGAGAATGGTAACAGTCCATCTACCTCTGATGCTAGTGCAACTCAAGGAGGTTCTAACTCGGCAATGAACTTCCATTTAGACCCCTTTGTAGAAAAAGAGGATGACATTAAGTCCTTCCTCTCTAGATTTGAAAGACTAGCTACAAATTATGGTTAGGAGAAAGAAAAATGGAGTTTGAAATTATCCTAAGGGCTTAGGTGAACCTCTTACGAAGTGTTCTCAAAGTTGAGCAGAGACGACCAGGAAGACTATGACATATTAAAACAGGCTCTTCTAGTTAGGTACGAGAAGAATGGGGAATTTTATAGGAAGAGATTTAGAAATGCAAAGCTCCTGTCTGGGGAGACCTACCACCAAATCTCTGCCAGGTTGGAAACCTACTTGGAGAAGTGGACTGCTCTGGGGAAAACCCAAGATCTTAAGGAAATGATCATGATTGAGCAATTAAAAGAGAGTCCATGACTCCAGACCTGAGAAAGTTTCTCATGGAACAAGGTGCATAGAGGTTGGGTGAGGTACTCAATGTCGCTGAGAGGTATCAGGCAGCCCAGTCAGAAGTAGCTGGAGCAAAGAAGAAACAGGTAGAACATAATAAAGCCCCCAAAACCAGAATAAATTTGACAGTAGAGATCAAGGAAACAGAGGTAAACCCAATTATGATAGGCCAAGATTTGACCCTCGAGATAGAAACCCGCAATACAATGAAAGGAAACCTTACAGATCTGATGGCAAGTATTGTAAAATTTGCAAGCTAAATAACCATAATACAAAAGACTGTAGGAAGAAAACTAACCCTCCACATTACGCTGCATGCCTTAAAACAGGAAATAAGGGACAGAAGGACAAGCCTGCTGGACAGCAGGAACCTTATCATCCCCCTGTATGTGAAGAAGTAGTATGTAATGGGGCCACTATTAAGTGCCTTTATGATACTGGATTGGATTTTGACTCAGTCGTGAGTTCTCACCTGGTGCACCCTGACCAATATACCACAGAAACCGTGGAAATACAGACGGCAACCAAGGAAGTAGCAACCATGACTCTTCCCATTGCAAGAATCAATGTAAAAACTCGCTATGTGGAAGGAGTGATTAGAGCAGCAGTGATAAACGAACCAATCTACCCTCTGATATTGGGGTGTAGGTTTGTCTTCTTGGGAAACCCCAAAAGACCAGTGATTATGGCATCCGTACAGACCAGGTCACAATCAAGGAAGGAGGAAGAAAACCCCATAAATACTCATCCAGAGGAGATGAGGAAGACACAGGCTGAGGATAGGTCACTAAAGCCGTGTTTCAAGAAACTCCCGAAATGCCATACCCCTCCAAATAAAGGAGACTTTTATATGAAGAACAAGCTAATGTATAGGAAGGTTGGAACTGGTTCAAATGGTCATGGACAGCTGGTACTTCCAACTTCATATAGGGAGAAAGTGATAAAAAGATCACATGTTACACCAGAAGGTGTACATGAGAAAATAGGTACTACAGGTCAAAAAGTATCTATGTCATTCTATTGGCCAGGCGTAGCTGCGGACATTGCAGAATTTGTGGAGGCCTGTGACCAATGCAACAAGGGAAAGCCCACACGTTGGGAAAATCATCAGGACCTACAAAAGCACTACGGTGAAAACAGGCCTGATAATAAAAGGAAAAATAAATATGATAAGGTAGACATCGTGGAAAGGAAATCCCCTTTTCACACCCAGTCTTCTAATAAATTAGTTAGAATGGCCACTATGAGTAGGATACAAAAAGTAACCTCAACCCAGTCCCACACGACAATCCCTTGGTCGGAATTCCGGGAATTGGAAGAAAATAAGAGAGAGGAAAAACCTCTCACTTTGAAACTGAAACTGCGGGGAAACCCCAGTCGAAAAATTGGGAGCGGACGGTTCATGTGTGGTGGCAAACAAACGAGAGCAAAGCCACCACCACAATACCTCCAAATACATAAGCACTACCGGAATGGCACCGGCAACACTGCTATTTAGCAGACCAATCAAAGGTCCATTGGAAGCCTTATTGAGGACGTGAACAGATGAGAAGGCGGAAGAGACTGTAACCTCATCATATCAGTATGTGAACGAGCTGACCACTCGCTTAAAAACTTGCTGGAAACTCGTAAATGATAGCCTAAGACAAGCCAGGAAGAAACATGCTGCATATTACAATACGAAAGCGAAGGATAGGGAGCTTGCTGTGGGGGAGAAGGTGCTTCTTCTACTACCCGGCAGCAGCAACAAACTTCAGATCGGTTGACAAGGTCCTTATACAGTTCTAGAAAAGGTATCTAGAACTAACTACAAGATAGATAAGAAAGGTAAGGAAAAATCTATCCCGTGAACCTCCTAAAGAAATATCATGATAGACAACTCCAGGAAGGGACACATTTAATGACCTTGGCCATAGCTACTGAGATGAAGAATGAACCTCTCACCTCTTTTGAATACCCCCTGAAACCCTGTGAAACTCCTGCACAGGTAAAGATCAGTAAACATTTGACAAAAGGTCAGAGGGAGAAGATTCAAAAAGTTCTGGAAAATCATACAGGCGTGTTAACGGACAAACCGGGGCACACAAACTTGTTGGAATATGACATGAAATTATTAGACCCAACACCCATCTGTATGAGAGCCTATACTATCCCATTCGCCAAGGAGAAAGCTTTAAAAGAGGAGATAGATTATCTGTTACAGGAAGGAATCATTTCTCACAGTGAATCTCCGTATAGCTCCAGTGTAGTATTGTTGAGGAAACCCTCTGGGGAACATAGACTGTGCATAGATTACAGGAAACTGAATGCTGTCACAGAAAGTCAGGTGGATCCATTACCTGATACTAACCAACTGTTTGCCAGACTGAATAAGGCAATATTTTTCTAAGATAGATCTCAGCAAGGGATATTACCAGATTCCAGTGAAGCCTGAGATTAGACCTTATCTGGCTTTTAGCACCTCGGAAGGGCACTATGATTTCAACATGTTGCCGTTCGGTTTGAAAAATGCCCCGAGTGTGTTTTCCAGAATAATGCGAAAATTGTTGCATCCCCTGAAAAACCCATGTACAAGTATTACCAATTTCATGGATGATATCCTCATCGCTATGGAAACATTTGAAGAACACGTTAACTCTTTGAATATGCTATTTGATAGACTCAGAGAGGCAAACTTAACTGCTAGACCAACAAAATGTTGTATTGGATGCCCGTTATTTTTTTAATCGCAGTTTCTATGCCTGTAATGGAACTGGTAAGATTAGAGTATCCGTTCTCTCTTAAACAGCAGTTACTATGGGATTAATATAACTAATGATTACTCACATATCCCTTATTTCTCTACGGTATTTACTACTGTTGAAATATCACGGTTTTTTTTTCTACTTTCATATTCTTTCCGATTTCGGTATTTATGGTTTGTTTGTCAGTATTTGTTTGTTTGTTTGTCTATTTTGCCGTTGAAAATTATGGGTTGATTTGTGTAGTATCTAATCTTCCCGAACACCATCTTCATGTTCCTTATCGTTTCCTACGTAGCATGGAGCCACCACTACAGCTGATCTCCTTGCAGGAAGCCCGCACCAAGCAATCACATGCTCTTGCAGCAGTGGTTTCTGCATCAATTAGTTTTACATGATGAGGTTGCCAACCCCATACACAACCTCCATATTAGTCGCCTTGTACGACAAATCTGAGGGTGCAGTAGTCCTGTTCTATCTTTGTCTCTTCAGCGACCCCCCGGGAACCACGGGGGCATTCTTCCTGATGCTATAACAGAATTTGGCTGCGGTCCTTCTTATTATCAAAGCTAGAAAGATCTGTCAACAAAAATTAAATTAGCAAATGTGGGCACTTTATTTGATTTTTCTCATCATCACATTTCTCGATAGAGTCAAGTAATTACGGCTACTGTTATTTCTGAATACGGAATACTCTTACTGAAATTCCTTACCATGTTTCTTCTTCCTTAGTATTTGTCACATAATTTTGGGTTGCCCTCTTGTCCACTACGGCCGTACTCTGTGACAGTTGTTGAACTGACTAATTACGTGCTTTTCAGTGGTCGGCACCGTTTTCTTTCTCTGTTGTGTAGCAGTGATAAGTCGTCACGTCTGTTTGGTTACCCGTTTCTCCCTGCTGGGAAAGCAACGGTTGAGATAATATTAACCGATAATAATATTGGTAAATCTGGGGTGTGGCCGATATCAGACTAACACTAAAATCGCCTCAACGACTATGGTTAAGCATTGATAAGGCGAACGTGTCGCACTTGCCAAGATGGTAAAGAGATGAATTTTGTTTACGCAATCAACGGATAGAGAGATTACTTGTCTGTGAGACACATTGTGGACAGACATGAATGACATCATCGTTTCCTGTCCACATGTTTCAAAGACATTACAATAAAGGAAAGTAAGATCTTACATCTGAAACACATTGCTTAAGTCTGTTTGACTGGAGATGTAGAGATGTAAAAGGTTGTTCAGTGTAAATGCCCAGATGTAACGTACTGTTTTGATGTGTTATGAATGTTAGTACTTTGAGCGTGTCGTGTTGTCCTGGACAGTACCACGTTGTAGCGAGATTCTAGCTCACTAGCGTGAAGTGCCGCCAGGGTATAGTGGACACACATATCATGTCAGTATTCATGTAGATTCAGACGTGTAGTACTTGTACAAAAATGTGGTTGATTGTGTAAGTGAGTAAATAACAGTGCTGATAACACGAAGGCCGTATAGGCTCTTGGACGACTTCACATTAACTCACACAACCACAAGTAGAAGTCAGTGAAGTAGGGAATGCTGCTGACTTTTACTATATTTATTCATGACGTACGATAATACGATGATGATGGACGAAACAGTCAATAGTATAAGATCAAGGACGTAATATGTGTAGTTACAAAGGTCAGCTTCAGGCATCACACATCCCAGACATGTCACAATGTCTTGACCAATGTTTACTGTTCATGCAATAGCTCTAATCCCTGACTAAGCCCCGTCAGGCAAGCCCTAGCAAACAGATTGCTTAGTACGGGCGATATCAGTTATTTAAATAAAGTCAATGCCATTGTTCTACAATTAGCAAAAGACTTCAGACTGGCCTCACATGCCAGATACTTCATTCTGGTGAAGAAAATCGGCCGTAAACACGGACCAATATGATGACAACGAAATCAGGCCGCAGGTCGCGGGACTCGATAATCAGGTCACTCTCAGTTTACACAAGCTTCTGAGATTAAATATAATTTCTGCCAAACCATATTCCGCCTGCATTGCGGATCCATAAAGATGATTCTTAGGCTTATGTGTGTAACAGGTCAACTTAGACCTAGTCTTTCAATTATGAAGCCATACTGGGGTACAGTATAATAACTCCTTGTGAGCTTCGCTCACTATGTCGCCATCAGCGATAAATGTACCTGTAAGATCTAAACGAGACGAAAAGATCGAATAATGTTTCAGTTACCTTCTCAAAGAATCTTTACACTCTAAGGTAACACAACACAGCCAATACTGGCATAAAGAAACACTGAGGGACGGAAGAATGAAAACACAGTCATTCCCAGAATTTCCAATCCCTATCGAAAACTTGGCAGAGATAAATCTACGGATCGGTACATCCGTTCTAAGCCTCAGGTACACTCTCTCTGAAACAGTCTCTCTGCTTTTGCCGCCAAGATCCGCGCATGCCCAAAGAGCATGGACCAGATCGAGGCAAACCCAGACCAGGCGTTTCCGCCCAAACGGGTGATAAAGATACTCCGCTATATGGTCTTATAAATAGACTTAAGACATGTCAACTATAAGACATTGCCTGAGACAGGACAACATAAGACAGGAGAAGATAATCACCAGTCAAACCTGTCACAGAAAGACAATAAACATTTATCTCTCTTTGATCACATTAAACCAAACATAAATTAGGTTGGTGTTTTTTCCACCGTCAAAAATGACGGCAACACACATTGTCCAAAGAGTGTACGGACTTGTCACTTCCATATATGGGAGACGTGACCTTTTGCATCACGCACATAATTTTCCATGTTGGAATAATTTTGAATTACACCATCTAAATGTGCAGTTTTGAAACGATTGGCGGGGGTTCGAAATAGATGAACCACCAAATTCCTGAATGGACCCTGCCTAAATCGTAACCACAACTGCGTGGGAGGCGAAGTGCCATATAATCTGACACTTTAGCCAGATTAGAACACTGTGAGAATCGCTTGCCAAGACGACAACCAGACTGCGAGAGTTAAGCCTAGAATCAAGATTAAAATATCGGACCGGACCATTGTTTGAGCAATTTTGAGGACTTCAGAGCCCAGAAAAAATTCTACCATTTTAGCAAGGAAATCTGAGGAATCTGAAACACGAAGTCAAAGTGAGAACTTATTGTTAAAGTAACGACCCACCAGAACACGAGTAAAAGGCATCTGCAAGTGCCTTAAACTACTTCTCTGAGCAAACGGTCTGTGAACCAGGATTGGCTTGGTGGTACCAGTTGAGGGTACTATCTCTGGAACAAGAAGGGTACAAGTGGCCTGAAGCCGACGCTAGATACCATCATCAAAAGGGGCTTTAAGACAAGGAGCCAACTTTGTAGACACTCCCTGACACTTCTGGGAACGTGCTGCGCCCTACAACCTTGACCAGTGATGAGTGGGATCAGCGATCCAGTCTACCAAGAACCAAAACATCAAAAGGAGCAGAACCGTCACTGACAGCTAAGTAACGCATAAAAGCTGCCAAGTGACCTTCTTTACAAACTACCTTTACATCACACAGTGATGATAATTTTCTGATTAATAATTATTCATTTTTTTAAACCATGTTAAAACTTAAATGATTATTAAATTAGTTATTTGTAAATATCAACATTTAACGTCGATTTAATCATTCTGAATGCACTGCATGCATGTCTCAGTCAATTTACTAAATACACTCTAAACAGAGCT
>JAMPIV010022975.1:0-22500 GCA_024509875.1 Oreohelix idahoensis | reverse complement strand
CAAAGTCCTTGCATGCTTCAGTGAAGCGATTCATCAAGCTCTGAAGCTCCTGTTGGCTTTGAGTGACGACTGCAGCATCATCACAGTTGCAGTTGCAATATATATATATATGTTTTGTCTTCTACTGCTTTCCGAACCCATTTTTCATCTGATTCTATGGTCTGAATTTTATGCTTTTGGGCGTTGGGTAACATTTAAAAAAAGATGCAATAGTGGAGGAAACCGGAGGTCGCCTTATGCTTACATCAGGAGACATGACACTGCAGGGAGATACGATTTTCCAATTTATGGTACTAGTTATTGTTACATCAGGGATTTCTTTCTTGTTGGGTTTTGGTTTAGTACTCGTAGTGTAAAGTATTATAAACGTCCATGCATCATGCTGACAACACGAATGGACACGGGTATGGTCATCACAGGACATAACAGGCCGAAGAACACAAGGCATCTTGTACAGGGTCCACTATAACTTCGAAGGCATTCATAGTGAGTCATCAATACGTCTAGTCTCAATTATTCCGTTCTGGCCGCTGTACTAGAGGTGCGTGCAGATCGACGACACCCAAGTAATGTGGACCAGACGACGTGAATATACAATTACTCGAGTTACACTTCTCTGTAAGAAGTGGAACTTCTGTATAAGTTCAGGACCATCTTAGAAAACATAATGGCGGCCTTCGAAGTTAGTTTATGCCACTAAAATATATAATATTCCTCCACAATTCCGGGAGCTTGAAAAACACGCCTGACTATGACAACTTGAAGTAACTAAAGGCCACGAATATTAGCCGTAATAATAAATTAGCGCAAACGCGTTACGTCATTGACAACCGGTGACGTATTAAATATGCAGTGTTGAATATGTTAAAAATTGTGCAAAAACATGAGTTATCACAAAGAGACATATTTCCTCAATAACAATGGCTAAGTGCCTGTGTGTAGCAATAATACATAACATATTACCATTAGTTCTTTAACAGTTATCAGTAATCAATACTGGACACCATCTACAACAGACAGGTCTAGAGGACACTAATAAGGGCGAAATTTGAGGCAAGGAACGTGCTCGTACCAAGCCACTCGACTCCTGAGGAGAGAAGGAACAGTCAAGAAGTCACTGGAAAACAAGCAACAACTACACCTATCTACAGCAAAAACTCTGTTGTGGAAATTGACAGTTAAGTTATCTGAGCCACACAGATTCTGGACCCTAAAAGTATTCCACCCTTAACATTTTCGATGACCATTTTTTTAAAGATCATACATTAAACTGTTTTCAAAAATGTAACCATTTTCATTCTATTCCCTTGTTATGACAATATTTTCATAAATAAATCCATTGTTGAAGTTTATAACTTGGTTGAGTGAATTTGAAGGTTGCACCCATGTGACTCAGTTTGGAAAAAAATATTTAAACACAGAGCCAAAAATACAATTAATACTTTGCTGAATTACCTTCAGCTGGGGGATCATTAAATACAGGTCAAAAACATAATTTGTCACAGAAGTGGGTGGATAATATAAAGTTTAAAATCAACGTAGAAGAAGCAGTTGTTGTAGCAGCCATCCTAAAATCCCTGTGAGACTCCGTAAATAGGGGCGGAAAATCCCCTATTTACATATCTGTCAAGAGTCATCTTGAGGGAAGGGATATCTTCGGAAAACTCATACTTTTATTCGAATTTTTCGCCATTGATGGACCACTACTACAGAGCAAGATAGACAACCCGCCAACCGTATCTTCATTAGAACTTATAGAAATTAAAATATATGACTGTCACAGGATGATTTTGGAGCGACCTCTTTCCGATCTCTCTTTCACTACGGCAGTAATCAGTTACATTTCTGTACTGATTTTATTGCCATTTTATCCGAGTCGTACCCTTTTCTTTCTCTGTCCACTGGAGCAGATATTTTGAATCTACATTCTTTCACTTCTCTCAGAGATAAGTCATTCCGACTGGTTGGTACCCGTCCCTCCCCTAAATATTTGAAGGAGCGGCAGAGGTAAGATTAACGACAGGCAGGCTGGTAAAATTCTCATGTACCAAATGTTGGTACCTACCGATTAACATGGAGATTGTCAGCGTATTTGCCTAATTGCAGATAAGGCGAGATTGCGCCCGTAGCAAAGCTGGTAATACGGGATGACACGGGTTTGGACAGCCAGGAATGATAAGATTACTTTCGATAAAGTAATAATTTGTTACATCTGAAACACGTTGTATTATGCGTTTTCAGATGTGTTAGTGAGTTCGCCTGCCAGGCAATCGGATTTTTTCAGACCAAATACGGAAGACTTGACCTCTGCATTACGTTCAAAATTTTTCCATGTCAGGAATACTTTGAAATCTTCCGCACCCCATCTTATGTTTGAAATGATTTAAGCTTTTTCTTAGCCTCATAGCAAACAGAGCGGAGTAGGACAGTGAATATAACATGAAGCGTCAGTCAGTCAAATTTACTGTGAGATTCAGGCTTGCCAAAGACACCAGACTTGCTAGAAATTAGAATTCAGACTTTCCTTTTATCAGGCCAGACGTTTTCTTGGAGAATCTTGACGGACTTATAAAAACAGCCCAGGAAATCTCTATTATTTTAACAAGGAAACCAGGACTGAGGAAACTGAGAAAACACAGAGAGGGAATTTTATTAAGAAAACATATTCAATTTATATTGTGAACACTATTCAATCAGCAGAAATGTAATTAACAACCCCAAGTACACGCGTAAAAAGGGATCGTCTAGTGCCTTAACTTCATTCATCTGAGCAAAAAAGTCTGTGAGCCAAGATTGGTGTAAGTTGTCATTTTACATTCTATATTTTCATTACTAACATGTGAACTATAGTGTATATATTACCATGTGAAAATTAATGTGTGAAAATAGTGGATGTCCCAGTCATTTGAGGCTGGCAATCTCAACGCATAGAATGATGATTTCATGAACCACCACTGCACCGGCTGGCGACTGCTTTATTGCTAGTTTCTTAAAAGGGAACTAAACGCATACGGAGCAGGGAGGGAAACAGTGGCCTAAGCTTTAAGACGAAGGACCAACTTTGTAGACTCTCCTTGACATTTCTGGGAAACGAGCTACACTCTACAACCTTGACCAGCGACGAGCGCGAGCAGTGTAAAGAGAACCAACCCATCAGAAGAAGCAGAACCATCATTGGCAGCTAAGTTCAATACTTGTATATGCTGCCACTTGTACTTCTTGAAAAAAATCACATCCATTCACGACCGTGATGATAACATTTTCATCATCCATAACTATTCAAATTATTTTCAAACTGTTAAAACTTAAGTGATTATTACATTTTGTTATTTGTAAATTTTTCTTATTTAACTTCGATTAAATCCTTTTAAATGTGCTGCAAGTTTGTCTCAGTCAATTTACTACACACACTCTAAACAGAGCTATACCAGAATAATAAGAATTCCACTGAGTAAATTAGAGGTGAGGGCTTAACGAGCTAAAATTAACCATTGCTTAATTCTTCACAAAAGTTGCCGGCAGTTTCTAGAATTAACGTGCTCAGCCAAAGCAGCATTGTTTTTGCTTATCTGACTATTTTGTGAACACTCCCTTGAGATAAAAATGACATTACCCTTCAATTTACAAATCTGCCAAGAATAATCGTGTGCGAAGGTAGACACATTTGAAGCCCGTATTAGATACTCTTGAGTTTTGGCCACTGTTGGACCACTACTGCAAACCAGGAGAGGCAATACCGTCACAATAACATAGCTGAGGCAGGAAACAGTCATAAAGAAGAATTAACATCAACTGATAAGAAGATTGATCATTATAATCGTCATAAATGTTCAGCTCCCAATAAATCATACGCCTTTAACAGATTCACGCCTAGCCCTTCTGTCCTGTACCATCTGTTTACGATCTTTCCACGTTAGCTATATTTCTTCATGGCTGTCTCAAGTTTCCTTCTTCCTTGTGGTCTGCTGTCGCCATCTATCTCTTTTATACAGGTGGTTCCAGAGAAAGTACTGCATTGTAATGCTATTAATAGGTTTCTTCAAAGTCTCTCCTATCCAATGCCAGTGACTTCTTTTCGCCTCTTGTGTAACAAGCACTCGTCTGGCTCTTGTCCACAGTTTCACATTTGTCATGCAACAAATAGCCCTCCAATTTACGCAGGCACCCATGTATTTGAGGGGAGAGAAATAGATCGAACTCCGCCTAGGCCGGTCCCAAGCCCGGCTGAAAAAGGAGGAGGGCAGCCTGCATGGAGGCCGTAAGGAGGCAGCCCCTCCACCATGCAAAGGCACAACAGGGCAATCACATATTTGCTTTAAAACATGATTACCCGAATTACAAGAGAGAAAACCGGACTGATTCTAAAGGCGACGAACTGGAAAGGACTACGGACTACGACTGATGGAACACAAGAAGTATAAATGGGAAAGAAGAGGAGCTGGTGGAAGAGATGAGGAAAGCAAAACTAGAAATCCTGGCTATAACGGAAACAAAGAAAAAAAAGGACAAAGAGTCATGGATCTCGCTGGCAACACGCTGCTCTACAGTGGTGTACCCACATCTGAAAGAGCTAAAGGGGGCGTGGGTTGCATTGTGGCCAAAAACCAAAAAAGATAGTATCAGGGGATGGAACTTTGTCTCGGAGCGCATTATGGTTGTAAAACTAAAAGAAGGAGAAACGATAGTCAACCTGGTCATAGTGTATGGGCCAAATGAGGATGAGAGAGCAGAGGTCAAGGAGGAATTCTTCGAGCTGCTTCAAAGGACAGTGGATGACTGCCTAGATGAAATTAGCATGCTCGAAGATGTCAATGCCAGAGTTAGAAATGACCATGCTAGATTGAGTGGAGGTATCGGAAGATATGGAGAAGATACTCTCAATGACAATGGAAAGCAACTCCTTAGATTCTGCAGTGAGCAGAATCTGATCATTACAAACACAAAGTTCCCCCTTAAGCGCATACATGCATACACTAGATGTGAACCAACAAAGAATGAGAAGTCAGTGATCGACTATGCCATTATTAGGAGGAGCTCATTCAAATATGTCCGCGATGCTAGAGTCTGGAGGGGGCCAGAGATTGGAAGTGATCACTACCTGCTTACAATCAAAAGAACAACTGAAAGAGTTGCTCAGCCTAGGAACTGCCCAACATCACGCAAGAAACTAAGTAAACGAATGGGAGAAATGAGCATTAGGACCTACAAGCTGAGAGAGCCAGAAATTAAGACCACATATCAGGGGCTTATTGCTGCAGGGGTGAGCAACACAGAAGAACAACCTGATGACTTGGAAACTCTCTGGCTCAAATTCAAGGACATCATAAAGACAGCTGCTACAGAAGCATGTGGTGAAGGACTTCACTCTTGGGAACAAGAGAAAGAGGACAGAGGAAGTCAAAGAAAAAATAAGAGAGAAGAAAATGGCATGGAAACAATACTTAGGAGCTAAAAACACAACAGATGGAGAAATATAGAGAACATGCGACACTCAGAACAAAAGCAAAGAACAAGGTGCTAGCAGCAAAACAGAAGTCCTGGGAATTTTTTTTTTTTTTTTTTTTTTTTTTTTTTTTTTTTTTGGTACGCCCGCTAATACTCGAGGCGAAATCTCAGGTTATTATTAATGTCTAACCTGACATTGATTTTACGTGAGTATCCCTTTTTCTTGCACAGACAGGTGTCCCTCGCCATTCAGGCAAATACTCGCCGATTTCGGAGGTACCCATTAGAGCTGGGTCGGCTCAGGAGCCGCCAATCCCTGGTCGACAACACTCCTTCAAATGTCTTCGCCAGGTCTCGAGTTAATCCAGTCCAAATCCCGGTCGACGAAAAATCCTCAAATGCCGTCGCCCGGGTTTGATCCTGCATCACCCGGTCGCCAGAGCGGTGTGGTAACCACTTCGCTAGCGCGGCTCCCGTCCTGGGAATAATTTGGAGAAAAGCTAGAAAAGATGCGCAAGAAAACCAGAAATTGTTCTATAAGACCCCAAAGAACATGAAGAAGGAAAAACAATGCCCTCTAAAATTTATAAAGGACAAGCAAGGCAAATTGCTGACTGCCCCGAAGGAAGTAATGGAAAGATGGAAAGAATATTTCTCAGAACTCCTGGATGGTGAGCATGGTGAAGCATCAGAAATGATAACCACTAGCACAGAAGAGAAAACCAATGATGGTGAAGATGACATATAGATGGAAAAACTGAAGGCAGCACTGGAGAAAATCAAGATGGGCAAAGCAGCAGGGCATGATGGTATACCACCATAAATGGTTAAGTACATGGAAGCATCAGGCGACCTATTACTCTGAAGGGTCCTACATGCAGCGTGGTGCAACAAGACCATACCAAAGGATTGGGAGATTTCCATCATAACACCAATTTTCAAAAAGGGTGACAATCGACAATGTGGAAACCATAGAGGCATATCCCTTCTCAGTGTCCCTGGTAAAATCTGCTCTAGAATCCTAGAGCAGAGACTCCGACGCCTAGCTGAGCCACAATTGGATGAGGTCCAGTGTGGATTCCGAGCAAACCGAAGCACTCAATACCTAATCTTCACACTCAGACAGCTAAGTGAAAAGGCCCTTGAGTATAAGAGTGACATCCATCTTTGTTTCATAGATCTGGAAAAGGCGTTTTACAGGGTCCCCTTGGAGCAAACTTTTGGACTGTTTGGCAAGGAAAAAAACATTCTCCTAATTAGCATGCAAAGGTTATCGCGCATACAGCCATGCATTTCTCTATCTGTCTTATTTTCTAGTTTAGCCACGCCTACCTGTCTTTGTTTCAAGCGCTATTGATACAGCTATTCATATCTCTTACTGTCTTACTTTCAAAAAGAGGAAGGGCAAGGGGGTTTGTTGGCTGTCAGGTACGTAATTTCGTCAGCGCTTTGTTCCTGAAAACGGGGGGGGGGGGGGGGGCAACGGGGTTTGTAGTCACTAAGATAGAACGCTTCGGTAGCACAGAAGGCAGAAAGGGCGTTAACCATTTTTACTACTTTATTCCTTTGTTCGTGTTCCAGGGGACGTAAATGCTCACCGAGAAGACGGGATCTAAAGGCGCCGCTCGTCCAAGAACGGAATCTGCGGTCGGCGAAGGCGCGAGAAATAGCCTTCATTCAGGATTCGACTGCAGAAATCCCCAAGAAACGGGCAGAGGTGAAAAATCTCGCATGTAGTTAACGATTTTACCTATTTTCATATCTATACCCCATCTCTTAAAATTAAGTTATCAGTAGCGCCAGAGATTTTGAAGAAAGTACCTAGCTCGCATATGAGAGCCATACTACAATTTTGGATTTACTTATATACGTGGAGATTAATTCATATTTCTGTGCTGCGGCTGATCAAACCTTGCGATCCAGTTTTTTTATGATCTGATATTCTTATCAGCATCCAAATAATTATTGTTATGACCATCTTCATGTTGTGACCCCTGCGTGGACCACCTTCTCTAATTATGACGAGAAGCCAAATCAAGAAAACAAACTATAATAGATCAATTTTAACTGGTACGGAACATTCCCAGAATACAATTTTTTATATCATAATATATTATCAGTCTGCTGAAGCAGAAAGTCAGTACTTTTCACATTACCCTTGACAGGAGTTTTTTTCATCGGATTTATTCAAGAGAACTCACTGTTCATACTCGGCTCCTACCTCAACAAACAGCAGATTATTATCATTTAACATTTTTTCCCATTACGTCACCGAGTGTTATAGCCACCTGAGACTAGACCACACTGGAACAATATTTTACCATATTAATTCCCAGGACAGTGTCACCTCAACAGAACCACTTATTCACAAATACCTGCAGTGAAAAGGAATATCCAGGCAAAAATACTAACGTATCAATTGCAGCGACTCCCCGAACAATAGCAGTCAGCTCATCAGATAGTCTGGGGCTGCACTTGATCTTGAATATGACTAATTAGTTTTAATAACTGCTAGTGTTTAAATTCCGAGGAATGTATGCAGCGTCAACATTTGGTAAGCATATCTGTGAGTGGGCCACTGTATTGTCTGTGTGAGTGAACGGATAGAAAGATACTAATTTCTTATCTTACTACTAACCTACCAACCTTCTTTTATTTATCTCTCACTAACCTGGGTGTTTTTTTTTCTTCTTCTCGGGATAGGTTAAATTAAGGACTTGTGGTAAAGTGGGATGTTATAAATATTTATAGGGGACTTAGTGTACTGACTGAGATCAGCTGTGAAGGTATCTGTATCTAATAGGTGTAGTGTTTTACAGATAACCTTACTTGCTACCACATTATACCTCAGTCAGAATTATTCTGGAATATTGTGATGACTACGTTAAATGTCTAGGGTTATGTAAATGATGAAGTGTAAGTCACAACAACAACCGACAGATAAACAATTTAATTTGTTCCACCACACTTGACAACACTGTGACACTCACACACATGTAACACTCTATAAGACTATCTTAAATGAGTCACTGGTAAATTTTCAAATATATATGTATTAATTACTTTCACTAATATATATCCTGATTCAACTACAAAGTGAACCAGGAATCACAATCAAAGGTAATCACAATTTATATGTACAGAATTTATAAATATGAACCTTGTAGTGACATATTTTATTACTATTATCCTATGTGTGTCAGTTGTGTAGTAGTACTATGAGGTAATACTGGTTTTGTTTTTCAAGCTATGTTGTTATTTGTCATCATGACTTCAAGTGTTTGTTTATCTGGGAAATAGTATGGGGAAAAAGATCACAGTTCCTGTCAATTTAAATAAGGTATTGTCCCTCTTTTTTACTATAAAGTCAATTTTTGAGGGGGCACATAATGTTGAGCTCCTCTGGCCACAGAGGCTTAACTTTCGTGATGGCGGCAGGAAAAGACTCCTCTGCTCGATTGCTTCCCTGTGTTCTGGAGACACCTCACTGGTCGCTATCTGGACCCAGGAGTATGCTGTCAGCCTCTAGATTCAGCAAAGCTCAGACCAGGTGCTGCTTCAATAACATAGGACCACGGTCCCTGAAACAAGAAGGTTGTACCTCCTATTTCAGAACTAATTTATAATCTATTTCCAGACAGAACACAATACATAACAAACACTGAGTTCAGAGCGGTAGGCCAATTGCTATCTTCATCTGAAACAATTGACATCAGTATACTCCTCCCTAATGGTTACTACGCCTCTGCAATTCCAGCATTATTTCTTTCAAGTCAATAAGATAGGTGTCAGTGTACTGTTTGGCAATTCCATGTAGTTTTACTTTCCTCCGACACCTTCTGTTCAGGTTGGAGCACTATATAGGCTTTGCCTCATGTTCGCTACTGAACCACACACATATACAGACATAAATTATCAATTTACATTCAATTTTCATTAAAAAGATATCAAATATTTCAAGCTTACCACAATTCATGGAAATAATACAGAATTATGTTGACTGGCAATGAATAGGCACAAAATCCGACCTGCCACTGTCTCAGGCTTTTATTTAGAAAAATATAAGTTGAAGCTCAACGCACTGTTGCTTTAGAAAGTTTATTTGAAAATGTGGTGCTGACCTGACGCTTCTAATTGCCTATATTGGCGGGTCTAACCAATCGAGCCATGTTTACACAAGCGTTTGAAAAAAAATACCCTTCCTTCCGTCTCCCCTAACAACAAAAGATAGTATTTGTAGCCCGACTAATCGTGTTTAGCCTTACATTTACTTTCCGCCAATCAAATAGGAGGTAACATGGGGACCTATTTCCCGTACAATGGTGGTGTCAAAATCTGCCACTGAGCGATTCTGATTTGGGTGTTGTCTGACAGCACCACCCTTTTATTTTGGCTATAATTTGTTAATTCCTAGACTATTTGCGTAACGTTTAACATATTATTTGTCAGCAAGTCCTAAGGAACCCAATTATATAAATTTAAGGGAGCTAGGTGGCTGCGTTCAAAATGTGCATTTTCTTCTACCTCCTGTTCACTTCGAATACGATGTGGTGTCTGGGTACTGTCAGGCTTTCAAACGTAAACCAGTATAATGTCATGTTTCCCAATAAGCGTTTTTCAGGTTTTTAAAACCTAACTCTCGTATGGGTAGTGTTTTTTATCACTGTCGATTTGAAAAAAGTTAGTGCTAGTGGCCTTACACGCGTGATGGTAGTAATTGTATAGCGAGACGCGTGTTTAGTGTTGCATGCGTTCCTGCTTTCAGCCCTCCCTTCTCTCTATCCTAATTCCATCTGTCTTTCGTTTATGGTAACGTAGTGTATAAAATGACATGAATGGAATTTTAAATATAGGTCAGCTTGCGTATCTCAAGGTTTTTCTTAGAAATGCAGTACACGTTTTATCGTAGAAAGCGTGTATTGAAGCAGTAGGCTTTTACTATCAACGTGAAACGTTACAATTTGCAGACGAAGTAGAAAACAGGGGGGGGGGGGTTTCGAGTACAGTCATTGTGACAGCACTGTTCTTTACCATTCTTCTTTCCTTTTATTGAAGTTATTTGTTAGGCTTTACATTTACTTTTTAATTTATATATGTGGATTAGAATTTCACACGACAGGACTTAGTCTTACCCGTCCTGACTATTCCCTACTCCCATTGTTAATTACCTCTGTTGGGATCTTTTCTAGTTTTCCTATACAAGAGGGAGGCCTATTAGACTATATTTTCATTTTTTGTCTGTAAACTATAATTCATTGATGAAATGATAATGCTTTTCTTGATGTTGTGATATTTCTAGCGATAATAAAAATAATAAACCTTAAGCTATAGTGTTGGTCAAACCCCTGTCCTTTTTATATGTTATTCATAGTTTGTTTTCACGCCTGTACGTAGTGTTATATGTCACAGAATTTTGTGTACTTAAGTGTTGTGTAACTTATACGTTGTACAAGGAGAGTAAGGGCATCTGAAAGTTAAATAGGGTCGTAAAAGAGAGGCTGGATTAGAGCAATTACTCAATCCAAGACTGCTTTATCTCTCTACACTATCACCCTCCTCGTGAAACAGACACTACTTCTTACACCTTCCTTTCACATAGCTGTCATCATCACCTCTACTAGAAAGGGACCATAATTACCTCAGTCCTATCTTCTCGAATTTACGACAAAACCATAAGTCAGAAGAGTTCAGGACCACCACTGGTGTAAGACAAGGTGATATCCTGTCACCTTATCTTTTCATACTCCTCATAGACGATGTTATCAAGGCATGTAAGGAGAAAACAAGAAAGTATTCAGTGGGTACTGGAAGATGAGACAGGTCTGTATTTCAGAGCTGTCATTTGCTGATGATGTTGCCATGATTGCTAAATCAGAGGCACATCTCTAATCCAACCTGCAAGTCTGGAAGGAAGAGCTGGAGAAGAAAGGGATGGCCATAAGCAGCTCTAAAACAAAATCCATTGTGATATCACGAGAAGAAAGAAGGCATCAGATTAAGCTGGGAGAACAGGTCCTGTAGCAGGTCGACCACTTTAAATACCTCGGAGTTATTACGGACCGAAAGCAACGCATCAAAGAAGAGTTGGCCACTTGAAAAGCAGCAGCTGGGAGACTTCTCCAGGCCATAAATCGAGGATTCCTCAGCAAGAGAGAGGTTGGTAAGAAAACGAAGATGGCTGTATACTGCTCCACCTATGTCACAGTCTTGACATATGGATGCGAGTCATGGGCAATGACTACAACCCACAAAAGCCAGATCCAAACCTCAGAAATGAGGCATCTGAGGAAGGTGGTTGAAGTAACAAGAAGAGACATGGTCCGCAACCAGACAATACGTCAAGCATAAAATCCCACCCCCTGCAGACCCAAGTAGAACAGTCCCAACTAAGATGGTTTGGCCATGTCTGCAGAATGGGAGAAGATCGGCTACCACGACAAGCATGGGAAACAAAGAGCCAGGGATCTAGATCCCCAGGACGACACAGAGTCCGCTGGGAGGACAACATTAGACAATCTTTAAAGGACCGAGGACTAGAATGAAACCAGGCCAGGAGGAAGACAGCCGATAGGATAGTCTGGCGCTCTCTCTTCCAAACCTCTACACCTCACGGTAGAAGGGGAACGACTAAGTAAGTAAGTAAGAAATAGATCAAAGAGCAGTAAGCAATGATAACGGTATCGGTGTATAAGTGGACACGTGCTAGAAGATACAGATATGATCGCGGCCTGATGTAAGAGAAAGGTAAGATATTAATAAAAGACAGAAAGGAAATAGCTACCTGAAAACTGGATCAGACGTTGATAAGAAAAGATCAGAGCGGCGATAAACTAAATAAGACACTTGTGTAGGTCAGGTTCATGCGATAGATGGAACGGTAGAAAAAAAGGACAAGTTTTAAAAACAAAAATACATTATAGGGAATCCCAAGGATCAGCGAAAAATGAGATGAGAGATAAAATAAATATGAGAGATACGTTACAGATTTACAAGTATTAAAGATTGAGACGTTACCGATTTGCCTTGTTGATAAGACTTTAAATTTAAGAAATGGGGCGCCAGTTCTTCATAGGCAATTTTGTAGGGCAGCAACAAACTGCTTCCATTTTGTTCCATTGGCGGCAATCCTTCGTACAGTGCCCCAGCTCTGGTTCATTTTTTGCATCTCGGTCTCCACAGTTCTTCGCCAAGGTGTTTTTGGTCGGCCTCTTGATAAGTGCAGATGTGATGAAAGGGAAATGATCTTGGGAAATACGTGTTGAGTAGAGTTAATTTTGGGTTAGAGTACTTGCTTACAGATTGGTATGGATTTGTTTAAAGATATCTCCTCTTAGTTTCGTGGAAGACAGTATGTCAGATAGCAGGTGAACTCTGGTCATAATGAACTGTTTCTGTACTGGTTTTAAGTGATGTGTGAATAGCTCTCGCGGCTAGTGTCCGCAGGGATTTTTGAGAGCAGTGTTAAGAGAACAGTAGATTCTCGTGACTGTGTGAACGGGGTGTGTTCCCGTGGGTTCAGTGTGTGCAGGGTTTTTGACTGAGGTGGTCAGCCCTAAGGTGTTTTTTGGATAATGTATGCCTGCGCAGGGCTATAGAGATTTGGTAGGCCTTGATTATTATATATCTGCCGTAGATGCAGTATTTGTGCACTGATGTGAAGTATAGAGATTTTGTAGGCCTTGATTATTATATATCTGCCGTAGATGCAGTATTTGTGCACTGATGTGAAGTATAGAGATTTTGTAGGCCTTGATTATTATATATATCTGCCGTAGATGCAGTATTTGTGCACTGATGTGAAGTATAGAGATTTTGTAGGCCTTGATTATTATATATCTGCCGTAGATGCAGTATTTGTGCACTGATGTGAGGAGTAGAGATTTTGTAGGCCAGGATGTGTATGGGCCGTATGTTAACTGCATTATGAAGATTCATGTTTCGATGTAACTGTATTCGTCTAGATCTACGTGATGTTATAATTGTAATAAACCATGGTTAAAATATCATCAGACGTTACACCATTCCATGACTTGGTGTGTACGCTACTGTGAGTGACTGTCCCAAAACACACTCACCGTCTTCACCATAAAGACATCCACCATAATTAATTACATATAACATTTGGATTCTCCCTCACTAAAAAAAGACCTTTAATTATCAGTGGTGGACCAAATCAACGGGTCGTAACACCCACATTACATTCGCGTGACAAGAGAGGAAATTAGGTCAGATTCTGGACCAGTCATTACAAGTGGGAACACTGAACTGTGTTATGTTTGGCTCTGTGTGGGCGTGGCTTAATTTAACTGTACACAGGTATCAGCTGACTGCGCATATCCATCCTCATATCTTGGCGTGTTGTAGCAACTAAACTAACTTTATTAGTTGGTTTCAATATCAAACAGCTGTTATCTGATAGCGACATTGATGCCATAATTGTTACAGTGCTTGTTCCAGTCTTTCCATATGCAGATTCAACTATAGGTGCAGTATTTTGGAGAGTTCGTCTGCACGTATACCTCAAGTGATTGCGGAGTTGCTGTGATCGGTTCCTGTCGTCTGATGCATTGTTGAGGACATACTGTACGGTGGCAGAGATCTGAAGACAAGAGAGCTTAGTCCTTCTACCTTTCTGCAGTGGAGTGTTTTAACGTCAGAACTTTGTGATATCCAGTGTGTTAGCGAAAGGGTCAGGATTACCTTCAGTTAAGTGCTTTTGTTGTGTGTAAATGTTGCCACTTCTGTCCATGTCAACGAGCCTCAATCTGCACTATCCTATTCTATTGATAACTATTGTTGTTGTTGTCGATAATTATATCGATTAATTATAGAATATGATGATGTACAGGGATTGATGATACAATATTTGAGATCTAAACTTGATTTGGTATAATGAAAGTTTAATTAAGACATATATGGTTGACTAAGTAAACAAGTCACAATGGATTCTGATACAGATCCGGAGGATATGAGACCTGTGTTAGAGTATCTGTTTCAAGAGGGGACAGATTATCAGAGATTAGAAGGCCCAGAGCTTGAGTCACATGTTATGGACAGGTTTTTGGTTTGTGCATCAAGAGCTCTAAGAGAGTTTGCTGATGAGAGATTTAAGTCAATTCCTCATGTGAGTATGGCTAAGGATCTAGCGAGGTTGTTAGTTTTGGACCTTCGTCTGTTCTTGGACAATTATATTAGTATTAAACGTGATAGCATATTGAAGAGTATGCGTACGTTATTGCTCGACGGCATATATAGTGACCAGGAAGAAGAGTTAAAAGAGAAGAAGCAAATAGGAGACATAAAACAGAGTACACATGAGCAAAGGGAAAGTTGCTTAAAAAGTACTACTGAAGTGAATAAGCTACAGGAAAAAGTAACTAAACTTACAGGTGATTTATGTAAATCTAATTCTGAGCTTGCTTGTGTTCGAGCAAAATTAGACTCGGCATTAGGCAAAATTAAAGAGATGGAAGCTCAGATTGGGAAAAAAAATGGCGAAGTTAGAAATCTGACTCAAAAAGTTCAAGAGAAGACGGAGATTTGTGGAAAATTAGAAGTTCAGATTAAGAAATATGAGAAGTTGTGTAATGAAACACTTATTGATCTGTTAAGTGACGATGAGATTTGTGGTCGCCAGATTAAAGAAAAGGATACTATATCCCTAGAGAAGGTTGATAGGCTTAAGGATAGCCATGTTATTGAGATTGAGAGGGTTGATAAAGAGAGAGTGAAAGAATTAATGATGGAGAAAGACAAATTGATTAAGATTGAAAATTTGCTAGCAGAGGAAAGCTGCAAGGTCTTAAAAGCTGATAGTTTAAACAAAAGATTAAGTGAACAGATTGCACTTAGAGACATTGAGATTGCAGAAGCAAGAAGAAGAATAAATGGTTTGCTTGACGTAGTCTTGAATAGCAATATTTTGTCTTCTGTCAATGGTGACAGGGATAGACAGAAAGTTTCTTATCATCAGAACACTAAAGCAAAAAGCCAGCCTTCTACACTTTTTGCGGATTCTACGGTCAAGAATGGTGGACATAGATCTTTCCGTGGGAGATATAACTTCTCACGCAATACAGATGATTCCAATGATAATGATTGCTGGCGGCAGAATAACAAAGGAAAATCTACAGTAATATCCAGTCCTGTAGATAAGGAAAGAAACAGTGCTAAATCTCAAGTCAGTGTGTTAAAAACCAACAGCGTATTTATTGACAGATCTGATAAATTAGTAACAAGTAACAAACATACTACTGCTTGTTCCATGAAGGAAACAAATGTTGTGAAAAAAAATAAAGAGATTGTCAAACCTTCTAGTCATACCCAGTCAAGGCAGTGTGACTCATTTTTTAAACACATTGCCACAAGCAAAGAAAAAAAATAGTTGTGATAGGAGACATAACCCTAAGGTTATAAAGTACCAAGGGAGTTCATCCTACGGTAACGTTTCTTCGCCTAAAAACAAGAAAAAATGTGACAGATCTCAACATTGTGATTCTAAAAGTTTTGAAAACTATAGCAGAAGTAATTATATGAAAGTTCATCAGTCTAGTAATAATTTTTCTGCTAAAAAGCCAGTTCTATCTGATGGACATTGTTATCTGGGAAGAAGTATTAAGAATAACTATTGTAACTGGGATTTAAATCAGTACAACGGTGTTGATAGAGCAAATAACAATGCTCTCAAAAGAAATTATACAGATCGCAACCAGGTTAACTGTGCTCCACATAAGAGCAAGATTATTAGCAATCAGAGTAATAGGAACGGTAATAGGTTCTTAAATGCTTTTGCTTGTCATGCTGATAGATTTGAGAGATCATCTCGGTCTTGTGAAGGTAGTAAATTTTTTTCAGCATACCGCACTGACAGCTGTGAATTATAGGTCAGGTTGTCCCTGAGACGTCTATGTTTGTCTGCTATGTGACGAGAGTTGTTGACATCGCAGGAGGGCCACAACCTTACACCACGGAGTTCGGGTAATTGTAAAGTGAATTTTCCGTGTTCACTCATAATCTTACCATGGATTAAAATAGATATTTTCATTTGTATTGTCTCACAGCGAGCGACTTTGCGAGGGGAATCACCATTCTAATTTTACATTACCTGGGAGAGATGTAGATCACTGTGTACCATTTAACCATTCAAGCGAGCCTAGCCAGTACGTTAACCCACCGTGTCATGATGTCACCTTGCGTGTTGATGAGATGTTCGCAAGACCTCGAAGGAATTTTTTTTGTTTTGTTTTTTTCAAAGGTCCTGTTTATTTTTTGTTCTGTTTACAAACACTGAATGTTATTGTATTCTTTAGTATAGAACTTTATATGTGGTTAATAGAATATTATGTAATCTTTGTAACATTTGATTGCCATAATTATTTGTTGGTTGTTACTTATATGACTGTATTTTAATTATGCATTAAATAATTTCTATGCACAAACTTATTTACTGAGACAATGTAATAGTCATTTCTATAGATAGTCCTGAGTGTTTTTATTCACTACTTAAAATTTTGTTTTGTTTTTTTCATCATGGATTTGATACCATGTTTAATTAACATATTTATACACAGGTTATGGGAATTAATTGTTTAGTGAAAGGTAATTTTAAACATAACTTGTATGTATTATTAATGATTTTTCGTTGAAGTTAAGGACGTATTCTGAAACTTGGTTTCCATTTTTTTCTCAATTATGACATTTGATAATTTAAACGATTCGATTTTTTTTTGTCAGCTAGAATTAACTTAAATTTCCTATTAAATTAAGTGGGTAGAATTAACAGCGATGGCTGATACTCTTGTTCATTTAAAGAATTTAAATATCTGATTATAATACATAGTTAAGATAAATAATATTTTATTACCCAATGTGACGTTTCTTTGATGTATTTTTTTTTAAAAAAAAGAAGAGAAAAAAAAACTTACACGTTTTGATGTGTGTCTATTTAAAGATAAGATTATTTTTATGTTACTCAGCTAATTTAATTGTTAGTTATTAATTATAGCTACATATTACTTAGAAATAAAAATACTATTTTTATTTAACCTAAAGAGAAGAAACATTTTTTGTATTGTAAATTTTTGGAAAATGTGTTTTGAACATTGTGATATTTATTTTTTTTTCTGCGCCAGCGCTAGATTGTATGTTAGGGTTACTATTATGTAGTGACATTAATTCTTTGAAAATGTTGTGATGTTTGGATGTATTTTTTGGTTGTTAGCGCTTGACTATGCGTCAATGCGGAACTTGTGTTATCGTTAATAATTTTTTGTTTGGGTGATATTTGATGTAATTTATTTTTTGGTTATGTATAAGTTTATAACTTAGTTAAATTACTTATTATGCTCTGCTTGTCTTAAGCTTTCTTTTTTGTGTTAGTATATAAATATACTTTAGCATTTTTGTATTTTACAATACGTTGTTACATTTAGATAGTTATTGTTAGGTGTTGTTACCAACTTTCTTTACATTTGCATCTTTACTTTCATCTCTCTTTGTTGACTATTCGTCATTTCTTTACATCTTGTCTGTTGTCTTTTCAATATTGTCTGATATTTTGTTTATGCTTCCGTGTTTCATCTTTGATGTAATTCATACTTCTTGTATACTTTTTTCGTGTTACGCTATTTATACTTTCATTCTTGGTAGTGTTAAGTTAATTATATAACTTTAGATAATGTAATTGGTTCTTATAATTCTATTTGTTTTACATGTATGGAATTGTTGTCTTCATTGTCATCTTATGATTCTATTTGATTCTTATCATATTCCCATTTATTATTTTGTCTTTTCTCGTATGATAATTTATTTTCTGTTTAGTTTGTACTATGTATACTTAATTTGGGTTTTGTATTAGATTAATTTTTATTTTGGTATGCTTGAATGATTATGTTGGATGATTTAGTCGTTATCTTACATTTATTGATGATATTTTTGTAGATGTGCTATGTTCTCTTGTCATAGGTATATTTTTGTAGGTAATTGATAGAACTTCATTAATTTTTTTTGGGAATTAATTTAAGAGATATTTGATATAACTTCATTGACCGTTTAAATTTTTGGTAGTTAATTTTTGTATATTTGATATAACTTCATTGACCGTTAAATTTTTGGGAGTTAATTTTCAACAAAAAAAAAAAAAAATGAAATGATCGATGTAATCATTTTTTTTTTCCCTGGGAGTGCGGCAAACTGATAAGTGCAGATGTGATGAAAGGGAAATGATCTTGGGAAATACGTGTTGAGTAGAGTTAATTTTGGGTTAGAGTACTTGCTTACAGATTGGTATGGATTTGTTTAAAGATATCTCCTCTTAGTTTCGTGGAAGACAGTATGTCAGATAGCAGGTGAACTCTGGTCATAATGAACTGTTTCTGTACTGGTTTTAAGTGATGTGTGAATAGCTCTCGCGGCTAGTGTCCGCAGGGATTTTTGAGAGCAGTGTTAAGAGAACAGTAGATTCTCGTGACTGTGTGAACGGGGTGTGTTTCCCGTGGGTTTCAGTGTGTGCAGGGTTTTTGACTGAGGTGGTCAGCCCTAAGGTGTTTTTTGGATAATGTATGCCTGCGCAGGGCTATAGAGATTTGGTAGGCCTTGATTATTATATATCTGCCGTAGATGCAGTATTTGTGCACTGATGTGAAGTATAGAGATTTTGTAGGCCTTGATTATTATATATCTGCCGTAGATGCAGTATTTGTGCACTGATGTGAAGTATAGAGATTTTGTAGGCCTTGATTATTATATATCTGCCGTAGATGCAGTATTTGTGCACTGATGTGAAGTATAGAGATTTTGTAGGCCTTGATTATTATATATCTGCCGTAGATGCAGTATTTGTGCACTGATGTGAGGAGTAGAGATTTTGTAGGCCAGGATGTGTATGGGCCGTATGTTAACTGCATTATGAAGATTCATGTTTCGATGTAACTGTATTCGTCTAGATCTACGTGATGTTATAATTGTAATAAACCATGGTTAAAATATCATCAGACGTTACACCATTCCATGACTTGGTGTGTACGCTACTGTGAGTGACTGTCCCAAAACACGCTTCACCTTCTTCACTAAAAAAACTTCAATTGAGTTTTATCACCTCTCTTTCGCTTTCCTTCGCGGTTCTATAGCATAACTGTTCTTGTGATGGAATCGGGGTCTCTTCTAAGTAACCTAGTTGGTTGTTATTGATGATGATGTAGATGATAGTTCAGAAGCGAATTCTGACTAAAAGTATCAGGAATGAGCACTGGTGTATAGATGACACAGGTATAGTTAAGTATGTAAAGCACTCCTGACAAGATGGTAATGAGTAGATCAAGAGATTAGGATGCCCCTTCGTTCCTAAATATTCTCTGCTAAACTACAAATAAAATTCATAGAAACAACATAGAATTGACCAAGTCTGGAATCAATTAATTAGGTGGTAAGTGATAGTAAGTGATAGTATTCGGCCAAAAGATTCGGAGAATTTTCCTTATGCAGTTTGTGTGAAAGGAGGACAGTTTCGAAATTTCTTTCTCTTTTACTCTCCAGTATTCCGCACCACAGAGAAGAACAGAAAGTACACAGGTCTCATATAATCTTAATTTGGTGTGTGTGCTGTACTGAGAAGACTTCCAGATGTTGTTTAGACTAGCAAAGGCTGTCGTCGCTTTATTCATTCAGTTCGTGATGTCTTTGCTTGTTCCGCCATCTGGTGTTACTATGTATCCTAGGTATGTAAATGTGTCCGTCTGTTCCAGCTTCTGTTTCCTTATTGTTATGGGCTCAGGGACTGCCCACATTGAGTGTCATAACCTGTGTCTTCTTTAGATTGATGTTCAGACCCACCTGCTGGCTTATACTTATTCAGTTTATCTGTTTTTTTCTTGGATGTGTTGATGTGAATGTGCGAGTAGTGCTATGTCAGCTGCATATTCCAGATCTTCAAGTGTAGAAAAAGTTGCCCATCTAATCCTTCTTGGACTGTCCTCTGTTGTCTGGCGCATCGCCCAGTCAATGACTGTCAAAAATAAAGTTGTTGATAACGGGCATCTCTGTCGTACACTTGTCTTCACCTCAAGGTAGAATGCTCAACCCAACACTGCCATCACCGGTGTCAATACCTTGTCGAGGTATGGCGGCTTGCGTACCCGGATTACCCCCAGAGCTATGCCAGCGGGAGTTTTACTCCTGGAAGGTTCTACCAAGCTGGACAGGTTTGCGCGGGCAGGGGTCAGACTAAAGCAGACACCCTGGTCCTCCATGTTGGGGTTTTTAGCATAGGGCTGACACCCCTATCTATGTAAACAAATGAAGTTACGGAAACAACAACGAATGAACAAACTTTGCTGCGGGACGGACATCCGGAGTCTGAAGCTCGTATGACTGTCAGTGGTGAAAGCCGAAAGGAAGCCACTGACATGAGAACGCACGTCCTGACCGCAAAACATGATACAAGCATAGGATTTTGGAATGTCAGGACAATGAACGAGATGGGTAAAACTAACACAAGTCACGGCAGAAATAAGAAACTATAGGTTACACATTCTAGGGATAAGCGAGAGCAGATGGACAGGGGCAGGAAAAGTTAAAACAGCAACAGGAGAAACAGTACTTTACTCTGGAAGAGAGATGGACAGCACAATGAAGGTGTAGCCATTATTCTACAGAAAGGAATAGAAAGGACATTACTGGAATGGAAACCATCAACAACAGACTGATGAGATTAGATTGAGAGGTAGATTCACCAGTACTACAATAATACAATGCTACGCACCAATAAATGACAGCGATGAAGAGGTCAAGGATGAATTCTATCAACAACTGCAGAAAAAAATGGGAAGACACACCTAGATAATGATCTTTATTATAGTAATGGGAGACCGCAATGGGGAAAGTTAGTACACACAATACATATAATGAAAGAGTAAATGGGGAAATGCGGAAGCGGAACAGCAAACGAAAATGGGGATCAATTAATAAGTTTCTGTTAGCATTAACAACCCTGGTCATTGGAGGAACATTTTTCCCACATAAAGAAATTCACAAATTAACATGGGGAATCACAAATGGTCGGGACAGAAACCAGATAGACCACATCATGATTATGGAATGTCTGTATTTTACACGTCTAGATCATTTTCAGCATCAGGAACATTCAACTGCGTCTCTGTTTGGAGCCTTATTCAGTGTTTCTCTGGTACTCTGCCCCTCTTGCTTCCTGCCCCTGTGCTGTGGTTATGAGATTTCCTTGCTTGTCTCTTACTAACGTAATATTATTTGCACCGTTTTCGCTGATAGCTTTAGTTATTTTATACTGTATATTGTGCTTTGTCCATTTCTCAGTGCTGCCTCTTCTGCCTGTCTTGCAGGATCGTTCAGTAATTAGTTTTTGTTGGCTCGGGTTTGGCGTTTTTTTATTTCCTTGTCCAGCTGACTGTATTGTTCGCTTTATATTTCCTTTAAACTGAGAGGCTTTGCTTCTATTTTCTTTCTTTTCATTTCTAGTCTCTGCGCTATAGTTTTTAACGTTTCTAGTGTTATCCAATCTTGTCTCTTTCTTTCCTGGAATCCCAAGCATCATTCGCTGCCTTCCTTATTCTTCTTCTTCTTCTTTGATCCTTAGCCGCCGACAGTCAAAGCAGTCAGTGGCTATTACGCCTGGTGTCGTTTGGTAGGGCAGCAACAAATTGATTCCACTTTGCTCGGTCGGTGGCCATCCTTCGTACAGTGCCCCAACTCTGGTTCGTTTTTGCATCTCAGCTTCCACAGTCCTCCGCCAAGTTGTTTTTTGGTCGGCCTCTCTTTCGTTTTCCTTCAGGGGTCCATAGCATAGCTGTTCTTGTGATGGCATCGGGGGTCTCTTCTGAGGACATGGCCAACCCAGCTCCAGCGTCTGCCAGCTATGATGGTGTGCATGTCCTCTTGCTTGCTCCGAGTAAGCAGATCTTGGTTGGTGATGATATTCGGCCAAAAGATTCGGTGAATTTTTCTTAGGCATGTTGTGTGAAAGAGGACAATTTCGACATTTCCTTCTCTGTGACTCTCCAGCTCTCCACGCCATAGAGGGAAGCA
>JAMPIV010022974.1:0-31943 GCA_024509875.1 Oreohelix idahoensis | reverse complement strand
AAGTAGGGAGAACACCCATGACCCCTGTCAGGATAGGACGGCCTCGGGGTGGTGGGGATTTTGGGGGGCTTGTTTGAGGGGGGGAGTTGGGGTGGTGGGGGGAGGAGGGGTCTGTGGTGTATGGCATCAGGTGGGGGGGGGGGAGGGAAGGGGGGTTTTTTTGCGTATGGACTCGGTATTGGTTAATGTTTTCGGGTTTGATTTGGGGGGCGAGGGGGTTTGATAGTGTTCTTGGAGGTATTGCTAGCTGCTGGTGGGTATAATTTGTTGGCGGTCGTCGGTCTTTATTTATCGGTCCGCTGCGCATTATCGTGCCAGGGTGTTTGCTGTGTCGCTAGGGGGGGACTGGCTAGGCGCGGCCTGGCCACGTCATGAGGGTTCGTCACGTGGTGGTGTTGGGGCAGACGTGGTTGCCGTGGGCAGCGATGCCCTGGGCGGGTGGGGCTGGTTGTTTCGGTGCTATGTTTTCTCTATTTTTAATGCTGCTTTCTTCTGACTCCCCGGGTGCTGATTGTTTCGGGGGGATCACAACCAAAGGAGACGAGGTTTGGTTTCAGGTGGTTGCGGCGGGGAGTGAGTGAATAGGAAGAGCTGGGAGGGGCGGAGGGTGGTAGGGGGTATGCAAAGAGTGGAGGGGGGTGGGGGTGGAGTGGGGTGGGGCGTGCAGGGGAGGGTTGGAGAGGGGGGGGGGTTTGCGGGGATCTGGGAAGGGGCGGGGGGGGGGGAGGACGGGAAGTGGGAGGGATGGAGGGGCAGCGGTGAGGAAGCTGGTTGAGGGGGGGGAGGTGGGAGAGTGGGCGATGGGTTTAGGCGGAGGTCTGGGTGGTGAGGGGGTGGTGCGCGAAGGAGTAGAGTGAGGAGTACTCGGAGAGAAGCGCGGCGGACAGCTGGGGGCGATAATGCCGCTGAAGATGAGTGAGAGGGGAGGAGTTGGGAGGGGGCTTTGAGGGTGTGGGGTTAGGGGATGAAAGGGGGGGAGGGAGAAGAGATTTTGGGCTCTGACGGGAAATTGAGAGCATGGGGGGGGGGGAGGAGGATGGGGACAGCAAGCAAGCCTGTTAAAAGATAAGCCGACTATTTGAGGCGCAAGAATAATCAGGAGGATGAGGGAAGAGACTGGGAGGTCTCTGGGGGGCGAGGCACACACAATGGGCAGGTGGGGTGGATGATGTGTTTGGAGGATTTGGTTGTTAGGGTTTCTAATCTTCTCTGATCAGCTTCTATTTCTTGAGCTTTTTATGTTCTGACATAGCGAATTGTCTTACCTCTTCAGCAGGTATTTGCAAAGCTTTTGCTTGCTTAATGAAATAGTCTAAGATAGCCATTATTCAAGATTATTATGTAATAATACTATTTAAAAGTGTTACTACAACTAGTGTTCTTCGTTCCTGTTCTAGAACGGTAAAATCAATTTATATTATAGGCAATAATATTAATAATTAATAATGTAATTTATAACATGTAATGGTGTGAAAGCAGTAATGTGACAGACAATAGCACAATAATGACACGACAAGATATTCAAAACAAACGAAGACGTTCGCAGAAATCCAATTAAAATAAAATGGGAAACTAAAATGGAATGTCGTAAAGAATTACGATGATAACTGCGATTAAATTCAACAAGACAATAGACACCACAGTGTAAAAACAAAGGTTTTGTAAAAAACTAAACGACAGGAAAGGTGAGACGGACAATAATCACATACAAAATTCATCATAAAACCAAGGTACAAGTAAAAATAGCTACCAAAAACAACAAGTAAACGTGACAATACAGCTAAAACAGACAGGTGTCACAGACCACCAGACACAGTGGACCTAGAATCCTTCTACGCTCACGCGTAGGAACATTCCACTGCGGGAAGTCTGCAAAATAATGTCCTACAGAACGTCTGACGAAGAGCCCGAATTAACTTCGAGATGGATCTCGTTCGTCAGATCTACCTCCCAACCTCCCGCGAAGAATACACAAAACATAACACATAACATAGAAAATATATATATGGACATTTAAGGCACAGCTAATTGTAATAAAGTGTATAACGGATACAAGTTATACTTAGCTCGCGTGCAGGTAAAATCAAAGTGCCTCGTCCCCGTGTATGTACGTAAGAGGATGCAATACTTCGCTCTGCGTATATCAAACTAGCTCGCACGTAACAATGATGAAGAGATGATCTCCAAGTAATCAGTCACTGTGAAACTTGACGTGGAGGTTGATTGAAGACCTTGAGTATTTGAGTTGATTTTGATTCATATTCCGCCCGGATACACATTGAGATGATGTCGCCTTGAAAGTAAAAATTCTTCTTTTCAAACGATCAATTGGATGGGTACGTTCCTGAAATTACTTCCAGACCGCACTGGCCTACCAGTTATTGTTGGTGTCGTTTTCATAGTGATGAATTGAAACGCGAATGGTTACAATGGAATAAATGTCAACAATGTCTTTCAAACGAAAAACCAACAATGTATCTTGAATTGTGTGAACTGGTCAAGTATTAGCAGCACACGAGTCGTTGGTAACTTTACATAGATTTTATTCACCAGGACACGAAGTGGACAAGACGGACATCGTCACAGGCGCAAAGATCACACGACAACATATTAATTACTGCTGCTAAAGTTCCTGAAGATTCTCTTCTAGTAAAGACCTCTGTCCATAGACTAAGGATTACAAAACTGTTACCGTATAATATCCTTCTCAGTCACGACCGTTGACCTTCTTTCAAGGACGTCTATCATGGTAACGTATACATACTCTGGGGTGAAATCTTCCATATTACATTTGTTAAAATTCCCAGACGTTCTTCATACATAGCGGTGTACATCATATAATTTTCACACAAAGTCAATATACGATAATCCTAACAGTAAAGGCTTTCAGTTGGCTAACCTCTCTTTACATCCAAGCCACGACTTTGGCATTGAAGCATGTACGGCATATAAAACATGTACATAAGGTAAACAATATAACTTCTTCTACTCGTAGGAATTCTCCGTCTACGATTCAAATCTTAAAGGCAAGCGACTCTGTAGATCCATTCTAGGAACATCTTAATTCCCGCTAGACTAGTATTAGAGCGGCCTTTTTTCATACAGCATTAAAATAAGAAGTGGGACGATAACTCACGTGACATTCCTGATATTGGTTTCGACCTGAAGACCAATACAGATCACTAGAAATAAATGGCTTCCTTAAAATGCCATTGAATACGAAATATAAAATTACTATCATGGACACAAGACAGTTCCATGTTTCCACTTCAAAACATGACGTCACAAACTACTCAACTAGGTTACACGTGCGTCCAAAGCAACACTCACTGCTTTGTGCACGTCAGTGCGTGAATCAATCGAACGCTCAAACAATATAACTACATAAAACTGGTGCGTACATTTGGCAGGACCGAAGACTACCCCCTTAGGTAATAAATGTACGTAACAGAGTTCTTATTCTAATTCGAAGCAACGAAAACAAAATGGAGTCTAAAAATGATAAGTGAAGACTCTTTCAGAAACGGTACCAAGAATAAAACTGTTGGTTGACAAGACAAAGAATCAAGGGGTATAACTAATTCGTTTAAATGTATTGTGATACATTTAAAACAAAAATTAGTATACTAAAAAACGTTGTTATGTACCAAATAATGTTTTCTTTACGACCCATTAATTAACCTGTTTGTAACGTTAGTCCTATTTATTCGTTCCATTTGTTTCTGCCCACCATCACATAGTTAAATCAATTATTCACTAAATGATCTAGAATATAGTCAACATTATTGTATCATGGACACCCAACAGATAGATATTCCCACACTACTAATTTTCTTAATGAAAGTGTGTAACCAGTAAAGATAAAGGGCTGAACTTTTCAAATATTCACAACAAAATCATCACAGGCAGTAATTAAAATGTACGAGTTTTCATTTCACGCATCAGTTTAGAGCCAATACAAAATTAAAAAAAAAATTTAACACAGTCTTTTAATGCACTAAAATGCCACACAGAATTTGTCAAGGAGTGTATAGCATGCAGTCACAAAATGTAACATCCAATTGACAAAAAGCCTGGCTCGCTGATTCTACATGAAATTAACTTCTGCTTTATACTTCATTAGACACTTATGAATAAAATATTTGATAAACAGCCTTAAGAATAGAGACCATGTGACACTTGGTCGTTCTTGTTTTGTATACAAGCTTTCATATTCATCCATATTTCGTTTTACTCAGACGACTTGCAGCTTTCTTTCCATATATGTCCTTCTACATTCTGTTCATCCTACGATTTGCTAGGCTTAGCAGAATTGACAAACAGTCTTTGTAGTAAAATCTGCGAGAATAATCGCTCATTTCAGTAAGATTTTAGTCATAAAATGATAATAAATAAACCAGCCCTATTGTGTCTGACTGTGATGCTCTCACACGCCAGCAACGCTGCCTTTTGTACAGTGCTAAAGATTATAGAACGATCCCACGGTAAAAATCTAACACGCGTTTTGGTTTCGGTTTCGAAAACGTACTACCAACATTTAACATTTTGCCAGATCTACTGCATACATTTTGCAGCCTAGACTTACAATTAACGATTTTGCGGAAGTGTGCCGCAAAATAACTATCTGAATTAACGTATTCTGTCAACTTTAACGCTGGTAATAAGTAGTAATCCTTACATTTTTTGGTAGTGTTACACGATACAATACAAATTATTAACGCCAATTCTTAACCCGCCACGCCAACACCCCGCCTCGCTTGACAGTCCGCCATGCATATATATACGCTGGAGCAAAGCCAACAGAGGCAAAACGCGCAGACAATTTTATTGCCTCCTCGCGGTAATGTTTCTGACGTCACAAAAACAAGTTAGTTATTTGAAAAATACATGCTAGCGAGATGAAAGAGAGGGGAAAATGGCCGTCTTGTGTAACAATTTTATTTGACGATGACCAGTGACAAAATTGAAAATCTAAAACCATAATGAAACTGATCATAAAAATCATATGGTAGTATAGCTTAGAGTCCACTGAGCAAGAATGTGTTTTAAATAATATGATAGTCCCAGTATTAGCCAAATTATTGAGAAAATACTAAATGTTTACGAATGCAAGACCAGACAGACTGTTGTTCTTGCTTGTTTTTTTTCATAACGTTAGTGGGGACACCGGCTTAGAAGGGAGGCATTGAGATAAATTCAAATTCGCTTGGGTAACAAGAGTATAGGAGGAGAGGGGAGCGGTAGGAAAATTGTTACCTAAAACTAACATCGTTTTGTATTGGCATAACTAAAGCAGACTGGCCAATCGACTACCAGACGCAGAGTATGTTTGGAATTATTTTTGTTTTTGCAAAAACTGCATTTGAATTCTGGTAGTCGCAAGCTTTCGATTGGCCAGTGTTACTAAATATTAGCAAAAAGCTTTCACTATTCATTGCCAGTTGAACAGTATTTTTTATTCAGATACGCTGAGAACAGCTGTGATAAATTTAAAAGTAAATTAACTAACTAAATAAGTATTTCACAGTCTGGACGGAGCAGAAGAAACTGAGGCCATTTCTTTGCAAAGTCAGCGTCATTTGTTTATATTTCTTGATTTGTGAGGTTTTGTTTCCTGTTGCCAGCTGGTGACAGGAAACCTGAGGAGTGACGATAACGCCAAGAAGTCTCCGAAATTTTATGTATGCTTTCAAGAGATAACAACAGGAGCTTGGGCGTGTGATGTGATATCGATATTTCTGCAACTACACAATATCTTATCTTTCAACAAGAAACCCCAGGTGATATGTTAAGGACCTGGGTACATCTGACAGTTTCGTTTTAAATAAACCTTGGTATTTCAAATCATACTCAGGAAGTTGATGGGGTATGATGATAATACAGCCCCTTATACACGGTGACTCTCCCTCTTAGAAGAATACATTTAAGATGTGAACATTCCAACAGGAAAGACATATATTAACTTTGTAGTTATTTGGGCAGATTGTCCACACAATTTTAGTTAATCTTTTATGTAAACTATCTTGTCCTCATTTTCAAAGACCTGTCCAAACGATATGACTGGACAGGCAAAATAAATTGTACAAAAAATTATCAAATTTAAAGAAAAACTTAACCACAGGTTTTATTCACTTCCTTATAGAAACTTAAAGTGTTTTTGTGTTGTGTACCATCATTTCATTTCTCCCCTAGACACTAGGTACATCATACACCAGACACTAGAGCCAAAATAGTGACCGTGTGAGATCTAGGGAGGTAGCGTTAGGTTCCCTGCACATAATTCATCATCATCATTTATAGAGTCAGGGGCCTACATGTGCTTGACCTCACACGGTTAATACATACACGGATTTCATTCTTTTAGGATACAATCATAACCTCCCCAGCAAAATTTAACTTTGCTACATAAATTGGTAGGCTTGTCCGGGCATTTGAATTTCTCCTAGTACTACATACATTGGGGTCTGGGTCTTAGCATAAACAACATTCTATTGTCACAGGGAATCCCCATAATCATTATTGCCCAAGATTTGGGAAGTCAAGAAACTGTCAGAACCCAGAATTAATTAGATAAATTTATACTTATTTAGAAAGTTAGTTAGAACATTTTGCATTTATCAGAATGGCTGATCTGGCCAAGTTTCTATCTGCGGCTGTTCAGACTGCAAAAGAAATGAATATGGAGGGTCAAATCTTAATTGACTATGTCACCTCAGAATGTGATAAATTTATTACTAAGGAAGAACATAGGTTGGCCGAGGAAAGGAAAATGCAATTAGAAGATGCTAGGGAGACTAAGAAATTAGAGGCTGATAGGGAGGCTGAGATTAAGAGGCTGCAGTTGGAGGAAAAGAAACGTGAGGCTGAGGCCAAGAAACTTGAGGCTGATAGGGAGGCAAAGAAACGTGAGGCTGATAGGGAGGCAAAGAAACTTGAGGCTGATAGGGAGGCAAAGAAACTTGAGGCTGAGAAGGAGGAAAAACGTCTACAGAGGGAGGCGGAACGAGAGAAAGAAGAAAGGAGATTGGATGCGGAACGAGAGAAAGAAGAAAGGAGATTGGAGGCGGAAACGGAAGATAAAAGACTACAAAGAGAACATGAGATACGACTAAGGGAATTAGAGCTGCAAGGCCATGCTCCTGAAAATGGAACTAGCCCATCCATTTCCGACTCAGTTGCAAGCCAGGGGGCCTCCTCATCAGCCATGGGGTTCCATTTAGATTACTTTGTAGAAAAGGATGATGACATTGAGTCGTATTTAAGCAGATATGAAATATTAGCCACTACTTATGGGTTAGAAAGAGAAAAATGGGGTGTAAAGTTGTCTCAGGGTCTTCGGGGAACAGCTTATGAAGTGTTTTCCAAAATGAGCAGGGATGACCAAGACAACTATGACATATTGAAGCAGGCTTTTCTATTAAGATACGAAAAGTACGGAGAGTTTTATAGAAAGAAATGTAGGAATGCCAGGCTACTGTCGGGTGAGACCTATCACCAGTTCTCCGCCCGGTTGGAGACGTCTATGGACAAATGGGCTTCTTTTGGGGAAAACCCAAGTTCTCAAAGAGATGATACTCATTGAACAGATGAGAGAGTCCATGGCTCCAGACATGAGAAAATTTCTCATGGAACAGGGCGCGGAGAGGCTGGGTGAGATCATAAATGTCGCTGAGAGGTATCAGGCAGCCCAGGCAGAGGTAGCTGGTATCAAGAAAAAACCAGTACATCAGTATAAGGCTCCTCAAAATCATGATAAATTTGATAACAGAAATAAGCAGAACTTTGATAGGCCTCGGAATGATTTTAAAAATAAAACCTCACATTTCAATGACAGAAAGAATGATGAAAGAAAGCATTTTAACCAAGGAAAGAGGTGGTGTAAACATTGTAGGAAGGACAACCATAACACCGAATTCTGTAAAAGTAAAACTTCTGGATGTGCTGCTATGAGAAGGGGGAACCAGGAAGTAAAGGAAAAACCTGCTGGACAGCAGGAACCTTATCATCCCCCAGTTTGTGAGGATGTTGTATGCAATGAGATCACCATAAGATGTCTCTATGATACAGGTCTAGATTTTAATGCTGTCGTGAGCGCGCACTTGGTGAACCCAGATCAGTAAACACAGAAACAGTGGAGATACAAGGGGCGACCAAGGACCTACCACTCATAAACTTCCCATTGCAAGGATAACAGTGAAAACTCGCTATGTGGAAAGGATAATCAGAGCAGCAGTGATAGACGCACCCATTTACCCTTTGATATTGGGGTGTCGTTATGTCTACTTTGGAAATCCCAAGAGACCTGTGGTCTTGGCAGCAGTCCAGACCCGATCACAATCCAGAAAGGAAGAAGATGAACCTATAAATACTCATCCAGAGGAGATGAGAAAGGCACAGGCTGAAGATAGGTCACTGAAGCCGTGCTATAAGAAACTCCCAAAGAGCCATACTCCTCCTAATAAAGGATAATTCTATATGAAGAATAAATTGTTAAATAGGAAGGCCGGCACTGGTTCAGCTGGTCACGGGCAGCTGGTCCTTCCCAGTTCATATAGGGAAAAGGTAATGGAGTTAGGTCATGCTATCCCCTTCAGTGGTCACATGGGGATTAGCGCAACAGGACAGCGTATAGCTTGTCATTATTTCTGGCCAGGGATAACGGAAGACATAAAGAGATATGTAAAATTCTGTCCCGAATGCCAGAGAGTAGCTCCAAAGCATTGGACTGCTCCAGCAACTCTTGGGGAAATGCCCATTGTGGGAACCCCTTTTGAGAGAGTTGCAGTGGATATCGTGTGACCTCTCACTCGGAACAAGAGGAGGAACAGTTACATCCTTACTATGGTAGACACTTGTTCCATGTGGGGAGAGGCGGTAGCCCTGTCATCAATCGATTCGAAACATGTGGCAGAGGCATTACTTACGATATTCACAAGGTTAGGATTCCCGCATCAAATCTTGACTGATAATGGTTCAAGGGGAAACTAACAGAAGAGGTTTTCAGGTTGTTCCAAGCCAAGCCCTTTCATTGTAGTCCGTACCATCCACAAGGGAACGGCCAGGTAGAGAGGTTCAATGGGACTCTCATTTCTATCCTGAGAAAGCTGGCACACGAAAAACCGGATCTGTGGGATCAATTCCTGCCCGCCGCATTGTTTGCGTACCTTGAAGTACCACATAATTCAACCGGAATGGCACCCGTAATACTGTTATTTGGGAGGCCCATAAAAGGTCCTTTAGAAGCTTTGTTAAGGACCTGGACAGATGAGAAGGCAGAGGAGACTGCTACCTCATCTTATCAATATGTGAACGAACTGACCACTCGTTTAAAAACTAGTTGGAAACTGGCAAATGATAATTTGAGACAAGCCAGGAAAAAGCATGCTGCTTATTATAATAAAAAAGCTAAGGATAGGGAACTTGCTGTAGGGGAGAAGTAGCTTCTTCTATTGCCCGACAGCAACAATAAACTTCAGATCGGATGGCAAGGGCCATACACAGTTTTGGAAATGGTATCCAGAACAAATTATAAGATAGACAAAAAGGGAAAGGAAAAAGTCTATCATGTGATCCTTTTGAAGAAATATCTGGACAGACAAATCCAGGAAGGAACACACCTATTGGCCTTGTCTATTGCAACCTAAATGAAAAATGACCCTCTCTCCTCATTCGAATATCCACTGAAACCCAGTGAAACGTTTGCCCAGGTGAAGATCAGTAATCACCTGACAAAAGGACAGAGGGAGAAGATTCAACAGGTACTTGAGAAACATACAGATGTGTTAACGGATAAACCGGGGCACACCAATTTGTTGGAATATGATATGAAACTACTAGACCTTGCACCTATCTGTATGAGGCCCTATTCTATTTCTTTCGCTAAGAAAAAAGCTTTGAAAGAGGAGATAGATTATTTGTTACAAGAAGGGATTATTTCTCACAGTGAGTCTCCTTATAGTTCCTGTGTGGTTTTGTTGCGGAAACCATCGGGAGAACATAGACTGTGCATAGATTACAGGAAACTGAATTCTGTCACAGAAGGTCAGGTGGATCCATTACTTGATACTACTCAACTATTTGCCAGGCTGAACAAGGCAAAATATATTTCTAAGGTGGATCTTAGCAAAGGCTATTACCAAATTCCAGTAAAGCCTGAGGTTCGACCTTATTTAGCCTTTAGCACCTCGGAAGGTCATTATGAGTTCACCATGTTACCGTTTGGGTTGAAAAATGCCCCGAGTGTGTTTTCAAGGATGATGCGAAAATTATTGGAACCCCTGAAAAATCCATGTATTTCAAATTTTATGGACAATATCCTCATTGCTACGGAAACATTTGAGGAACACGTTACCTCTTTGAATATGCTGTTTGATAGACTCAGAGAGGCTAACTTAACCGCTAGGCGAACAAAATGTTGTATTGGTTGTAAAGAGTTGGAATTCTTGGGACATACTGTACATCAAGGTAGCATGACCCCTGATCCCAAGAATCTGGAAAAATTGAAAAGAGCACCTAGACCACAAACAAAGAAAGATGTGCGATCTTTCGTGTCGTTGTGTGGTTTCTACCAAAAGTACATTGAAAATTTTAACTCTATATGTGCTCCTCTGACGGATTTAACTCGCAAAGGTCAACCTGATACAATAAATTGGTCAGCACAGTGTGAATTGGCTTACCAGGAGTTAAAAGAGAAACTTACAAGCAGGCCAGTATAGCAATTGCCTGACTTGAATCAAGAATTTATCGTGAGAAGTGACGCAAGCAATGTGAGCCTAGGTGCAACATTGTTACAAAGGTCCTCCTCACAGGATGGGGAATTGAACCCAGTCGCTTATGCAAGCCACAAGTTGAACAAGGCGGAAAAAAAATTATTCAACAAGTGAAAAGGAATGTCTGGCTTTGATATGGGCTATAAAAAAATTCCAGATTTATTTATATGGCAGGACATTTGTGGTCCAAACGGATCATTCACCACTCGTGTTCTTGTCACAGGCCAAGCATGAAAATTCCAGATTATTGAGATGGTCCTTGTTATTGCAGCCATACTCATTTCTGATAGAATATATTTCCGGCCCTCGGAACGTAGGTGCAGACTTTTTAAGTAGACATCCTTATGATGAAGATCAGAAAAACGCGTAAGACTTCATGCAGCTAAGTTATCTCGCAGATTATAACCTGCTAATGATTGCATGTTTTAGGATGGGAGGTGTGTTGTAAAATCTGCGAGAATAATCGCTCATTTCAGTAAGATTTTAGTCATAAAATGATAATAAATAAACCAGCCCTATTGTGTCTGACGGTGATGCTCTCACACGCCAGCAACGCTGCCTTTTGTACAGTGCTAAAGATTATAGAACGATCCCACGGTAAAAATCTAACACGCGTTTTGGTTTCGGTTTCGAAAACGTACTACCAACATTTAACATTTTGCCAGATCTGCTGCATACATTTTGCAGCCTAGACTTATAATTAACGATTTTGCGGAAGTGTGCCGCAAAATAACTATCTGAATTAACGTATTCTGTCAACTTTAACGCTGGTAATAAGTAGTAATCCTTACATTTTTTAGTAGTGTTACACGATACAATACAAATTATTAACGCCAATTCTTAACCCGCCACGCCAACACCCCGCCTCGCTTGACAGTCCGCCATGCATATATATACGCTGGAGCAAAGCCAACAGAGGCAAAACGCGCAGACAATTTTATTGCCTCCTCGCGGTAATGTTTCTGACGTCACAAAAACAAGTTAGTTATTTGAAAAATACATGCTAGCGAGATGAAAGAGAGGGGAAGATGGCCGTCTTGTGTAAAAATTTTATTTGACGATGACCGGTGACAAAATTGAAAATCTAAAACCATAATGAAACTGATCGTAAAAATCATATGGTAGTATAGCTTAGAGTCCACTGAGCAAGAATGTGTTTTAAATAATATGATAGTCCCAGTATTAGCCAAATTATTGAGAAAATACTAAATGTCTACGAACGCACGACCAGACAGACTGTTGTTCCTGCTTGTTTTTTTTCATAACGTTAGTGTGGACACCGGCTTAGAAGGGAGGCATTGAGATAAATTCAAATTCGCTTGGGTAACAAGAGTATAGGAGGAGAGGGGAGCGGTAGGAAAATTGTTACCTAAAACTAACATCGTTTTGTATTGGCGTAACTAAAGCAGACTGGCCAGTCGACTACCAGACGCAGAGTATGTTTAGAATTATTTTTGTTTTTCAAAAACTGCATTTGAATTCTGGTAAACGCAAGCTTTCGATTGGCCAGTGCTACTAAATATTAGCAAAAAGCTTTCACTATTCATTGCCAGTTGAACAGTATTTTTTATTCAGATACGCTGAGAACAGCTGTGATAAATTTAAATGTAAATTAACTAACTAAATAAGTATTTCACAGTCTGGACGGAGCAGAAGAAACTGAGGCCATTTCTTTGCAAAGTCAGCGTCATTTGTTTATATTTCTTGATTTGTGAGGTTTTGTTTCCTGTTGCCAGCTGGTGACAGGAAACCTGAGGAGTGACGATAACGCCAAGAAGTCTCTGAAATTTTATGTATGCTTTCAAGAGATAACAACAGGAGCTTGGGCGTGTGATGTGATATCGATATTTCTGCAACTACACAATATCTTATCTTTCAACAAGAAACCCCAGGTGATATGTTAAGGACCTGGGTACATCTGACAGTTTCGTTTTAAATAAACCTTGGTATTTCAAATCATACTCAGGAAGTTGATGGGGTATGATGATATACAGCCCCTCATACACAGTGACTCTCCCTCTTAGAAGAATACATTTAAGCTGTGAACATTCCAACAGGAAAGATATATATTAACTTTGTAGTTATTTGGGCAGATTGTCCACACAATTTTAGTTAATCTTTTATGTAAACTATCTTGTCCTCATTTTCAAAGACCTGTCCAAACGATATGACTGGACAGACAAAATAAATTGTACAAAAAATTATCAAATTTAAAGAAAAACTTAACCACAGGTTTTATTCACTTCCTCATAGAAACTTAAAGTGTTTTTGTGTTGTGTACCATCATTTCATTTCTCCCCTAGACACTAGGTACATCATACACCAGACACTAGAGCCAAAATAGTGACCGTGTGAGATCTAGGGAGGTAGCGTTAGGTTCCCTGCACATAATTCATCATCATAATTTATAGAGTCAGGAGCCTACATGTGCTTGACCGCACACGGTTAATACATACACGGATTTCATTCTTTTAGGATATCATCATAACCTCCCTCGCAAAATCTAACTTTGCTACAGTCTTATGTTCACGTGTTGACACACTAGCATTCAATTATCTTAGCAAATAATGCATGCCATGCACAGTCATCTACACCTAAACATACCTTGTTTCCTTCTGGAAGCAAAGGTGAAAGAATTATCACTTTTTATCCACCCTGTTCGCTATAGTTCTATTCGAACGGGGCCACCTTTAACACACACAAAATGTTTCGCGTCGCGTCCAAATTTCCTGTGTATATTACGTCACCGCTGGTGCCGTAGCTCGCAACATTTGATTGATCAATACAATTTTACTGCGAGCATCGATCCCAAAGGTAATGGTACCAAATGTTCCTACAATTACAAATTGCTTTTTTTCCTTTTCAATTTGCGTGAGGAGTAATTTTGTTTTTGGCGGTTGAAAACTGTAAAGCTAGCTACAAATTGCTTTTCCTCGTTGGAAATGTAGAAGAAGATTTGTCCATGCTAAAGTATGCCCAGCCCTTAATGACCAGGTGCTATGGGACAAGTCATGTTACTTGTATGGCCGGTTAGCTCAGTTGGTTAGAGCGTCGTGCTGATTATGCTACTTGTATAATCTGTCATACCAGTCACGTGGTCCATTTATTGTGGAGAATTCATAACATTTTCTCCATGCAACTCATAAATTTTATTTTCGTTGTGGTATTCTCATTTGTTTTTGTGTTTGTTATAATCAGTGTCATTAGTATGGTTTGGCCATGTCTGCAGAGTGAGAGAAGATTGGCTAACACGACAAGCATGGGAAACAAAGAGCCAGCGATCCAGACCTCCAGGACGATCCAGACCCCTAGGAGGTCAACATTAGACAATCTTTGAAGGACGGAGAAGTAGAATGAAACCAGACCAGGAGGAAGACAGACGATAGCATAAGATTGTGCTCTCTTCCAAGCCTCTAAAGGTTACGATAGAAGAGGAACGACTAAGTAAGTCATTAGTCTTGTATTTTTGTTGTTTCATTCATTCTTTTCTTCTTGTCTAGAGCAATTTTTTTTAAATTGTCACGATGTGTGGTCACACTGGTGTGTGTAGTAATGGTCGACATCTGCGCACTGTAATTCCCGTAAATTATTTATAGCTTCACTGTGTCTTACTTCTCGTATCACAAAAAAGTGTTCATTTGATGCACATGTCGGCGTCGTGAACACTTATCTCCTTGTTACACTCTCACCTGCAATTACAGCTAGAAAGCTAACATAAATAATTACTAAAAATGTAACCAGCAATAATAAAACCAACAAATGGAGAGTGGGATCGGAATCAGACTTGAACATGAAAGTGGGCAGGGAGATAACCTCGACAACTGGCACAGACCAGACGGGATCGGCACGTGATAGCTGGAGAACAATGTTACATAGGATGAGATAGGATGAAGGTTGAGACAATAGACACAATAAAAGCAGAAAACAAAAGCTGTCCCACTGATTACCCAAATTCATACATCGCTATATAATTATTATAGTATACTATATGATCTGAGATGCCAAAGACTAAAATCTCACATGGTAAACTACGGTGGTCCGATATGGCTACCTAGAATATTCAAGATGTCTGATGACCTAAGAGATATTTGATAAGTACACATGTAGGATTGACATAAATACGCGTTTGTTTAATAGATAACATCCTGTTTGCTCATTCGGCACTTCCCGATAAGCAAACAGTACTGTGGAGAGTAATCTATCCCAATCTTGAGGATGCTTGTCAGATACTTTGCCTAGCAGTTGTTTTAATGTGGAATTTAGACGCTCTACCATGCCGTTCGATATCGGATGGTAGATCGAACTCAGAGATCTTTCAATCGAAAATAAGTTCATCTCATTCTTGCTCTGTGTCTGAGCTTTATGTTGTGCTCTAGTAATGACAGCATTTGTAGATATCATATGATGACATTCCCAGTCAGAGATGTCCTGTTTTGAGCAGTCCTTTATGCCTGTGATGGTCCCCAAAACCAAATCCGAAATTGGATGATCGAGCATGCAAACTCTAATCTTTCCTTAAAAAAATGGTGTATCAATAAAATCGTCTGCCATGGGATAGTATTTCCGTGTATCCCCTAAGGTTATACACTTAACTTTGGTACCTGTGAAACAAGATGGATCAATTAATGACTTTCTAACACCTTCAGTTGTACACCCAGTATCCCTCAAGACTGACACAAGTCCATTATTGAGAAATCCTTTGTTAAAAGTCAAAGACTCTGTGCCATCATGTACTGCCAGTGCAGGTAAAGGATGCATGCATAACTATCTTGAAGTTACATCTGATTTATAAAGAGTCTCACATTCCATGCAACATACCTCATTATGCAAGTCTACACTGCATGCATTAGCATGGTTGGTATTATTGTCCCCGTTGTTTTTCACGTCAGGATTATTATCTTGACAGGCATTCGCACATGTGCGTTCTACACGCCGTGAACGACTGAAGTAGTCATTACCATGGAAGTCTCTACCCCTGTTTCTTCCATTTTGTGGATTGTTAACATGTTCGGGACATGTACACCCAGGACAATGTAGAGATTTAGGTTCATTAGCGTTTTGGTTGTTATAATAATTTCTATTTCCTTCATTTTGGTACCGACGCCAAGAGTTATTGGTTCGACTGTCGTTATGTCGAGGTGATCTACTATCATAATAACGGCAGTAATCACCCCGGTGTGGGGATTGGCGGCGCATAAAATTATCTTCTTCTTCTTTGATCCTTAGCCGCCAACCATCAAAGCCGTCAGTGGTCATCACGCCTGGTGGCGTCTTGTAGGGCAACAACAAATTGATTCCACTTTGCTCGGTCGGCGGCCATCCTTCGTACAGTGCACCAACTCTGGTTCATTCTTTGCATCTCAGCCTCCACAATCCTCCACCAAATTGTCTTTGGTCGGCCTCTCTTTCGTTTTCCTTCAGGTTTTCATAGCATAGCTGTTCTTGTGATGGCATCGAGGTCTCTTCTGAGGACATGGCCAACCAAGCTCCAGCGTCTGCCAGCTATGATGGTGTGCATGTCCACTTGCTTGCTCCGAGAAAGCAGATCTTGGTTGTTGATGGTATTCGGCCAAAAGATTTGGAGAATTTTTCTTAGGCATGTTGTGTGAAAAGAGGACAATTTCTACATTTCCTTCTCTGTAACTCTCCAGTGCTCCGCGCCATAGAGAAGCACAGAAAGCACACAGCTCTGATATAATCCTAATTTTGTGCTTGTGCTGTACTGAGAGGACTTCCAGATGTTGTTTAGACTAAAAAAGGCTGTTCTTGCTTTGTTCATTATGTTGTTGGTGTCTTTGCTTGCTCCGCCGTCTGGTGTTACTATGCATCCTAGGTATGTAAAGGCATCTGTCTGTTCCAGTTGCTGATTCCTTACTGATATGGGCTCAGGGTTGCTCACATTGAGCGTCCTGACCTCTGTCTTCTTTAGGTTGATGTTCGAGCCCACCTGCTGGCTATAATTATTAAGTCTATCCGTTTTTCCTGGATGTGTTGATGTGAATGAGCTAGCAGTGCAATGTCATCTGCATATTCCAGATCTTACAATGTTATAGCGCCCTCGAAATGATCTATTATTTCGATCGAAGTTCCTATCCATGCTTCGAGTTCGAGACCTAATATTAGGTGCGGAGCACACAGGTAGACTCTCCTTAATACTAGTGTTACCAACTGTCTTACCCGGATGTGCCGTCATAACCTGGCGTCCTATTGATTCCATCATTGTAAGAGAATCCGGTTTTCGTTCATGTAAGTAGGCGAGTAATTATGGACTTATAGATAATAAGACCTTATCAATCAGCACTAGATCCAATAATCCCTCGAAAGTGCGATCAATTTTTGCCAATTGCACCCATGGATTAAAACACATCTTAACCAATGAGATGAATTCTTTGAAATCCTTGTTAGTCTCTGGTATCAATTTCTTCAGATGTTGGCGATAGCCTTCCTCATCCAAATGATATTTTCTTAACAGGAGTGTTCTGACTGCGTCATAATTCTTTCTATTCTCCTCGTCCAAAGTGTACACGCTGTTAACGAGTCCCCTGTCAAGTAGGATTCTACGCGAATTGCCCATGTTGCTCTTTGAATATTAAATTCCATGCATAATGACTTAAAACGGTGCAAGAAGCATGAAACATCATCTACCCCTGGAGAAAAATTCGGTCGGCGGAACTTAAAATTAGCTGTTGAGTCCTTCTTCTCAGACCCAGAATTTTTCGGATTCCTCAGGTTATCTTGTTGCTGTATTTTTAATTTCTCAAGCTGGATAGCTGCCATTTTCTGTTCATGTTCCAATTTAGCTAATCTTGTTTCTCTCACCCGTGCTCTCTTGTCTCTAACCATATCGTCTAATCTTTTTTTCTTCTTTTTCTTCAGCCACACGCAATTGCGGGAAAGCAAACTCTTCCAAAACCTGTCCTTCCTTTCCTAGGGTTTGTCCTATCTTGATATAATATTCTAAGGTAGCCATATCTTACCGTTAATGTTTACTCTCACTTACTCAATCGTCAATTACTACTGGTTCCTTGAACCCAAATTACACTGGCTAAGAAAAAAAAATTTTTTTTTCTTTCTCTAACATTTCTATGTTTTTCTGGTCAATTTTAATGCGCTGTTTTTAAATCTGCAAACCGTTTTTCTCTATCAGGTCGGGATCTCTAGAAATACGCATTTGAAGTTTTTTAACAACCCATACAGTATTACAACATCATTCGTACAAGAATTATAACAGTTATGTAGGCTTGAATTTCTTTGCAGTCGACTTTTGTCGGTGAATGGCATGTGGTATATCGCGATGAAGCATCCAACAATAATCGGCAAGCATGGTCACACTCCACCGTCCTTGATAACGTGACTCCATTACGGCGATATCTTGATGGAATCGTTCTCCATGTTCATCGCTGACTTCGCCAAGGTTGTCAGGGAAAAAGTCAAGATGCGGAATCGAGCAAATAGATTTTGTGGGACATGTTACAGCCCATAACTCTGTATGCATCTATGCACTGCTTAACAATATGCACATAGTCGACAGATTTGTGATTTCCCAGAAAGTTATCGATGATCGATTTGAATGCCATCCATGCGCGAAATTCACTACCATGTAACAAGTTCTCGAATGTTTGTCTGCAATAACTTTCCTAATCTGAGGTCCTACAAAGATACCTTCCTTTATCTTTGCATCGCTAACTTGCGGAGTCTTTTCTCGAAGATAAGTGAAAGCTTTGCTCGTTTTATCTAACGCTTTTACGAAATTCTTCATGAGCCCCAACATTATATGTAACGTTGGTAAAATGATGCTGTCTTTGTTAACTAATGGCTCGTGTATTACATTTTTATGCCCGAGCTGCATACGATCCCTGATAGGCCACACCTTTCTTGCATAATGTTCCTGTCTGTTGCGGCTGTCCCATTCACACAGGAAGAACAAAATTTAGTATACCCAGTCTGCAAGCCCGTGAGAATTGCAATGACCTTTAGGTTTCCACAAATCCGCCATTGGTAGTCATTGTACTTTATTTTTGCTAAAAGTATAGCCATATTGTCATAAGTTTCTTTCATATGAACAGAGTAGGCGACGGGAATTGATGAAAATAACTTTCCGGTATGCAATAACACGGCTTTTAGACTAGTCTTGGAAGAGTCGATGAAAAGTCGCCATTCGTTGACTATGTGCTCATGACCGAGGTGCACCATTAGACCATTTACATCTTTGCAATAGCAAATGTCATCATCCATCTCAAAGTATTGAACAAGTTCTCTGTGTCTATGACGAAATTTAGATATCGGAATATTGGGCGCTAAAAGATTCCATTCTTTGAGTCGCGAACCGAGTAATTCCGCTTGTCCTTTGGTAAGAGCGAGATCACGTATTACATCTGAAAGTAGTGAATGGTTAGTTAAGTGAACACCAACATTCACCGGTATATAATCCAAGTCCGAATTAGTTTCTAAAGCAGGTAAACTATCACTTTCTGATTGTTCATTCACGTCCAACGGATATTGTTCTGGTGGAACTGGGATCGGACACGTGATTGGATCATGAGGCACTGGTTTCGAAACCGATTCAATATTTGGATAAACCACAGACTTTCTAGTTTTAAAAGTGAAACCATGGATATTTGTCAAGCAGAAGCAACAATCAGTAGCGTGATTTGTCGGTTCACGCCATATTACTGGCACTCCAAAAGGCATCGACTTATGCTTTGGCGATTTTCATAACCAACCTGCCAATGTATTTGCACGTCGAACAAACTGCATTTGGCTTCCAAGATTTATTTGCATCATCAACTTTCGAATCAAATTAAAGTTTATATGCTTTCTTTAGTAATGGTGTAAAGTTTTTCTGGTGAACACGATCGGTAAAATATCCGCACACGTAACAGAACAGATCAGCCGAATTTCTACAACTTTTAGAAGCCATATTTCGCTCAGAATTATTTCAAAACACAGTAACTATTTGAAAAAGCATAACATATATCATGCATCTTTTAGCAGTATAAAAAGTAGAATTATTTTGCATTTTATTAATTTTTAATAAGTTATATAGTAAAAATGGAACGGAGCAAATAACGGTTTCCCAAACATATATTTATTCACAAATATCTTAAGAACCCGATGTGATAGAGATAAACGGATTTCAAATTTCAAATCGGCGCAAGAAACTGACCTACGAACACTTATTCTCATATAAGAAAGAAAAATGTTGTTTGTCAGTGTTATCGATACATATCTACAATAAGTATGATGGTTTAGAAATAGTTCTCCTTTAGAGCTTGCATATTTGTAATAAACCAACAAAATACTATTATATATACAACCGTAGATATCATGAAATCATCATAAAGAGTGGAGTAAGAACAGTACAAACTAAGACGATATGTGACAATAGTGAGAGCAAAGAAAGTAGATAATAAAAGAAAACCAAATGCTATGCAAATAAAATAATCGCTACCCCTACACAGTGACAAGACAAAGACGCAAACAACATTAATATACGTATCAACTAAATGATAGATGAGAGCAGCAGGTTACAAACAAAAATGCTGAAGAACTAAATATAAAAACAGTCAACAATCACGAACTACAATCAAGAACATGACATCACAACTAAGACAGAAAGTGGATATAATAAATTCGAAGTGAGCGCTATAATACACAGCACTTTTCGCTGGGCCTAACTTAGAAAGAATTATATGCTGTCTTTCAGCACTTTTCGCTGGGCCTCACTAAGAAAGAATTATATGCTGGCCTTACATTGAGGTATTTGGTATACCAACACTGGTATACGTACCATAAATGTTTCTTTCAATCTGTTGCACCCCTTTGTTGAAGTCGTTAATTGGCCGGCGCTGCCCACTGTTTGTACCTTCCTGTGTGCACTCTAAAGCTGTAGCAGTTATATTAGTATTCGAAATTGATGGATACTGAGGCCATCAAAGTTGACAAGACAAAACATTCCATCAGATAGATCGCTGGAGTAAGTGTAGACATAAATGCTGATTAAATGCAGTAATTAGTTGTAGTATTTCATTTTCACTGGTTAGGCATATACAATAGACCTATCGGGGTGTCGCTAAACTGAGTTGTAGTTATTATTGTCTACCTTAAGACCTCCGGCTTGGCCTACCAAATAACTGGGGCGTTATCAATGGTATGTTCATAAAATAGACCCGAGCATGCGTCTAGTAAGTGTAACGCCAACAGTAAATCATCAAATAAATGTTCCAGTGACAGATACGATACAGACTTTATTGTCGATATATTACTCCAATATAACAGATGTTCATCAAGTTAAAACACTTGAATAGTGGCCACACATAGGACCTAGGCAGTCAATATAATATAAGAAGCGAACTATTCTGTCCGTCTTGCGTCCGCACGGAAGTCGTCTAACACAACATTGTTGAACACATGAATGAATCAAGTAGAGTTTAAAATATACTTCCTTTCAATAAATATCTCATCTAGCAATCACACACATTGCTAATGCCTCATGAAGTAGAATCATACAGCGGAAATTGAATATCATCACAACTACACATCCCACACCGCCATTCCGGCTGAATACACTGCTCTGAAAGTTGCGTCCTCTATCACACACTCACTCACTGCCAAACATCACCTAACACTCCCCGCCCCCCTTTCACGACCTACATTCTCCCCACGGACTTACTCTAAATCACACTCACAATCATAACACACACCCTCAACTCAGTTCACAACATCTATTCCCATGACACTCTAGTTGAACACCGCAGCGTTTCAAAGTAATGAAAACATTGAAGTGCACAAAAAGACGTGTAACAGATACAAAATACGATCACAATGACAAGGGCGTGAGCTGGTCACGGCACCCTGTAATGTACGTCACAGATGGACACATGAGTAAGCAATAGCCATAAGTCATACAGAACTGTTTATTAATGGTGTCCAACGGGACTAACAGCAAGGTTCAAATACACGACTCAATATACTGGCTACCAGCGGCTAGATCGCTTGTTGGCTAAATAAATATGGATGCATTTGTAAAGGACATCAGCATAAATATAACGTTTGCTAGAACTCTTCTGTAGATTTGGATAGGCTTCGACTACAATCTCAATTATGTACGACATAGCTGAGTAATCATTCTACTATAAATCAAGAACATACAAACTGTATGAATACGTGCCAAAACTGGAAAACAATCGCCTAGAATATTAGATCATGAAAATCTTTGAAGCTTTCAGTTTTACTTCGACCAAAGGTTAATCACACAACCTTCTAAAAGGGGAATCACTAAGATCGACACCTGACACGTAGTCACTTTATCATAACTGAACTGTATTACTGAACTCCGCTCTGACTGCTGTTTGTCAAAAATAGCCATAGACGATTTCATTGGTTCTTCTGTTCGACTAGTGTTGTTTTGTTACTTGCTAGTCTTGCTCAAGTACTTTTACTATTCTTATTTCTAATGTTAACGTGATAGCTTGCGTTAACGTAGGCCACCCGTTCACAAAGAATACTGTCCTTCTTATTCCTCTAGCTAGGTGCATGTTCTGTTGTCTAGCGCATATAATTTTGTATATTGGAATATAAATTTGAACTGTGTGTCTGTGATTCTAGTAAGCAAAGCTTGATTATTGTGTGTACGTACGAGTAGATAGAGCGTTTGTTAATCGCGGGAAAGTTACCTAGTTGGAAACTTGGTATTGTCAGCCTCCATCTGCCCAGCTGTAAATAGATACCTAATGTTGTTCTTATGTTATTTCAGGCAAATGCGGGGCGGAAGGGAACAGGCCACTGCACCCCAGAAAGCTGAGACTCATTATAGCAAATTCTCTAACACTTCACTTCACTACGTAAGTATCTGGTATTGGATTACTGGTACAATACGTTGGACTACTGCTACAATAAGTTGGACTACTGCTACAATAAGTTGGACTACTGCTACAATAAGTTGGACTATTCTTACAATAAGTTGGACTACTGCTACAATAAGTTGGACTACTGCTACAATAAGTTGGACTACTGCTACAATAAGTTGGATTACTGCTACAATAAGTTGGACTACTGCTACAATAAGTTGGACTACTGCTACAATAAGTTGGACTACTGCTACAATAAGTTGGACTACTGCTACAATAAGTTGGACTAAGTACAACTATAAATAACAACTGATGTGCACATTTCCTCTACATTTGAACGTAGGTTTTTTGTTGTCATTCTTGTTAAGTATTTTTCTGTAATATCATGTAAGCGTAGTTTATAAACACAGAATCCACGTGGGACACCTATTTTGTTGTCGTTTATCACACATTCTACTTTGATAGTAATTGTTGGCGTTAGCCAATGCAGGTTAATTTCTTACCTGTCTTTTTATAGGTGCTGGATGTGGAGAGTTGATTCTGGGTTTGTGTATTTCCGATTTGAGATTGATTTACCTGCGGACTGGATTGTCGAATCTGTAAAGTGATTATCTGTATAAATGCTGCCCGTTGATTCGCGCAACGAAAGTTCCAGTAAACACTTCCTTTACAGTTTGCATTTTCGACTTGAGCATTAACAGGCTTATTAAAATTCTGTATTAGTTCTGCGTTAAACATAGACATCTGAATGTGAATACATTTCTTGTAGACGCATTGTTACAAAAAAAAGTGTGTATATATTTGACGTCACCTTTTTGTGTGAACAAAATCTGACAAGGCGAAATGTGTGACATGAAAAATGAACAGAACTTTCCATGAGCATGCCAAATTACCAAGCATATCTAAGGCGAAATGTGTGACATGAAAAATGAACAGAACTTTCCATGAGCATGCCAAATTACCAAGCATATCTACAAGTTATAGACGTCGGTCTATTCAAAATATATTACAGCTATATTACAAATTACGTATTCAGACAAATTGCAAATAATATTTACAAATTCTTATTATTTCGAACACTAGTCACACACAATATAATCGTTACATATATAACACTTACAAACACTAGTCACATACAAGATAACCGTTGCATACATAACACTTACAAACATTAGTCACAGACAACTACAGATGTATTTTCTGTGACAGTTTTGCAAATCTTAACAAACAGGTTTTGTGAGACTAATAACTGAGAAGAGAAAAGAGAGGACAACCCCGACAGTTGCTGTTTTAGGCTGTCAACTAGCTTCCAAAATCCTGGCAAACTTTGTTTTACACTTTTCATAATCATAATATTATTTGTAATTGCAGTTTCATATTAAAAGAATTTAGTTTAATAAAATCAACAAATACAATTAATAGTAAAACTTAGACAAACAGATTTAATTCAAGGCTACGTTTATTACTTTTATCACGATATTGATCTGAAGAATCTATTTTCTTGAGCAGGCCTTCATTCCTAGTGTGTCACTGTAAACGTAGGAATTAATCCCTGGACAAACAAGATTGACGAGCTGTTCCTTTCCTTCGGCCAATGAGCATTTATTAGAGAACACTCTTTCAATGTTAGCATTGTGCCCGAGAATGATGAAGAAACGTTGTCCTATCTACACCACCAAAAATAACATTGGCATTGCCAACTGGGAGTACAACAACATTTTGAGGAGAAATTATACTTTCCCATAGTTTTAGTGACGTCATAAATACTGTTAAAATGTAGGAACATACGCTATTAGAATACATGATCATTACTGTAAAAGTTAAACACAAACCTTAACTGTTCAAGTAGAAACTTATAAACAGGTAACACACATGAAAAATAATGACAGACTATTGTGATTTACGTTAACATAAAGGTCTAACAGGTTCTTACATTTTAATTATCAGTGGAAAGTGGGACACAATAACGTTTTTATACAATGTCTGCTGTAGGGAGATCGAAAGTGTAAACATGAGGACATGTCCATCGTTTGCCGGACGTCTGGTAACTCTGCACTCTCACTCGCTGGTAGCATAATGAAGGGTGTCTAGGGTTTCATAATGATGACCACAATCTAGATCATATGTATCAAGATTATATGAGATGAGACTAATTTATTTTATGACAGAACAGTGCAATATCTTTATTCAGTGAATTTAGCAGTTGAATGGTTCAAAAACTCTTGGTATTTGGAGGACGCTTTAAAATGACGAAAAAACACATTGTATTTAAGGGGTAAACAAAATCTTAATTCAAGTTGTAATTCCTCTGCTGTGTGCATGTCATTGTAAACGAAGAGTTGAAGTGCATTGACATTTAAAGGTTGAATGAAGCATACGTCTACATTACTACGACGCATGGGTCAAGTGCAAAATGTTTTTAAATGTAACAACAAAACTTAAACAATTAGTCCAAATTGTACAGCAAATTCATAATGTGTTATTCAGCCTTATATAGATAAATTGATAGTCTGTAATTTTAGAATCTGTTTGGATACAATTAACTAACAAACGGAAAGCTTTTACTTACATACTAATTAGTCGTTCCCCTTCTACCTTGAGGTGTAGAGGTTTGGAAGAGAGCGCCAGAATATCCTATCGGCTGTCTTCCTCCTGGCCTGGTTCCAGTCTAGTCCTCGGTCCTTCAAAGATTGTCTAATGTTGTCCTCCCAACGGACTCTGCGTCGTCCTGGGAGTCTGGATCCTTGGCTCTTTGTTTCCCATGTTGTTGTGGTAGCCGATCTTCTCCCATTCTGCAGACATGGCGAAACCATCTTAGTTAGGACTGTTCTACTTGGGTCTGCAGGGGGTGGAATTTTAGGCCTTGACTTATCGTCTGGTTGCGAACCATGTCTCTTCTTGTTTCTTCAACCACCTTCCTCAGATACCTCATTTCTGAGGTATAGATCTGGCTTTTGTGGGTTGAGGTCATTGCCCATGACTCGCATCCATATGTCAAGACTGGGACATATGTGGAGCGGTATACAGCTATCTTCTTCTTCTTACCAACTTCTCTCTTGCTGTGGAATCCTCGATTTATGGCCAGAAAAAGTCTCCCAGCTGCTGCTTTTCGAGTGGCCAACTCTTCTTTGATGCCTCCCTTTCAGTCTATAATAGCTCCGAGATATTTAAAGTGGTCGACCTGCTCCAGGACCTGTTCTCCCAGCTTAATCTGATGTCTTCTTTCTTCTCGCGATATCACCATGGATTTCGTTTTAGAGCTGCTTATGACCATCCCTCGCTTCTCCAGCTCTTCCGTCCATACTTGCAGGTTGGATTAGAGATGTGCCTCTGATTTAACAATCAGGGCAACATCATCAGCAAATGCCAGCTCTGAAATACAGACCTGTTTCATCTTCCAGAACCCCGCTGAATACTTTCTTGTTCTCTCCTTACATGCCTTGATAACATCGTCCATGAGAAGTATGAAAAGATAAATTGACAGGATATCACTTTGTTTTACACCAGTGGTGGTCCTGAACTCTTCTGACTTATGGTTTGCTGTTCTCACATAATTTCTGCAAGACTTGTAGAAGCTCTGTATAGCATGAATGAGAGGTGCTGGAATGTTCTTCCTTGCCAAACAGTCCCAAAATTTTGCTCCAGGGGACCCTGTCAAACGCCTTTTCCAGATCTATGAAACAAAGATGGATCTCACTCTTACACTCAAGAGACCTATCACCCCGCTGTCTGAGTGTGAAGATTAGGTCTTGAGTACTTCGGTTTGCTCGGAATCCGCACTGGACCTCATCCAATTGTGGCTCAGCTAGACGTCGGAGTCTCTGCTCTAGGATTCTAGAGTAGATTTTACCAGGGACGCTGAGAAGGGATATGCCTCTATGGTTTCCACATTGTCGATTGTCACATTTTTAAAAATTGGTGTTATGATGGCAATCTCCCAATCCTTTGGTATGGTCTTGTTGCACCACGCTGCCTGTAGGAGTAGTAGGTCGCATGATGCTCCCATGTACTTAACCATTTCTGGTGTTATACCATCATGCCCTGCTGCTTTGCCCATCTTGATTTTCTCCAGTGCTACTTTAAGTTCTTCCATCTTTATGTCATCTTCATCACCATTGTTTTCCTCTTCTGTGCTAGTGGTTATCATTTCTGATGCTTGACCTTGCTCACCATCAAAGAGTTCTGAGAAATATTCTTTCCGTCTTTCCATTACTTCCTTCGGGGCAGTAAACAATTTGCCTTGCTTGTCCTTTATAAATTTGGGAGGGCATTGTTTTTTCTTCCTCATGTTCTTTAGGGTCTTATAGAACAATTTCTGGTTTTCTTTGTGATGAATTTACCGTGATACAACGTTAAAATATCTCCCAATATAAAGATAAAATGTAGGGATAAAAATAATGCGTAAGATACTAGGAGACATGCTCGCCCATGCCCGCATTTCCTACCGCCATTCAAACTAACTAGTTAGACATGCAGACGAAACGGTTACCCTTTGTAGACGGGAGGGAAACGGAAATCAAAAAAAAAAAAAAAAAAAAAAGTCCTTAGCTCTTATTCGAAACAGTCATTTCTTGGACGTTTTTCTATACTTGGACCGTTTATTTGAATTCAGCGGCAAACGCCGTAGAGAAGGTTCGCGAACAAATAAAAAAAAAACTAACTTGAGAAAAAACATGTTTTTTCTTAATATTAAAGTTATGAATATAAAACCTAGCTAGTTTGATAGCCCATCTTAAGCAGAGAACTAATATACTTTAAATTATACAGACGGATAGATAACAAGGACGATATTGACAAAATACTGTGTTGTTCATATCAGACTAGCGACTGTACTGTCCATACTTTCACTAAAGTTTCAAAATTATGTCCTTGAGACACGCAAATGCAAAAATCAAGCTGTAATGAAAGAGAGGGGGAAGGTGGAGAATTGTGGCTAAAAATAACTTAGGAGGCAGATTTGTGTAGGATATTGCATGTAGAACCAAGCGTGTTTTTTTATGAAAAAACAAGTAGAGACAGACGGACCAACAGACAATAATGCACACTTGACTGAGATCTGACTGAAATTTGACTTTTGGTTGTAGATTTGAAAAGTTAGGGGGGAAGTCGGTGATTGGGCAAATGTAATCATATTAGCGGGACAGAGATGCGCATTTTTGCCATTTGATACAATACTGTCCAGGGACACAGTCGGTTATTGCCTGTGGTGTTGTTCCTAGAAGATAGTACATACATTTAGAGGGACGCCATCATATAGCCAGCAGCTCAGCTGAGTTTTGCTAGCAATTAACTGTGTTCTCAATTCTGAATTCTGGTAAGAATGAAAGCATTTATTTTGTATATTTTAATGTTTCGAGTGATTGATACTGCCATATCATATAAAATGATTACGACAAGTAAGTGCTCGCTCTAGGTCCCCAGCCCAAGTTCAGGGTCTAGAGACAAACAAAAAATATATGGACGCCTGACTAAAACTATGGAAGGCGGATCTATTGTTGAGATCAGTGGGAACATATCACCTATCTTATTGAATAAAAGGAAATTATTGAACATATCTCAGATGCAATGCAGTCTTGGGGAAACTGATACTATATGAAAACAACTGGGTAAGATGTGCTGTGTGGTCAGAGAGATCTGACCCATTCTGTGTAATGTTGATGTGTTGTGCTGTGTGTAAGAGTGGTGCAGTAAATAGAGTACTGACACAGCACAAATTTTGTTTCAGAATTGTGAGTTTCTGTTGTGGCACTAGGGTAGTGCCACATAAGTAATCAAGATTGCACAAGCAGATGTGCGTGTAGCCAAACAGTGTGTCGGTGCAGTCTAGCATTGTATTCTAGCTACCGAGAGGAGTGGGCCACCTGAATCCAGCATCAGATCTTCGCAGACAAGATGAGTGATTAGTGGCCTGCTGAGGATTCACCATACTCCTAAAGAATTTATAAATATTTCCCCATCACAAATATACTGAATTTTGGGAAAGATAACATTTATTAAAGTCTATAAGACAATGGACAAAGCTTGTTCTAGTCACAGAGTGGGTGTGATGACACCACCCCAACAGCATATCCAGTAATAGTTTCCCAGAGACATTAGAAATATAATTAATATTAACCAGTCTGATAAAATACTTATGTATACACATTCCATTTTATTATGCCATATATTTATGCATTCCATTTATAACTCCATAACATTTCATATGTTCTGACCAAAATAAAACCTTGGTTCAGAACAAATAAATTTAAAGAAAATTTTAATATTTAAACTAAAACAGCCTGAGTTAGTTCAGTGTGTTATAGAATTTTATTAATATTATTACACTTATTAATTATCTGTGTGTGTTTGTATATTCTACTACAACACATTACATTTCAGTACCCTAGACTTTTTAACGTAGCTACATTCATAATAGTAAAAAAGATATGTTTGAGGTCGTTGTCGTGGAATATTCTAATCCACATATATAAATTATTAGGTAAATATGAAGCCTAACAAATAAAATTAATAAAGAGAAGAGCAATGGAAAAATAACAGTGCTGTCACAAAGAATGTACTCGAAATCCCCCTTGTTTTCTGCTACGTCTGCAAATTGTAACGCTTTCACGTTGATATAAAAGCTTACTGTATTATTACCCGCTTTCTTCAATGAAACGTGTGCTGTATTTCTTGGAAAAACATTGAGAGGCACTGCGTAATGACCTAAATTAATCCTAACATTAATTATATTACGTTACCAAAACGAACGAACAGATGGACTCAAATAGAGAGAGAGAGAGGGGCGAATGAAATCGGGAACGCATGCAAAATTAAACACGCGTCGCGCGATACACAATTACTACTATCACGCGTGTAAGGCCATGCACTAACTTTTTTTTAGACGGACAGTGATAAAATACATTACCCATCCCAGAGTTAGGTTTATAAATCCTGAAAAACTCTTATTAGAAAAGATAACATTAGATGGGTTTACGTTTGAAAACATAACAGTACCCAGACAGCACATCTTCGAAACAGGAGGTAGAAAATACATATTTTGAACGCAGCCACGTAGCTCTTTTAAATTTGTATATTTGGGTTCCTTAGGGCTTGCTGACAAAGAATATGTAAAACGTTACGCAAATAGTCCAGGAATTAATAAATTATACCCAAAATAAAATAGTGGGGATGCCTGACAGCATGGAATCATTTCTGCTCATAAAATTTTTTTATAACGTGTTTGAAAAAAATTTACGTTACAGAATTAGCCTACCATGTAAACTCCAAATTGATTGGAGCGCAACAAATGAAAGACTAACCACGATTGGTCGGGCTATAAATACTATCTTGGTTGTTAGGGAGACGTAGGAAGGTAACATTTTTTCAAACACTTGTCGAAACGTGGCCTCATTGGCCAGACTCGCTGATATAATCACTTAGGAGCGTTAGTTCGAAACCACTTGTTTAAATAAGCTTGATAAAGCAACAGTGCGTTGAAGCCAGCTCATATTTTTGATAAATAAAAGCCTGGAACATAAGCAGATGGGAATTTGTGCCAGTAAATGTGCCAGAATTCATTGCTAATCAACGTATCTGTGTTTATTTCCATGAAATTGTGGTAAGCTTGAACCATTCAGTATCTTTTAATGAAAATTGAATGTAAATTGTTAATTTATGCCTGTATATATATGTGTAGTTCAGTGGCAAACAGGAGGTAAAGCCTATAATGCTCCAGCCTGAACAGAAGGTGTCGGAGGAAAGTAAAACTGCATGGAATGGCCAAACAGTACACTGACACCTAGATTATTGATTAGACAGAAATAATGCTGGAAGTGCAGAGGCGTAGTGACCATTAAGGAGGGTAATGCTGGTATAAAGTATTTCAGATGAAGCTGACAGTTGGCCTAACGCTCTGAACTCAATGTTTGTGTTGTATTGTGCTCAGTGTAGAACTAGAGTATCAATTAGTTATGAAGTAGAAGGTACATCCTTCTTGTTTTCAGGGACCGTGGTCTTGATGGTATTGAGCAGCACCTGGTCAGAGCTTTGCTGAATCCAGAGTCGGACAGCATACTCCTTGGTCCATTTAGCTACCAGTGAGGTGTCTCCAGAGCCCAGAGGAGAATTCGAGCAGAGGAGTCCTTCCCTGCCGCCATCACGCAAGATAAGCTGATTTGGCCAGCTGAGCTCAACATTATGTCCCCTCATCTTGAAATGACTTTGTAAAAATAACATTAAGAGGGGAATTTAATTGTCTTAATATCAGGAACTGAGAACATCTCCAATACTAGTCCCTAAAGACAAACTATTGAAGTCATGATGACAAATACCAACAGAGCTTGAACAAAACAAAACCAGTATTACCTCATATTGCTACTACACAACTGACACACATAGGATATTTTTAATAAGATATGTCACTACTATATTCATATTGATAAATTCTGTACATATAACTTGTAATTTAAATTGATTGTGATTCCTGGTTCCCTTGTAGTTGAATCAGGACACATATTCATTCATGCCAGCAATGAATACATATTGTTATTTGAAAAGTTATCAGTGACTCTTTTAAGATATCCTTGTAGAGTGTTTTTATGTATGTGAGTGTCACAGTGTTGTCAAGAGTAGTGGAATAAATTAAATTGTTTATCTGTCTGTTGTTGTGACTTACACTTCATCATACACATACCCTAGACACATAACGTAGTCATCACACTATTCCAGAATAATTCTGACTGAGATATATATATATGTGGCAGCAAGTAAGGTTATCTATAATACACTACTCTTAATAGATATAGATACCTTCACAGCTGATCTCAGTCAGTACACTAAGTCCCCTATAAATATTTATAACATCCCACTTCACCACATATATTGGGGTCTCGCTCTTGGGATTTTGAATCTTTCCCTATTAAAAATATTGGGGGTAATTCACTTCAGGGAATATAAGAATTAAAAGGTATCCTTGGGTGGAATTAAATAAGGTTGAGCTCACGGTGCCTGTGTTGTCCATTAGATATATTTAGAGATTAAATTGTTGGTTAGACATTGTATAAACTTACCTGATAGACAATGGCGGACCTGGCCAAATTTCGATCTGCTGCTGTTCAGACTGCAAAAGAGTTAGGATTAGATGGGCAAGTTATGGTTGCCTATGTTACTACGGAATGTGACAAATTTATTGAACGCGAAGAAAGAAGGTTTGAAGCCGAAAGAAGGTTAGAGGCTGAAATGGTGTAAATTAAGAAGTTACACAAAATTTGGCTGAGGCTGAGACTAAGAGGTTGCAGATTGAGGCTGAGGCTAAGAAATTGGAAGCAGAAAGAGAAGACAAAAGATT
>JAMPIV010022973.1:162500-371483 GCA_024509875.1 Oreohelix idahoensis | reverse complement strand
CCTGATCCATGTTCCCACTTGTGGGTGTTCCCTCATGTGCTATGCTACACATTTCTACAAAGTTCTCAATGTCCCATCTTGCTTTGGGCCAATAATAATTGTGAGCCACCTTTTGAATGATGGTACCTATCTTCTCATGGTCCCCATCTGGTTTCACATGTAGGCTCCTTATTAAGTCTGCCCTATATCTTTTTGGAAGAACCAGCTGTCCGTGACCATGGGATCTAGTTCCGGCCTTCCTATACATCAACTTGTTTTTCATGTAAAAATCTCCCTTGCCTGGAGTTGTATGACAAGTTGACAATTTTCTGAAACAAGGCTTGAGTGTTTTATCTCCAGCCTGTGCCTTCCTCATCTCTTCTGGAGTGGTATCTAACATAATATCCTCCTCATGTCTTGAGGTCGACCTGACCTGAAGGGTTGCCATATACACAGGTTTCCTTCTGCAACGGTCAGTGTCATGATTGTCCATCTGACAATTTTTACACCACCTTTTTCCTTGGTTGAAAGATTTTCTTTCATCATATTTCCTTTCATCGAATTGTGGGAATTTATTTTTATTGTCATACCGTGGCCTATCAAATTGGTGCTTACCTTTATTTTGATCCCTAGGATCAAATTTATTAATGTTCTGTGGTGCCCTAAAGTTGTCCACCTGTTTCTTTTTATTACCTGTTACCTCTGCTTGAGCTGCTTGTTACCTTTCAGCAACATTTAGCAACTCACCCAGCCTCTCTGCACCTTGTTCCATGAGAAACTTTCTCAGGTCTGGAGCCATGGACTCTCTTAGTTGCTCTATAAGGACCATTTCCTTAAGATCTTGGGTTTTCCCCAGAGAAGTCCATTTCTCCAAGTATGTCTCTATGCGTGCAGAGAACTGGTGATAGGTTTCACCTGACAGTAGTTTAGCATTCCTAAATTTTTTCCTGTAAAACTCTGGATTCTTTTCATACCTTAACAAAAGAGCCTGCTTTAGCATGTCATAATTTTCCTGATCACCTCTGCTCATTTTTGCAAAAAACTTCATAAGCTGCCCCACGAAGTCCCTGAGATAACTTTAAGCTCCACCTTTCTCTCTCTAACCCATACGTGGTAGCTAATAGTTCGTACCTATTTATATAGCTCTCAATATCATCGTCTTTCTCAACAAAATGATCTAAATGAAAATTCATAGCTGAGATTGAGGCTCCCTGAGTAACCGTAGCATCAGAGGCAAAGGGACTGGCACCATTTTCAGGAGCATGGCCTTGAAACTCAAACTCCCTTAGTCGTAACTCATGTTCCCTTTGTAATCTTTTATCTTCTGCTTCCCTTTCTGCAGCTAATTTCCTCTCTTCCCTTTCTGCAGCCTGTCTTCTTTCCTCGGCTTCCCTTTCTGCAGCTAATCGTTTGTCTTCTGCTTCCAATTTCTTAGCCTCTTTGTCAGCCTCAATCTGCAACCTCTTAGTCTCAGCCTCAGCTTGCAACCTCTTAGTCTCAGCCTCAGCTTCAAATTGTAACTTCTTAATTTCCCTGTCAGCCTCTAACTTTCTTTCGGCTTCAAACCTTCTTTCTTCGCGTTCAATAAATTTGTCACATTCCGTTGTGACATAGGCAACCATAACTTGCCCATCTAATCCTAACTCTTTTGCAGTCTGAACCGCAGCAGATCGAAATTTGGCCAGGTCCGCCATTGTCTATTATGTAAATTTATACAATGTCTAACCAACAATTCAATCTCTAATGGACAACACAGGCACCGTGAGCTCAACCTTATTTAATTCCACCCAAGGATACCTTTTAATTCTTATATTCCCTGAAGTGAATTACCCCCAATATTTTTAATAGTTAAAGATTCAAAATCCCAAGAGCGAGACCCCAATATATGTGGTGAAGTGGGATGTTATAAATATTTATAGGGGACTTAGTGTACTGACTGAGATCAGCTGTGAAGGTATCTATATCTATTAAAAGTAGTGTATTATAGATAACCTTACTTGCTACCACATATCTCTTATCTCAGTCAGAATTATTCTGGAATAGTGTGATGCTACGTTATGTGTCTAGGGTATGTGTATGGTGAAGTGTAAGTCACAACAACAGACAGATAAACAATTTAATTTAATCCACTACTCTTAACAACACTGTGACACTCACATACATATAACACTCTATGAGAATAGCTTAAAGAAGTCACTCGTAACGGTTCAAATAACAATATGTATTCATTACTAGCATGAATGAATATGTGTCCTGATTCAACTACAAGGGAACCAGGAATCACAATCAATTTAAATTACAAGTTATGTACAGAATGTATTTAATATGAATATTGTAGTGACATATATTATTACAAATGTTCTATGTGTGTCAGTTGTGTAGTAGTAAAATGAGGTAATACTGGTTTTGTTTTGTTCAAGCTCTGTTGGTATTTGTCATCATGACTTCAATAGTTTGTCTTTAGGGACCAGTATTGGAGATGTTCACAGTTCCTGATTTTAAGACAAGTAAATTCCCCTCTGAATGGTATTTTTATAAAGTTATTTCAAGATGAGGGGACATAATGTTGAGCTCAGCTGGCCAATTCGCTATCTGGCGTGATGGCGGCAGGAAAGGACTCCTCTGCTCGAATTCTCCTCTGGGCTCAGGAGACACCTCACTGATAGCTAAAAAGACCAAGGAGTATGCTGTCCGACTCTGGATTCAGCAAATCTCTGACCAGATGCTGCTCACTACCATCAAGACCACTGTCCCTGAAATCAAGAAGGATGTACCTTCTACTTCATAACTAATTTATATTCTCTTTTACACTGATCACAATACAGCACAAACATTGCGTTCAGAGCGTTAGGCCAACAGTCAGCTTCATTTGAAATACTTTATTCCAGTATTACCCTTCTTAATGGTTACTACGCCTCTGCACTTCCAGCATTATTTCTTTCTAGTCCATCCTCCAGGTGTCAGTGTACTATTTGGCCATTCCATGCCGTTTTACTTCTCTCCGACACCCTCTGTTCAGGCTGGAGCATTATAGGCTTTACCTCACGTTTGCCACTGAACTACACATATATATACAGGCATAATTCAACAATTCACATTCAATTTTTCATTAAAAGATACTGAATGGTTCAAGCTTACCACAATTTCATGGAAATAAACACAGATACGTTGATTAGCAATGAATTCTGGCACAAACTGGCACAAATTCCGTTCTGCATATGTTCCAGGCTTTTATTTTAGCAAAAATGTGAGCTAGCTTCAACGTACTGTCGCTTTATCAAGCTTATTTGAATTAGTGGTCTCGAACTAACGCTCCCAAGTGTGTATATCAGCGAGACTGGCCAATGAGCCACGTTTCGACAAGTGTTTGAAAAAATGTTATCTTTTCCCGTCTCCCCCAACAACCAAGATAGTATTTATAGCCCGACCAATCGTGGTTTAGCTTTCATTTGTTGCGCTCCAATCAATTTGGAGTTTACATGGTAGGCTATTTATGTAACGTAAGGTTTTTTCAAACACGTTATAAAAAAAATTTTATGAGCAGAAATGATTTTATGCTGTCAGGCACCCCCAATATTTTATTTTGGGTATAATTTATTAATTCCTGGACTATTTGCGTAACGTTTTACATATTATTTGTCAGCAAACCCTAAGGAACCCAAAAATACTAATTTAAAGGAGCTACGTGGCTGCGTTCAAAATATGCAATTTCTTCTATCTCCTGTTTAGAAGATGTGCTGTCTGGGTACTGTTATGTTTTCAACCGTAAACCCATCTAATGTTATCTTTTCTAATAAGAGTCTGTTATGATTTATAAACCTAACTCTGGGAAAGGGTAGTGTATTTTATCACTGTCCGTCTGAAAAAAAAAATTAGTGCATGTAGACTTACACGCGTGATGGTAGTAATTGTGTATCGCGCGAAGCGGGTTTAGTGTTCGGCTTTCTGCCTCTCCCTTCTCTTTTTATCCCTTTAGTCCATCTGTTCGTTCGTTTTGGTAACGCAGTATAATTAATGTTAGGGTTAATTTAGGTCATTACGCAGTACGTCTCAATGCTTTTCCAAGAAATACAGCACACGTTTCATTGAAGAAGGCGGGTAATAATACAGTAAGCTTTACTATCAACGTGAAAGCGTTACAATTTGCAGACGAAGCAGAAAACAAGGGGGATTTCGAGTACATTCTTTGTGACAGCACTGTCATTTTCCCATTGCTCTTCTCTTTATTAATTTTATTTGTTAGGCTTTATATTTACCTAATAATTTATATATGTGGATTAGGATATTCCATGACACACAGGCACGCACATACACGTGACGACAGGTAAACACACAGACGTGGGAAAACTATAACAATGATATATCTATTATCTAGAACGAGCTGACCAAACACGATTATTTAGTTCAAGAGCGATTTTAATATCAGGAAAAATCGGCTCACAACATCAAAGAAAGTACATCAAGGAAAATACATATACACATAGTCACAAAACTTCAAGGAAATGTTGCAAGGATGATAGCAGATTGGAAAAAAAAATTAGGTACAGCAACAGGGTGTCAAAGATATAATAGTGAAAATATCACTCAGACCAGCGTACACTCATTCATTCCGCCATGGCTTCTCATTCAGGTACTCACGACTTTGCTCGCTGCCTCTTGGAACACATTGATTTTAGATTTTCACACAGACTCAAAAAAATGCAGTCTTCTGCCAAGAAGTCCCCAGTTCCAAAAGACGTATTAACTTGGAGTCTCCGGGAACGACTACTTGGGTATGCAAATTTGTTCAAATGTCTGATTAAGTCACCTAACAATTATTCCAGGCGCGGGAGTTAGCAGAGCACAGTGTCAATAGCGTAGGTTTCTAAAAAAATGATGAATGTCAGGTCGGTGCCTTCCCTCAGTATAGGATTCACTTTAGTCACACCACAGATTTGTCCACAAATATAATCTAGTCGGGAAATGATTGTTAATATTCACGCCACCAGGCAGCAAATTATATAGAGTTTCTAGAAGAAATTAAGTGCTGGCTCCAAGGTCCAGTATTTATCATTACAGTCTTTGAAAACCCGTTATAGGGATATTAGTATTTCTGTCTAACTTGCACCGTCAGATCAGTGTTACTTGAGAAAAACCCACGTGGTTCAAAATAAGGACTGTCTATTTCTTCACAAGTATGGAAACTACTACTAGGTGCTGGTAAAGTTAGGGTCACCCCAAAACTTTCACTGTGTGGAGGAAAAATAACACATATAATATAATAAACAGAATCTGTACTGGTTAAAACTTACATTTAAACTTGCAAGCAGAGAGCTTTGCTTATCATTTAAACTTCCCGTGACGTAAGTTATATTTAAAAATCAGCAATCCTCATAAATTAAGAACACGTGCGTATTCCGTCACCATTCATGAGGCTGGATTCTAGAGTTTATACGTTAGTTTAGAAAAATACACTCGACTGAGTATTAGCAGTTAAATTAAATTTATAAATAGCTACAATTGCCGTTATAAGCTAGAAATTTTAATTTTATTCTGCTTTCCACTGAATGCTTCCCTAGAAAATATAATAGCCTACCACTTTATTTCTCTTCTGCGCTAAAGAAATAGATTAAAATGAATTAAGCGATTTAACACTTTAACACTCACAAAATCTATATATCTATCATATTAATTACCTCAACCACAGAATTACAGGTAGTCGCACAACTTAAGAATAAAAATGCTGAAAATATTTCTGGAAGTCTAGAAGTTCGACAAATTGCCGAAACAAACTGAGATCTTCGCTAACAGCTATTCTGTTTTCGAGCGACCTATCTACTGTGGAGTCTATGAGCGAGAATGAAATTAAAGTTTCAAACTTGGCCAATATCTTAAAATCAGACAAAGGGCCCAAACTTACTTCGCCAAGCGAAATTATCTCCCCTACTCCCAACATTTACGTCCGCTTAACGCGTGTCGTAACTGTCACCTACTGACCACGATGTACGCGTGTCAGTTTCAAATCCCAGACAGCCTGACTCCATTGTAGGGCAGTTTTCACCCTACAGCTGACCATGGCCCAAGTGAGCGCCGTGTCAGTTTGGGATTTTCCAGACAAATGTCTGGATACTGACCGGTGCAGATGTAAAGTATCACACCTCACCGGGACTTATGCCGAGAAGAAGCTCGCGCGCTCGGTGAGAATGTAGACGATTTGCTACGTCCTATGTTCAGCGAACCGACTTATCACGCCTTCTGACGCCCTGCAGCCCTGACATCTACGTAATATCGTCCTAGCGCGATTCTCAGTTTTAGAGAAAGGAAAAAGGTAAAGTTTGCGAATTATATGAGAATAATATTCGCAAAACGAATGGATGAAAAATACACAGGAAAACAAAAGTACAGAGATATTAAAAGAGAGAGTTTATGTGAAAGAATAGGAAGAAGATGTAGGAAATTAAATGAATATAAACCCTACGTGACATTGATGTTGTGTTATTTTGTGAGGTTATTGTGCTTATCAGTAAGTTACTCCAGGCGTCATTTCTAGTACGGTGTTGTCTATTAAACAAACGCTCATTTACGTCAATCCTACATGTGTACTTATCAAATATCTCTTAGGTCATCGGACATCTTGGCTATTCTAGCGAGCCATATGGGACCACCGTTGTTTATCAAGTTGGATCTTAGTCTGTGACATATCAGATCTGATAGTATACTACCATAAATATATAGCGTTGTGTAAATATAGACAGCCAGGGTGAAATATTTATCTTTTCTGCTTTCATTGTGTCTGTTGTCACAACCTTCATCCTATCTCATCCTGTGTAACATGGTCCTTCAGTTATCACGTGCCAAGACCTTCTGGTCTGTGCCAACTGTCCAGGTTATCTCCCTGTCCTATTTCATTTTTAAGCTGATTTCGTGTTGGTTTTATTATTGTTGGTTACCTTCCTAGTAATTAGTTATAGTTAGTTTTCTAGTTGTAATTGGAGGGGAGGGTGTAGCAAGGAGGGAAGTGTTCAAGGACACCGACATGGGCATCTCAAGTCAAACAACTTTTTGTGTTACGAGAAATAAGACACAATGAAACTATGATAGGAAAATATATACAGAGCGATCCAACAATAAGGGCAATTTGATCATCAGAAGTGGTCCCTTGCCTTGTCGATCAGGATTTTGGCCCCTTAGTCTACTTTACGCTCTAAGGGGGGAGGGCGGGCTCACTTGGGTCATGACCTCCTGTTATAGTGTGCAGAGAATTAAACCCACCCCACCTTGGTTTGCAGCTTTCAACTTCATTCCTGTTTTCTGCCAGCTGAAGACAATTTGCGAAAAAAACCCGTATGTTGAAAACAAATTACTTCACGATTTCCATACCCCTCTGCGATTGTTCCACATCCAGCACGATGACCTTTCCGTAGTTTTCACTGATCATACACTGAGGCAGCCACGTGACCTCTCGCACCTACTTCAACAGTAATGACACTTGCAGTGATACCGTAGTGTCACAAGTCCATGACCAGATCATTATACTTCGACACTTTGCTCCTCCAATCTGGATTCAAGTGTGGTACGGTCAGCTCAATCATTATTATCTGAGCGATGATGAAGAATGCAGCACTATATCTGGCCGTCTTCAAGATCTTCGTATATACTCTCTAGATATGCCCCTACTTAGCTCCCAGTCATTTGCACAGTCAAGAACAGATTGTAAACTGCTACTTGGTTTACTTGGCTTGGGATTTGCTGGTTTTTCTACTCTCTGAAATTATGTATTTGCGGTACTCAGTCTGACTTGGCGAACGCTGTTCGTCTTCACCCTTTGCCAGGTCTGTTTGTAGCAGGTCGGCTCATTTAGTACTCTGTTGTGGCGCCATGTGCATTTGTCAAGCTCTTATGACACCTTCCAAGCTAAGAGCACTTGTTCAAGTGTCTGTCTTTCATGGCACAGGAGGCATCTGAGCATGTTAAGACTCACTATATCACAAGGTTTGCGGACGATGGCAGGAGGAAAACTATAATCTATAAATGGGAATTACAGTGTGCGGATGTCACTCATTACTAAACACAATATAGTGATTAACAAACGTGACACTTTTTTTAAATTGTGGAGAAAATATTATAAATCCTCCACAATAAAATAGACCACGTGACTGCTATGGCCGATTATACAAGTAACTTGACTTGTCCCACAGACGCACGGTCAATAAGACACAACGACAAGGGATGGACGCACTTTTAGCATGAACAAAACTGATTCTACATGTTCCCAACGGGGCTGTGGTCTACCAAAAACAGTTTGTTATTGTAAATAGCTTTACAGTTTTTCAACAGTCAAAATCAAAATAACTCCTAGCGCAAATTTAAATGGGAAAAACATACAATGGCCGTAGACACGATTGTCTGGGATAATTTGTAAAATCACGTGACAGGAAGACGTGACCTAATTTTGTTCAAGGTCTATTCTCCCTGGGAAGCTGAAGGGTGATAAATAAATAATGAATGTTCAAGAGATTGTTGTTAGAGAACTTTTTAGTGCTGACGACTCACCACCAAGAGCTGACGCTCAGGTGACAGTGGATCAAAGAAAAAGTGCTGACGGCACATTGTGTCACCCACAACTTTGAGCTGTCAGTATTAGAATGAGGGGACCTCCCATTGGACTTCAGTAGTGTCAGAACGTGTAAATGTTCACAACTCTATTTTTAGTCATTGTGTGTAACATTTATTGAAAAGTTGAGACAAGTAGAAGTATAACGATTGTTTTAGCAATAAACAGATTGACTAAATTTACTAATCTATTTTATTTTTTACTGAAACTGAAAATTGTTGTTTGAAAATATGTAATTATTTCAATGAACGTGGTATTTATTTTATTAGTATAATTATTTCCCTTGGCACAAAACACTACACTTTGTTATACCAGTGGGGACAAAGTGAGATATTTATAAACTTTTTGTACTGGTATTTCGTCATGAGTAGGTAAGTATCCCAATTATTTATTTATAAAGGTGTGAAATCTATTAGTAGCAGTGGCGGCGGACACATTTGTCTGGGTTGTTTTGTTAATTTACAGTAATGTTCAAGAGATTCATGAACGCGTGTGTTTTAGAACTGACAACACTGTGTGGTGTTTATTGTTATTGAGTTGATCTTAGTAACGTGGCATCAAGAGTTCGTATCTCCGATATCGTCATAACGTGTATTTAAAAAAAAAAATTATTATTGACAAAATCATCATCATCACACCTTTCCGTTCCCCGTGGAACATAGGGCAGAAAATAACAGTTGCTCTCCATCGATTTCTACTCTGGGTTGTCTGTTTCAGCTGTGCTACTAAGTCATTCCAATTTCCTTAGTCTCCTCTTCCGCTTGTTCTTCTCCAAGTTCTCCTTGGCATCCTCACTCATCTTTTCCCTTGTAGGTTCCAGTCAAGGGCACCTCTGGCTATGCGCGATTGTTCTCTTCTGAGAGTATGCCATATCCATCCCCACCATCTTATCTTAATTTCTATTTGTATTGGCATTTGCCCGCATCGAAAAATATTCACAACATTCTAGTAGACAACATTAATATTTTAACAGCTACCAGACTTACTACCATACCATAACTTTATAATTTTGTTGAGCAATATTTAAAATTAAAAAAAAATTATGTGGCACAACTCATAGACATACCGGTAGGAAAAATGTCGAAAAACTATATTCTACCTGTCAGTAGAAAAAACGGTGTCAACTGGCTACCAAACTGCAATGGACAGACAAGGGAACACAGTTGCTAGTTAATATAATGATTTAAACTGACGATGGATATATACTTTAACGATTTTCTGTGTATCTTCCTATTTTTTATAATTATTGTTGATCAGAATCCAGGATCATTACGCTCCGGCAAAACACGATTTTAAGTCCCAGTCTCCATCAGCAAATTTTTGAAAGGTATTGATGTTTAATTGTACCTGTAGCGCGTGGTTTGGTATATTAGACGGATGCATCCTCTCATACGTCCATCTCGTATCGTCTTACTTTTGATGCCATGGTCCAAAAATTTTAGTCTTGTTCAATTTATCGATTGCAAGTATCGTCTTCAGGTGATTATTATATGGCCGTAGATTCTTTCCCTTATTGATATCCAATGTTCCCACTATGGAGGCTCTCAAAGCACTTTCGTAATGTGAGCTATACATAAAGTTAACCATGAGCAAAAATTATGGTCTAGTAGGTAACATACCTGCACGGATCAAATGATAGTCCCTGTGTATTGTCACGACAAAAGCTAAAATCACAGAAAATGAAGGCGTCCTCAAGATGACAGAAAAGCTAGTATCGGTTGGCTCTAAACTGATGCATGGAATGAAAAACTCGTACATTATAATTACTGCATATGATGATATTGTTTTGTATTTTTGAAAAGTTCAGCCATCTATCTTTAGTATTAACAGACTGTAAATGTTTAAAAAAAACATTACAAAGGTATTTAGTTGCTTGTTTTAGTATGATATAAAAACATCAAACTGACATTTCTTGACGGGTTACTTGCAGAGAAAATCAGAATAAACTTGACCTTTGTCCTCTATAATATTATCAACATTATTTTGTTTTGCGTTCCTTGTGGAGCATAGAACCACCACTAAGCTGGGTACCACTTGTGGAGCAGTAGAACTACCACTACAGCTGGTACCCTTGTGGAGCATAGAACCACCACTACAGCTGGTACACTTGTGGAGCATAGAACTACCACTACAGCTGGTACCCTTGTGGAGCATAGAACTACCACTACAGCTGGTACACTTTTGGGGCATAGAACTACCACTACATGCTGGTACCCTTGTGGAGCATAGAACTACCACTACAGCTGGTACCCTTGGGGAGCATAGAAACTACCACTACAGCTGGTACCCTTGTGGAGCATAGAACCACCACTACAGCTGGTACCCCTTGTGGAGCATTAGAAACTACCACTACAGCTGGTACACTTGTGGAGCATAGAACTACCACTACAGCTGGTACACTTGTGGAGCATAGAAAGACTACCACTACAGCTGGTAACCTTTGTGGAAGCATAGAAACTAACCACTACAGCTGGTACACTTGTGGAGCATAGAACTACCACTACAAGCTGGTACCCTTGTGGAGCATAGAACTACCAACTACAGCTGGTACACTTGTGGAGCATAGAACTAACCAATACAGCTGGTACCACTTGTGGAGCATAGAACTACCACTACACGCTGGTACACTTGTGGAGCATAGAACTACCACTACAGCTGGTACACTTGTGGAGCATAGAACTACCACTACAGCTGGTACACTTGTAGGAAGCTTTCACCATACAGTGACGTGACTTTCGTAGTGGTCAGTCTATTGTAATTAGTTTGACATGATGATGTTGCCAGCATCATGTACCACCTCATATTAGTCACTTGTACGAATTGTCTGAGCATAACGTTCACTCAAGTACAAGGTCATGAGTACTCTTTCCGAACTGTTTCTCGAAAGACCAGTGTTAATATTTCTAACAAAGTTGTTCACAAAAACGGTTTGTGCGCTCTCATGTCCACTCCAGCAGGATTGCATTATATTCTTGTGCGTAGTGATATTGTTATTTTCATCTCCCCTATCTCTTACTTGTCAATACAGAACATTCATCCGAATTGTCAATGTTTACATTACTTTCACCACTTCAATTAACTTCAATTAGCCGGCTCATCCCTGAGGTACTAATTAGATCACACAAACGTGACGGTCCCACATTTTATCCCAGGTGAAAGGTTAATGACATTGTTTGCACAAGATGGGCGTAATCATTTACAGTTCTACAGAATAATAGACTTGCGTTATTGGAGGTGTGGATAAAACCAGGAAATGTCCAGACCAGACGGGCCGAATTTGCTCCGAGTCGTAGTCTGATAACGATTCGTGCGATAGGCAAGTCAGATTAAAATCCCCCAATCTGGGAGGACGTGTGAGAGACGTTTACTTGACCAAGTAATAATCGAATGTTTACCGCCCATGTTTAGAAAATGAAGTTTGAAATTTTGACACTAGATGAGTCATGCAAAATATTTAATCATAAATTTAAAACGTTCAAATAAGATTTAGCTGATACTTTGAGGTACGAATAACAAATGCGTCGATTTGGGCATTTGTGCCCTACAGGGTCCCTGAGAAGCGGAGGCCAAAACTTGCAATATAATCTGACATTTTTATCTAGTACTCTGTGAGAATCGCTAGCCAAGACGAAAAACCAGACTGCCAAGAAGTTAGAATCAAGATTCTTATACCGGAAAACCGGACCATTTTTTTGAGCGGTTTTGAGGACTTCAGAGCCCAAAATAAACTCCACCATTTAACAAGGACCACTGGAATCTGAGGAATCTAAAACACCAGAGTAATGGTTGGGGGGGGGGGGGAATTCCAATGTTAAACAAAAACACACACCAGAAACGTTGTAAGAGGCCTAGTCAAGTGCCTTTTATTCCTCAGAGCAAACAGTCTGTGAGCCAAGATGGGATTGGGTGGTACCAGTGAGGGTACATAATCTCTGGAACAAAAGTGAGGGTAGAAGTGGCCAGACGACGAAATAGACGCCAGTATCAGAGGGTCTTTAGAGACGCGGGGACCAGATTTGCAGTTAACTTTGATCTTAGTTGGAACGCGCTGCGCCATTCATCTTGATCAGAGACGCGAGAACTCCAGTGATTTTTCTGCATAGAACCCAAAAAACCAAGCTGCAGCAGAAAAACTACTATTTGCAGCTAAGTCAAACCTAGAAGCTGCCAAGTGACTTCTTACATAAAACACCATACCATACACACGATGATTAGTATGTTCTGTTAACGATTATATTAATTTTTTTTAAACTGTTAAAATTAGTTGATTATTAAATCTGTTATTTGTAAATATACAAATTTAACTTCGAGTTAGTCATTTTGTATGTACTGCATGTTTGTTTCAGTCACAATTTAATAATACACTCTAAAACAGAGCTATACCATACTAATAAGAATTCACTTTTGTAAATCAGGATGGAACCGTTAAACGAGCTGAAAATTAATAATTTGCTTAATTCTTGCATAACAGGCGGCGGATCAGATATAAATTAACAACTATCTTATGACACGCCCTTGGGATATAAGCATCGTATCCCTCTATAAACAACTCTGACTAGAGTTATCTTGTGCGAAGGTAGACACCTTTGGAGACCCATATTAGATACTCTTGAGTTTTGACCACTGTTGGACCACCACTGCAAAGCAGGGGATCCGAGGCAATTCCTGTGACAAAAAGTCAACACATGCACCATGAATAATAATGAAGAGAAAAGTATACATGTTTCTTTAAGAGAGTGTTGAATTTACGTGTCACAATGTTTAGTGCACCGTTTCCTTATTTTACCCAAATAACGGGGCGCGATTGTTTCACTGGTTACAAACTTTCATTACGAAAAATTAGATTACTGTCGGGGATATTTAATCTTTTGGGTGTCTGTCGTGTGTGAAATTCTTAATTCCACATATATAAATTAAACCGTAAATGTAAAGCCTAACAAATAAATTTAATAAAAGGAAAGAAGAATGGTAAAGAACAGTGCTGTCACAATGACTGTACTCGAAATCCCCCTTGTTTTCTACTTCGTCTGCAAATTGTAACGTTTCACGTTGATAGAGAAAAGCCTACTGGCCTAAAAAAAAGAACCCCCCCCTTCAATACGCGCTTTCTAACTACGATAAAAACGACGGTGTACTGCCCCTTTCTAAGAAAAACCTGAGATACGCAAAGCCGACCTATATTTAATATTCCATTCATGTCATTTTATAAACTAAAGTTACCATAAACGAAAGACAGATGGACTAAGGATAGAAAGAAAGGGAGGGGCCGAAAGTCGGAACGCAGGCAATACTACCACAGTCTCGCGATACACAATTAATGCCACCCCTAACACGCGTGTAAGGCCACAAGCACTAACTTTTTTTCAAATCGACAGTGAACAGTAAAAAACACTACCCATACGAGAGTTAGGTTTTAAAAACCGGAAAAAACGCTTCTATTAGGAAACAACATGGGACATTTATACTGGTTTACGTTTGAAAACATTACAGTACCCAGACACCACATCGTTTCGAAGTGAACAGGGAGGTAGAGAAAATACATATTTTGAAACGCAAGCCACTTAGCCCCATTTAAATTTATATATTTGGGTTCCTTAGGACTTCGCTGACAAAGAATATGTTAAACGTTACGCAAATAGCTCTAGGAATTACAAAAATTATAGCCAAAGAAATTAGTGAGGGATGTGCGACAACACACAAAATCAGAATCGCTCAGTGGCAGATTTTCACACCACCATTGTACGGGAAATAGGTCCCATGTTCCCACCTATTTGATTGGCGGAAAGTAACAGTAAGCCTTAACACGACTAGTCGGGCTATAAATATACTATCTTTTGTTGTTAGGGGAGACGGAAGGAAGGGTACTTTTTTTTCAAAAGCTGTGTAAACATGGCACGATTGGTTAGACCCGCCAATATAGTCAATCAGAGGCGTCAGGTCAGCACCACATTTTCAAAAAAACTTTCTAAAGCAACCAGTGCGTTGAGCGCCAGTGCATTATTTTTCTAAATAAAAGCCTGGGACATCGGCAGATCGAAATTGTGCATATATTCATTGCCAGTCAACGTAAAACTGTGTATTATTCCATGAATTGTGGTAAGCTTGAAATATTTGATATCTTTTTAATGAAAATTGAATGTAAATTGATAATTTATGTCTGTATATATGTGTGGTTCAGTAGCGAACATGAGGTAAAGCCTATATAGTGCTCCAACCTGAACAGAAGGTGTCGGAGGAAAGTAAAACTACATGGAATTGCCAAACAGTACACTGACACCTATCTTATTGACTAGAAAGAAATAATGCTGGAATTGCAGAGGCGTAGTAACCATTAGGGAGGGAGTATACTGGTGAAAAATTGTTTCAGATGAAGATAGCAGTTGGCCTACCGCTCTGAACTCAGTGTTTGTTATGTATTGTGTTCAGTCTGGAAATTTATTATAAATTAGTTCTGAAATAGGAGGTACAACCTTCTTGTTTCAGGGACCGTGGTCCTAAAGTTATTGAGCAGCACCTGGTCTGAGCTTTGCTGAATCTAGAGGCTGACAGCATACTCCTGGGTCCAGATAGTGACCAGTGAGGTGTCTCCAAAACACAGGGAGGCTATCGAGCAGAGGAGTCTTTTCCTGCCGCCATCACGAAAGATAAGCGTCTGTGGCCAGAGGAGCTCAACATTATGCCCCCCCTCAAAATTTGACTTTATAATAAAACAGAGGGAAAATACAGTGTTTAAATTGATAGGAACTGTGAACTTTTCCCCCTACTATTTCCAAGATAAACAAACACTTGAAGTCATGATGACAAATAACAACATAGCTTGAAAAAACAAAACCAGTATTACCTCATATTACTACTACACAACTGACACACATAAGATAATATTAATAAAATATGTCACTACAAGGTTCATATTGATAAATTCTGTACATATAAATTGTAATTACAATTGATTGTGATTCCTGGTTCACTTTGTAGTTGAATCAGGACATATATATTAGTGAAAGTAATTAATACATATTTATATATTTGAAAACTTTACCAGTGCCTCATTTAAGATAGTCTTATAGAGTGTTAAATGTGTGTGAGTGTCACAGTGTTGTCAAGTGTGGTGGAATAAATTAAATTGTTTATCTGTCTGTTGTTGTTGTGACTTACACTTCATCATATACATACCCTAGACATTTAACGTAGTCATCACAATATTCCAGAATAATTCTGACTGAGGTATAATGTGGTAGCAAGTAAGGTTATCTGTAAAACACTACACCTATTAGATACAGATACCTTCACAGCTGATCTCAGTCAGTACACTAAGTCCCCTATAAATATTTATAACATCCCACTTTACCACAGTGTCCAAGATGCCATAATGTTGACTATATTCTAGGTCATATAGTGGAGAATTTATTTAACTATGTGATGATGGGCAGAAGAAGTGGAACGAATAAACAGAAACAACGTCACGAACAGGTTAATTAATGTGACATTAATAAAACACTATTTGGTACATTACAACAATTTTTAGTATAAGAAATGTTATTGTTTTGTGTTTATAAGAATACTGTCAAACTCCTCTATTTCTGCTGTCGATTTATCTACTGACGCTAATTTAATACTTGGCTCATTATCTAAGGATACGACCAGAACATTAAATTTGGTTGACACAGCAAGATAACACACTTCTATAGGAATTCACTTTTTAATAAAGACCTCTCACACAGTATAGCCACACACGGCTGAAAACATTATGGAATACATACAACACTGCCCGACAGAAACTTCTCGATGTAATATATCAAAATATTCCTAAACAAATGACAGTAAACAGTACTATACAAACTTAGTACTGAAACAATCGGCTCACTATGGCGAACTGAAATCTACACAATGGAAAAAACCTATCCACTGGCAAATTATACCCGATGGCCTGACAATAATATCACTGGACACTAAACCACTCCAGAATTATAATTATGTCCACTAGCCTGAATCACTATACCCTATCTTTCACATTCAGTGAAAAGGGAACCACAAAAATGTCCGTCGCTATCCTACCAAGGCCCAGCGTCACCTGTCCCTTTCGCGCCTTTCTATTTTCACTTCCGGTGTCGCAAGACTAACCGGTTTTTCAAAAAGTCATCAGCGTTGCCAAAACTCGCTGATAACGATGTCACCAATCTATTGTTATAAAAATGCTTTGACAAATACATTCAAATGAATTAGTTATACCCATTGATTCTTTGTCTTGTCAACCAACAGTATTATTCTTGGTACAGTTTATGAAAGAGACAACCCCATATCATTTTCTAACTCCATTTTTTTTTCTTCTGTCTTGCATCGGATTAGATTAAGAACTGGTCGTTCTCTCTTCATTCCACAACTTTGTTTATCACTAACACTACTATTTGTAGAATATTTCATTTGGATTATAAACAGTGTGGCCAAAAAGTCTGGATTCATAGAGAATTCGGCAGTTACTTCTCTTTGTGAGGATCCCTGTGTTATGTACATGAGAACAATCTCTGTGCGTTCATCTGCTTCTATAGCACGTTTCACTAGCTTTGCCCAACTTCAAATGTAATTATCTGATTAACCGTCTAACGTATTAATGCCATTTTTTGCATACGATGTTATATTGGGTTAGACCCAACAAATATATACTTTATATCTGAGCATCTTGTCCAGTTCCCACAAACGGATGAAATCCTTTGATCTTTGTCGGCATATATAATTATTGTGTATCGAAAAAAGAAATTTTACCACTTCAGTCACAGATTCTGTGAATTGAATAGGCATAGGCGTGTCTACTATTACAATAATGTGGCCATCACGTTTGCATATGAATACCTGTTGAAGATGATTTCTTAAATGATCTGCATGGGAGATACTCGTGACATTGTTTGTCATTGGCATTTAATGCGCTACCAAAACTGGACCTTCATTGATCTGAATTATTTCAATAGGTATCACCACTTTGCGGTTCATAAATAATCATAATGGAAAGTTTCTCCTCTACTGTGCTTGTAAATAACGGTAAGGTCATCTTTAAAGAAATTAAACTTCATCCGAATCATAATCAGATGTCTCTGAGAAATTGATAATCAATCTCGGCTGAATGAAGGACAAACCATCATTCGTCCAATATTCTTCTTCCTCTTGTAACACATGGTTCTCACATTTCTTCCAATAATCCCTGGCTATGTTCTAGATGGCGGCTTTTGTAAGTATTTCAACATCTTTTAATTTGAACGTCCTATCTTCTGTTGCTACCTGTTCCTTAATTTTAGCCCAGACTAATTCTATTGGGTTTAAGTGAGAATGGTAAGGAGGCAATCTTAAACATCTGTGACCATGTTCATGGATTGCCTTGTCTATGTGAAAAATCTTAGTATGCTGTGTTTTTTTAACAATTCCAAGTAATTCAGGCTTCAGGGACATTTCGTTGAATGGAATGTTGTTTTTGGTCAGCCAATCTTTATTACATCTTTAGTACTTGATGAATTAGGAACTTTATCTTCTGGTGCCACAACGTTGTGATATGAAGCATTGTCCATTATCAAACACGACGGTCTATCCAATGAAGGAAGTACATGATTCACAATCCAATCTTGAAATATCTTGCCATTCATCTCTGTATGATAATCCCTATTATCTGTGGATTTTGAAACAAATATGAGTTCAGTATTATTTAGAAGCCCATGATGGTTGCTTCCTGCATGTGCAATTATTAGGCGCTGTCCTTTGCTGCTTGGTACTAGTCTCTTAGTTGTTCCATCAGATAATTGCCATTCTCGTTCATTACTGTGGTGCGCATTGATCCAAGTTTCATCTAAATACACAAAATCATAACAATCTCTTCTCATTTCTCTGACCTCGCGTAAATATTTGCTTCTCATTGCAACTATATGAGGCTTCTCACAAATAAGGTTTCTACCACCAACATATTTTCTAAAAGTGAATCCCAAACTCCTAATAGTCCTCCATAGCGTAGATTTGGAAATATCAATGTCATTATTCTTTCTTAACCAAATTTTCAATTTCCTTAAAGTCACTGCCTCATTATTGTGAAACATATTGCAAATTTCTCTGCGGATCAATTCTCTGTCAAAATTATCCACCACTCTTGGCCTAATTTTCGTGTGTAAAACACTGGAATTAGGCATTTCAGATGTTGCTATCCAGCGGTGCAATGATCGTTTGCTTATCCCCAAGGCGTGAATAGTCCTCTTTTGTGGGTTTGAAATAGAATGATATAGTTTTCCTCGAGTAGCTTCATTGCAGAAATACTTAAAAATCCTATTTGTGATTTGCTGTAATGTCATAAAATGTACTCGCAGACTCATTTTTCCTTCTTAACCACACAATAATTTTTGTAGACACACCTCTGATTGACAATGTATGCGTTGCACCGGATATAAACTGTTTTATGTTCAAGAAGTGCGATTTCACGCAATTTCACTCAAAAATCATGCCAAATACTTGATAAACCAAAAATGTGCAAATGAGGTCGTATAATTTACTGTAGACATTTCAATATGTGTGCGTGTGATGTGTGTTGGCAAGTAGGATTTTATATTATATCGCAAAGAGACGAAAATTGAAACCAATGGCCGCATTTTAATGAAAAATTTCATTCATAGTTCTATACCATTTCAAATTCACACACAAAATTTCACTTATATGCGTTATATATTCGCTGAGATATAGCATTTTGAAGTTGGGCAAAGCTAGTGAAACGTGCTACAATGTCGAATCCATATTGGGATTGAAAAAAATAATTATATAAGTTAGAAGAGAGAAATAATTTATATGAGGCAAATTACTTACATTTCCAGACGTTTAGCAGCTTTGTTGTTATTTACCAAATATCCTGCTCAACTCTGTGAGATCCTTGGCGTATCCTCATATGGTAGGCGTACCTCTGGCTGGTAACCCCTGCTCTACATGGACGTAAAATCCCCTCTTTCCGGTACATAAGGCTATGCTATTAATTATGACGTCGATTTATTATATTAACATGACTTTCTGGAGTGGAGTATGTGGAGCTAGGTAGACGATTCCCCCAGTTCCAGAGAAGCAAATAATTTGCATGTATGCAGCACTGTCATCGTAATGAATATGGGTTACTTTATAAATTATTTAAGTCAAGAATCAACGTATCCAAGTTGGAACAACACAGTATCGTATAAGCAATGAATATAGTAGCTGGCCGGTCAAACATCTCTTAGTGTTTGGATAACCAACCAGTAAATTACGAAGGTCACTAAATAAAGTTGTCGTACATCCAAAAACAAAAACTTCATTACAAATGTGTTTTTCTGTAACCGCTGTGTCTCTTCCTTTGTCATATTTATGACTGTGCGTATGTATAATATCGCTGGTCGGAGACCCACTTTCTGTGATGTTTTGTAATACAGTTTGTTCAGACACGAGTGGAACAGTCCTAGTTACGATGGTTTGGCCATGTCTGCAGAATTGGAGAAGAACGTCTGCCACGACACATAATGGAAACCAACAGCAAAGGATCCAGATCTCCAGGAGGACCCAGAATTCACTGGGAGGACACCATTGAGTGGGGGGTTGGGGGCGGGGATTATGACATTATTAGTACTGAGTGGATCGGAAAAAAATTCCATGAGAAATATTCCTTGTACTGAGAACCAAACCTCATAGCCTCTCCGGCTACCAGGGAAAAACAGAAACCACCAAGTAAGAAAATGTGATTGAAAGATTGTCGAAACAAAATAAGTATTTAACAAATGTACGAATAAATATAAGATAGTATTTTATACCTTACATAATTTTGTTAAATTAATTGATAAAACTAAATAAGTAACGAAAACCTGTTATTTAATTTGGTATTTGTTGTATAGGTAAATTGTTCCCCTTTGAAAGTAAAAATAGGATACATTCCCCTAACTTCTTTATCTTTTTTATTATCTGCAAGAGTAAGTTGTCTTTGGTAAGCTCGTATCCTACAGTTAACTATTTAGTGTTTTTCAATTGTACATACCAAACGTACTTGTGTTAATAATGCCAAAGACGCTATATATTACACTTCTCTATCTATTGCACTACAGTTTGATATATAATATGTACATGTACACAGACAATAATAACATAACATTTACACTAAAAGACAGTAAACTTCACTGTTTAGAATTCTTCAAAAACATTAGTACTGCGCAGGGTGAAAAATAATTACGGAGTCAAAGAGTTAAAATATCACAATGTTGTTATTATTTTTATTTCTTTTTTTCACTTATTTCCGAGAATCGACATCCCATCAAAACTGGACAAGAAGTTGTGAAATCCAGATTGGAAGAGCAACATTTGTTCAAAGCGGCCAAGTATAGTGATCTGGCCCCCGGATCTGAGACACGATGGGTTTCACTTCCAAGGGTCATGGCTTTTGAGGTGGGTGCAAGAGAAGCTCGTGGCTCCATCAGTGGTTATTTATTGAAACTGTTGGGGGCTGAGGGGACAGTCGAGAACAAGGGCACTGAAGTAGCTCAGTGAAATTGCGGAAAAGGCATCATGCTGGCTGTGGAACAACCGCAATGGGCTATGGAACTCGGGACAGTAAACTCATTACGCTACAGAAAAAACATCAGAAAATTTTTCTAAGTCCACAATACGTTGAGTTTTTCGGTGTACTGGTGACAGTGCTGTGACTTACGGGCAACACGCGGCGAATATTTTAAGAGGTGTTGGGCCACAGAGTTACAGTAGCTAGCGCGCAGTGGACTAGCCTCGTCGGCTTCGCGCAGGTGTGTCAGTGTCTGTCCCTAGTCGTTGGTGTGCGGCGGAACGAACGGAATTAAATTTGTCTTCTCTTGTTTACTTTCACAATTGCCTCCACGGCTGGCGGAGTTGTGGATTTTAAAGTTGCTACCAAAGTGAGAAGAGTTCATTTTCGATACAAGACAACAGGAGGCTGAGACACTTGGGAGTCATGACCCAAGTGGGCAGCCCCCCCCCCCCCCCCCCCCCCCCCCCCCATAGACTGTAAAAGAGAGTATACAGGGCTGAAACACTTGTTAAACGGGGGACTACTTCTGATGATCAGATTGCCTCCTGTTTAATACAATAATGCTCAAGGGATTGATGAAAAACGCGTTTTAGCGTTGAGCGATAAATTTACACCATATTAAAGAGCATTAGTCGAATATTATCATCGAAAGTAGCAGAGCAGATAAGTTTTCACTTCATCGTCATGTGCATCAAGTAATACATTGTTTTAACATTTATTAATAACAGCAAATAACAGCATTCACAAATAGAATGTAACAGTTTGTTCTTAAAGTCGGCATAGCACCGTACGCTTTGTTTTATATATTTTTGCGTTTAACCAGACGCAATGAAGACTAAACAAGAATGTTTTGTTCTTTTAGGATGTGTGTAATAATTAAATTATTTCCCTTGAATTAAAAATTAAAGAAACAAACGAATAAGTTACCTCCCCTAACATATAAATGTTGACACAAACAGAAATATTTACAGTATATTGTATGTTCCTATTGGTCACCTTAGTACTCTTTTAGTCCATCTACATTTTTGGCAAACATATACCTGAAGTCATACACTGATTAATATGGATCATACACAAAGTGTATAGCAACCAAGTATATTGACCAAAAATTCCCAGCAAAGCTTTGGACACATGCATATACTGATGGTTCAGCAAAAAATGCAGTTGAAAATGGGGGTGCCGGCATCCTCATAAAATTAAAGAATAGAATCCACTCTATGGCAATTGCCACTGGCAAATACTGCAATAACTTCAGTGCTGAAGCAGAAACCCTGAAACAGGCAGCGGAAACTCTTATTGAATGCAAAGCACAGGCAGAAAAGCAGATAGTAATCTTTACAGATGCCGTCTCAGTAATATCAGTGCTGAAGAGCCACCAAGCTAAAGGATTGAAAGATCTGATAATCTCCATTGAAAGACTGGCCAAATGCTTCAACAAGTGCACTATCCAGTGGATACCAGCCCATTGCAACATACCAGGAAATGAGGAGGCAGACAGACTTGCTAAGGAAGGAGGTGCCTTACAACAATATGATATAGAGACAACTTACGCAACGGCAAAGACTACTATAAAGGCTACATTCAAGTCCAAATGGGAAAGAGAGCACCCGGGCCATTTGAAAAATGATGCATATTATCAACTATCCAGGAAAGAACAGGTCATCATTTTTCGGCTACGCACTGGACACAACAGATTGAGATACCATCTATTCCACAAATACAGAATTGGTGCAACAGATCTCTTCACCTGCGGTACCAGCCCGTTGACAGTCGAACACCTGCTTCAGTACTGCCTAACCTACAGAAATGAACGGAGTAGCATATGGCAACAACCCACTTCTGTCAACGAAAAACTGTTTGGAGATGTCGGGAACCTTGAGTTGACTACTGCCTTTATAAGAGTCATAAATGTGGAGGTCTGAAGGCGAACGAGGAAGAAGAAGATACATTGACGTCATTTAAGCTACAAGGTACTTTATCATCCTACAAAATATCTTACACTTTTCTCTTATAAAAAAAGTTAGTTGCTTATCTTTTACAGGACGTGGTAATCAACCCCAGCTTTTATTGGCTGTTTTTGATTTTTCTAGGCAATTTTTTTCATTCAGTAGTTTGCCATTGCTTTCTGAACGGTACGGCGCTTATACCATTGTTAAAAATCCACACAAAGCGATCTGCTACCAAACCGCCTGCAGCAGGTTTCGAATTTGGTATATCTGGATTATGAAACTGGGTTCATATCGATTAGGCTACAGACGCCGACTTTCTCTTATAAGAGAGCATATTTTCCAGAAAAAAAGAATTTATATTTAAATGTTTGTTGGCTTTTAATTATTCTTTCTCCACAAGGATCAATATCAAGTATTATCTGAAGACATTTAATTATTCTATCTCCACAAGGATCAATATCAAGTATTATCTGAAGACATTTAATTATTCTATCTCCACAAGGATCAATATCAAGTATTATCTGAAGACATTTAATTATTCTGTCTCCACAAGGATCAATATCAAGTATTATCTGAAGACATTTAATTATTCTTTCTCCACAAGGATCAATATCAAGTATTATCTGAAGACATTTAATTATTCTGTCTCCACAAGGATCAATATCAAGTATTATCTGAAGACATTTAATTATTCTTTCTCCACAAGGATCAATATCAAGTATTATCTGAAGACATTTAATTATTCTATCTCCACAAGGATCAATATCAAGTATTATCTGAAGATATTTGATTATTCTATCTCCACAAGGATCAATATCAAGTATTATCTGAAGACATTTAATTATTCTATCTCCACAAGGATCAATATCAAGTATTATCCGAAGACATTTAATTATTCTGTCTCCACAAGGATCAATATCAAGTATTATCTGAAGACATTTAATTATTCTATCTCCACAAGGATCAATATCAAGTATTATCTGAAGACATTTAATTATTCTGTCTCCACAAGGATCAATATCAAGTATTATCTGAAGACATTTAATTATTCTATCTCCACAAGGATCAATATCAAGTATTATCTGAAGACATTTAATTATTCTTTCTCCACAATGATCAATATCAAGTATTATCCGAAGACATTTAATTATTCTATCTCCACAAGGATCAATATCAAGTATTATCTGAAGACATTTAATTATTCTATCTCCACAAGGTTCAATATCAAGTATTATCTGAAGACATTTAATTATTCTATCTCCACAAGGATCAATATCAAGTATTATCTGAAGACATTTAATTATTCTATCTCCACAAGGTTCAATATCAAGTATTATCTGAAGACATTTAATTATTCTATCTCCACAAGGATCAATATCAAGTATTATCTGAAGACATTTAATTATTCTATCTCCACAAGGATCAATATCAAGTATTATCTGAAGACATTTAATTATTCTATCTCCACAAGGATCAATATCAAGTATTATCTGAAGACATTTAATTATTCTATCTCCACAAGGATCAATATCAAGTATTATCTGAAGACATTTAATAATTCTTTCTCCACAAGGATCAATATCAAGTATTATCTGAAGACATTTAATTATTCTATCTCCACAAGGATCAATATCAAGTATTATCCGAAGACATTTAATTATTCTATCTCCACAAGTATTATCTGAAGACATTTAATTATTCTGTCTCCACAAGGATCAATATCAAGTATTATCTGAAGACATTTAATTATTCTATCTCCACAAGGATCAATATCAAGTATTATCTGAAGACATTTAATTATTCTGTCTCCACAAGGATCAATATCAAGTATTATCTGAAGACATTTAATTATTCTTTCTCCACAAGGATCAATATCAAGTATTATCTGAAGACATTTAATTATTCTGTCTCCACAAGGATCAATATCAAGTTTAATTATATCTGAAGGATCAAGTTTATCTGAAGACATTTAATTATTCTGTCTCCACAAGGATCAATATATCAAAGTTTAATTATTCTGAACAAGACATTTAAAGACATAATTCTCTATCTCCACAAGGATCAATATCAAGTATTATCTGAAGACATTTAATTATTCTATCTCCACAAGGATCAATATCAAGTATTATCTGAAGACATTTTCTCCACAAGGATCAATATCAAGTATTATCCGAAGACATTTAATTATTCTCTGTCTCCAAGACATTTAATTATTCTGTCTCCACAAGGATCAATATCAAGTATTATCTGAAGACATTTAATTATTCTGTCTCCACAAGGATCAATATCAAGTATTATCTGAAGACATTTAATTATTCTGTCTCCACAAGGATCAATATCAAGTATTATCCGAAGACCTTTAATTATTTTGTCTCCACAAAGATCAATATCAAGTATTAACTGAAGACATTTAATTATTTTGTCTCCACAAAGATCAATATCAAGTATTATCTGAAGACATTTAATTATTCTGTATCCACAAGGATCAATATCAAGTATTATCTGAAGACATTTAATTATTCTTTCTCCACAAGGATCAATATCAAGTATTATCTGAAGACATTTAATTATTCTGTCTCCACAAGGATCAATATCAAGTATTATCTGAAGACATTTAATTATTCTTTCTCCACAAGGATCAATATCAAGTATTATCGGAAGACATTTAATTATTCTGTCTCCACAAGGATCAATATCAAGTATTATCTGAAGACATTTAATTATTGTTTCTCCACTAGGATCAATATCAAGTATTATCTGAAGACATTTAATTATTCTTTCTATACAAGAATCAATATCAAGTATTATCCGAAGATATTTAATTATTCTGTCTCCACAAGGATCAATATCAAGTATTATCTGAAGACATTTAATTATTCTGTCTCCACAAAGATCAATATCAAGTATTATCCGAAGACATTTAATTATTCTGTCTCCACAAGTATCAATATCAAGTATTATCTGAAGACATTTAATTATTCTGTCTCCACAAGGATCAATATCAAGTATTATCTGAAGACATTTAATTATTCTGTCTCCACAAGGATCAATATCAAGTATTATCCGAAGACATTTAATTATTCTTTCTCCACTAGGATCAATATCAAGTATTATCTGAAGACATTTAATTATTCTTTCTATACAAGAATCAATATCAAGTATTATCCGAAGACATTTAATTATTCTGTCTCCACAAGGATCAATATCAAGTATTATATGAAGACATTTAATTATCCTGTCTCCACAAAGATCAATATCAAGTATTATCCGAAGACATTTAATTATTCTGTCTCCACAAGGATCAATATCAAGTATTATCTGAAGACATTTAATTATTCTGTCTCCACAAGGATCAATATCAAGTATTATCTGAAGACATTTAATTATTCTTTCTCCACAAGGATCAATATCAAGTATTATCCGAAGACATTTAATTATTCTGTCTCCACAAGGATCAATATCAAGTATTATCTGAAGACATTTAATTATTCTTTCTCCACTAGGATCAATATCAAGTATTATCTGAAGACATTTAATTATTCTTTCTACACAAGGATCAATATCAAGTATTATCTGAAGACATTTAATTATTCTATCTCCACAAGGATCAATATCAAGTATTATCTGAAGACATTTAATTATTCTTTCTACACAAGGATCAATATCAAGTATTATCTGAAGACATTTAATTATTCTATCTGTACAAGGATCAATATCAAGTATTATCTGAAGACATTTAATTATTCTGTCTCCACAAAGATCAATATCAAGTATTATCTGAAGACATTTAATTATTCTTTCTCCACAAGGATCAATATCAAGTATTATCTGAAGACATTTAATTATTCTGTCTCCACAAAGATCAATATCAAGTATTATCTGAAGACATTTAATTATTCTTTCTCCACAAGGATCAATATCAAGTATTATCTGAAGACATTTAATTATTCTGTCTCCACAAGGATCAATATCAAGTATTATCTGAAGACATTTAATTATTCTGTCTCCACAAGGATCAATATCAAGTATTATCTGAAGACATTTAATTATTCTGTCTCCACAAGGATCAATATCAAGTATTATCTGAAGACATTTAATTATTCTTTCTCCACAATGATCAATATCAAGTATTATCTGAAGACATTTAATTATTCTGTCTCCACAAAGATCAATATCAAGTATTATCCGAAGACATTTAATTATTCTGTCTCCACAAGTATCAATATCAAGTATTATCTGAAGACATTTAATTATTCTGTCTCCACAAGGATCAATATCAAGTATTATCTGAAGACATTTAATTATTCTGTCTCCACAAGGATCAATATCAAGTATTATCTGAAGACATTTAATTATTCTGTCTCCACAAGGATCAATATCAAGTATTATCTGAAGACATTTAATTATTCTGTCTCCACAAGGATCAATATCAAGTATTATCTGAAGACATTTAATTATTCTTTCTACACAAGGATCAATATCAAGTATTATCTGAAGACATTTAATTATTCTATCTCCACAAGGATCAATATCAAGTATTATCTGAAGACATTTAATTATTCTTTCTACACAAGGATCAATATCAAGTATTATCTGAAGACATTTAATTATTCTGTCTCCACAAGGATCAATATCAAGTATTATCTGAAGACATTTAATTATTCTGTCTCCACAAGGATCAATATCAAGTATTATCTGAAGACATTTAATTATTCTGTCTCCACAAGGATCAATATCAAGTATTATCTGAAGACATTTAATTATTCTTTCTACACAAGGATCAATATCAAGTATTATCTGAAGACATTTAATTATTCTATCTCCACAAGGATCAATATCAAGTATTATCTGAAGACATTTAATTATTCTGTCTCCACAAAGATCAATATCAAGTATTATCTGAAGACATTTAATTATTCTTTCTCCACAAGGATCAATATCAAGTATTATCTGAAGACATTTAATTATTCTGTCTCCACAAAGATCAATATCAAGTATTATCTGAAGACATTTAATTATTCTTTCTCCACAAGGATCAATATCAAGTATTATCTGAAGACATTTAATTATTCTGTCTCCACAAGGATCAATATCAAGTATTATCTGAAGACATTTAATTATTCTGTCTCCACAAGGATCAATATCAAGTATTATCTGAAGACATTTAATTATTCTGTCTCCACAAGGATCAATATCAAGTATTATCTGAAGACATTTAATTATTCTTTCTCCACAATGATCAATATCAAGTATTATCTGAAGACATTTAATTATTCTGTCTCCACAAAGATCAATATCAAGTATTATCCGAAGACATTTAATTATTCTGTCTCCACAAGTATCAATATCAAGTATTATCTGAAGACATTTAATTATTCTGTCTCCACAAGGATCAATATCAAGTATTATCTGAAGACATTTAATTATTCTGTCTCCACAAGGATCAATATCAAGTATTATCTGAAGACATTTAATTATTCTGTCTCCACAAGGATCAATATCAAGTATTATCTGAAGACATTTAATTATTCTGTCTCCACAAGGATCAATATCAAGTATTATCTGAAGACATTTAATTATTCTTTCTACACAAGGATCAATATCAAGTATTATCTGAAGACATTTAATTATTCTATCTCCACAAGGATCAATATCAAGTATTATCTGAAGACATTTAATTATTCTTTCTACACAAGGATCAATATCAAGTATTATCTGAAGACATTTAATTATTCTGTCTCCACAAGGATCAATATCAAGTATTATCTGAAGACATTTAATTATTCTGTCTCCACAAGGATCAATATCAAGTATTATCTGAAGACATTTAATTATTCTGTCTCCACAAGGATCAATATCAAGTATTATCTGAAGACATTTAATTATTCTTTCTACACAAGGATCAATATCAAGTATTATCTGAAGACATTTAATTATTCTATCTCCACAAGGATCAATATCAAGTATTATCTGAAGACATTTAATTATTCTTTCTACACAAGGATCAATATCAAGTATTATCTGAAGACATTTAATTATTCTGTCTCCACAAGGATCAATATCAAGTATTATCTGAAGACATTTAATTATTCTTTTTCCACAAGGATCAATATCAAGTATTATCTGAAGACATTTAATTATTCTGTCTCCACAAGGATCAATATCAAGTATTATCTGAAGACATTTAATTATTCTGTCTCCACAAGGATCAATATCAAGTATTATCTGAAGACATTTACACTGTTTCATTCCTTCTCCCGACCCGCCAATTAAAATAGTGGTAGTCATCACGTGATCTTGTGAATTAATATGGAATGTTTTGTAACACAACGCTCTTTATAGATTGGTGATCACCGATTTTTAGTGATAGCTGCACGTTGTGGTGTCCAAGATAGATTGTGAATATTTTTAAGTGAGTTGTATTTATTTTTGTTTTAATTAAGTTTTTGGTACGCTTGCACGCAACGCGTCACTTTCAACCATTAACCATGTGCATGGATATGTTGGTTATATTAGGGTGTCTTAGTGTATATTCTGATCTATTCACTGATTGTTTTTCTTATTTTCAAACGTTTCTACGAATCCTGTACTTGCTTTCTTCTGTTTCCAACACGCACGCTGCATCCCTCAATTATTCCAAATGTCACCATAAAGTAACAACATTCATGCACACCGCTCAAACTTCCTTCGTTTGTTATCTAGGCTGTCAATGAATTTTTACTGTTCTTCTAAGAAACCATATCTCGCTTCCCTCCCTCGAGTATTTCGTTATTTATCATAATATCCCCAGCTGTGTGTCACGTGATTTACTCCCCTTGCTCTGCATTGATGGTCCAACAGTGGCAACAATTCAGAGTTTCTACTGAGGGTCTTCACATGTGTCCACCTTTCGTTCAAGATTACTCTAGACAGAGTTGTCAATTGAAAAATAGTGCTCCAATTCTAGAGAGCCTCATTGGAATTTAAATAAATTAAGTACTACGGCTGATAGGATCCAGGCCTTGTCAACTTTTATCTTTCCTGATCTTTTATGAGTTAGGAGTTTAGTTCGTTCTGATGAGCCCCCAACTGATTTAATTCAGCAAAATATTACCTAAATAGCTCTGTTAAAAATATATTTAAAATGACTGAGTTATACGGGTGCAGTTCACTTAAAATGACTAAATCAACTATATATTTGTATTTTTACAGATAACAAATTTAATAATCAATTATCGTTACTATGAATGATGTAATGAGATACAGAGAGAATAGAGTCGCTAATGAAATTATGGGGAGAGATAAGATTTCCGAAGAGTAGCGAGGCTACTTCTCTACCATACTCCGACTGACTTTAATGATGTCAATTTCTCACCCGTCCTCCAATGTTCAAATAGACTAATCTACTACAGTAAGAACGTGCGGTACAACATCAAGTGACAGTTAGAATAGAGGAGATTCTGACCAGAAGTAATATGTACATGTTTATTGAAGTTAAAAAAAAACAACATCAAAGAGAAAAAAATAAGGCCTTCATTAATTCTGAAGGCTAGAAATCACCAATCACAGAACAACAAACTAACACCCCTCATCTGGCAATCAAACTAGTCACTGCCTCTGTCTCACACTCACACAACACCCAGAGACTTTCTCACAAATCAGGTTATCTAGCAAACAGGTGGCCCCCAGATTTCGGTGATGAAAACGGACTTTCCAATCTTGAGCACAATAATTCTGGTATGTAAGTAATTCGCAACCAGAAAAACCTAACACAGTTCCTCTCAATCTTGATATCCAAATGATGTGGAGATAAGATCCCCGTGGAACCAGTAATTAAAATAATCCAAGCGCGCACCCACTTTCCAAGGGACGAGGGAATAAGACAACACTAGTGTGAATATCCAAGCACTACTAATAAATCCGATTAGCATAACAGATAATATAACCCACTTTTACTGAGAAGGTTTGAAGCGCATATTAACGTAGAGTACTGTGGTTCGGCAAAATATATAAAATATATACAAATATATTAACACGGGCAGCGATCAAGCCACATTTAGTCTCAACAGCTTGGATGAGATAGAACATTTTTTTTTCTTCAAATTAAGGTATTTGCTACTTTTCTTTGTAGCAACCCCCTTTCCACCGTCTGCCATATACATGGAGCTGTTGGTTATATCAGGACGTGTTTCATTTATTGTAATATGCTTTTGTTTGTATTTACTTTATCTTCACACTATATTATCTCTAGCAGTTATTTTTCCTTTTGTAGTTATAGTTCAATATGGTTTTACTATCCACCAACGTGTGTATTTTAACCCTAACAATGCCGCGGATGTCGTTAATAATCCACGAGATACTACTTTGATGTTTTTTTTTCTTCAAATTGTGCTGAGATGATTCTTTTGCAAGCACTTTGACGCATTATGACGTTCCGGCATACTGTACATGGAATGGAAGTACATTTCAGCGGTGAAAGTAAAGAGTACCAGTTAAAGGCCACCCAGACATTTAAAAAAATGTTTTGGGGCGTGACTTTACCGTCCACCCCAATAACGCTGAATGTTATTATTTACGGTTGTTACTCCACGTTTTTGAAGGTCATACATCTTTAGAAAACTTAAAAAAAGTTCAGTGTGTCCGACATTCTACATTTCAGGCATCATATAAAGTATGATGCTTATTGGAACAATACGCTGCAGGCGGCTGTTTTGCCCAGTTCACCATCGTCGCTTAGGTATTTGTTAGCCATTATGTTGGTATTTTGCCACGTATCTGATCCACTACCTCTGTGGCAGTCATACAGTGACAGCATGTCCGAAGATATTTTACTCCGAATTAGCCATGAACAGTCCGTAGAACACTTGCCTTACAGCAATGAAATATACAATTCTGCTTTAACTGACCATAACACACATTATAGTACTTAAAAAACAAATCTTCTGCAAATAAATGATTAGGATTCTTCTGCTTTTGACCGACTATATCTGCAATAAACGACATACGACCAACAATCGTTTTTACCCGTTATCCCAAGAGATACAAGGCCAGCCGAATGCGTGATTAAAAAGATCTTTTGTTTTGCATGACGTTAAACACGCATCCTTCTCTAAGAATATGCCTGCTCAAATTGTCGGGAACGTCGATATGTCTCTCTTTGTAGATTGGTTGTTGAAAGTAGGACACGGAGACTTCCTTGTACAGGGAGGGAATATCAGTTTGAATAACACTCAGCTATGTAGAGTTGTTCACGTTATCTCAGCATTGACTTGAGCGATGAGAGCTTCTCATATGGGCAACTGTATGTGGCATTTTCCCGAGTGAGTACATCATAACATTTATGGCGTCTACAAAGAAGACCTCACTTAAATTACTTGTGTTAGAAGGACACATCAATGCAATAATACAATTAAAACCAAAAATACATGAATCTTCCTAACCTTTTCACATCAAACCCGCATGAATTCCAATATGGACCCGAGGTAAACCGGGTATGACCGCTTGTCTTAATGAATAAGAAAATTTTATTCTATTGTTTTTTTTTTTCACGCGTCTATTTTAAAGGGTTTCTCTGTGGCATTATTGCCAGTACCTCCAGATAATTGACTACAAAGATCCAGTGAAAGTAAAATAGAATGTAAAGGCGTGAAATGACGGGGGAGAAATAGTGATATCATCAATACACGAAGCAGAAATAGTGATATCATCAATACACGAAGCAGAAATAGCTCGCTGTAGTTCTAACTCGCCGTGTAGTATGATTTATGTACATTTTACAATAATTGTATTAGGGAAGATAACGGTTTTTCTGCTCAAGGGAAACAATTCAAATCATGAACTTGTAAAATATTTAAAGTAAGTCTTTTTTTTTTTAAACCGATTCAATAACGCATAATTATATTTCAAACTTTTATAAAAGAAGCTCAATTAAATTAATTAGACAGACTGGCTTTGTATGTAATGGCTAGATTGTTGTTATTGTAGTTGTTATTAAACAGTTTAAAGATGTTTACACAATAAAATTTGTCAAGAGCAAATACTTATGTGCTCTGTATCCTTTAACCATCGACTTTATTAATCTCTCGTACCTAAAGGTCTTTTATATTTGGACATGCGCCGTAATATAACCGACTAGGTTGAACGGAACGCGCCTCGCCAAAACGAGGCAAAACGTTAAAAAAAATGACAATGTAGTTACACCTATAATTGCCGAAAATTGAAAGTCCCTAATCGCATAAATCTCTTGAGCATGCTTTATTACAAAACATCCCAGACCATGGAACTAGGCCAGTGCACGTATTATTCAGCAAGAAACACAGCAGTAGAAGATAAGAGCAAACATAAGAAAGTCTCTGTTTGGATGTACAAGGACTTTACTTACGTGTTTTTGGTAATGTGTATAAATGCCTCAAATATACCAAGAGAGATTTAAACCGTCAGATATTAACTTCATTGCTTCATAGACGTTGTGCTGTTCTAACACGAAGATTCTCGACTTTCATAATTAAGTTGTGGTCAACATTATAAAACGCGAGACACCGTTCATTATGGTTACATGGTCTCATACAAGAAGATTATCATATTCAGTTACGTACTGTTAGGTAGCATGATATATTGGGACTGGAGTGAAAGGTCAACATCCTTGAACAAATCGGTGTCAGTGTGTGTTGCTCGATTATAGTATTAAATGTTTGAGAAAAGTACACGTTCTGTGCTGACACGTGTGGTAGTCTATGTGTATAATTACTGTACCAGCAGATCACACAGTCACGTATGAAACAATCTACGTGTATGATTACTGTACCAGCAGATCACACAGTCACGTATGAAACAATCAACTAATGAGGGATTCAATAGCTAGAAATTTAAAAAAAAGGTTATCCCAAAATGTATTTCATTTTTATAGGTCCAGCTTTATAAGATATTGTTACCTTTACCCTCACTAACTCAGTAGCAAACCAGGTACCAATTCACAGCTAGGTAGCCTGGAGCATAAGGCTACCATGTATAGAACCCGGAAACTTTACCTTGAGAAGAAAGTGATGTAACCACTCTACCAATGAGACACTTTAATAAAAGATGTGAAGTGAATATCAGAATTGACGAACTAATGTAGGTAAGGTAGTTGTCAACTAAACCCTACATCAGCGCCGGATTATTCATTAGGCCCACTAAACACGGGCCTTGATTCCCAGGCTTACAGGGCCCGCCATGAAATAAGCAACGGAGAAATGTTTGGGGAGAAAATGTCAGGTACCCAAAACAATAAAAAAAAAAATTCACAACACTTATTTATTTCCGATTTAAAATAAGTAATTAAAGTTCAGTAATACTCATATAGTATTTAAAGAGCAATAGTTTTAAAAAATAGTTTTAGTGCGTTTAGTTCTTATTTGTTACACACCTAGTGCTATTCAAAACGTTCCAGTTGGCAACACTGTCCCAAATATTAGTTGTTGACGGTTATGAAAATCCCAAACTGCGCGTTTGTGCAATTTTTGTTTGTTTATTGTTTCGTTTAAAATAAAGTGATTGATTAGAATTTTACATATTTTTATTTTATCCTTATTGCAGTTTGGTTCTGTTGAGTGGAATTGTTGTGATGGTAGGTAGTGAACGTGTTAAAAACACCATATTGAATCATTATGTTGATTGAAATGTATTCGGTGACCTCAAGGTTCGAATCTATAACCAATTTCGTTTTAAATATTTTATTTTACTTTTATTAATTGTTTTTTTTTTTAATTATAAAAGATTTTTGTCGACATTCAAACCAGGTGAATCACACTGTACATAAGATCCTTTGTTTTATTGAAGATAATTTAGAAAAGACACATAATAAACCGTTCTTACTTAAGTGGAACCGGAACACGTCAAGTGGCAGGGGAGACAAACAAAACAAAAACTGCTGTATCACGTGAGAAAATCCCCTAATGGACATTCTGTTTTCAAACTATGAAGCATCATCCTCTCTCACTGATAAGGACATTGTTCAGCCAGGAACCAATTATCAAAGTGATGAAGTAATACCTGATGTTCCCGAAAGTGATAAATGTGATAAGGACATTGTTGAGCCTGGAACCAATTATCAAAGTGATCAAGTAAGGCCTGATGTTCCCGAAAGTGATAAATGTGATAAGGACATCAACTCAACTTGCGTGAAGTAAATTCAACTATGTACAGGTTTATTTATAAGACACAGATTTCAACAGTACTCAATAGTGCATGTTTCAAAGTAACTCCATCTCACTTCAATGCATCCAGCCATTAATTCAATTTTGTTCCACAAGAGTAATAATTATGGCCTTTTATACAGTCTCTTGCACATAGAGATATATGTGGTCTGCCCAAAAATCATTTATCCTCCTTTCCTATCTCTCTGACTTATCGTTTACCTCTATAAACCTGTCAGCGTTAACTTATATAAGGGCATCAATTACTATACACGTTTCATACATAATACATCAAATACTGTCAAGTACTGCTAATGTGGCCTCCTCATACTTACTGTTCATATGAGAGAGCGCATAAGTGGTTTCATAGATGTCATAGGTTCATAACCTTTGTTCATTTATTCTTGCCAGTGACGATACCTCGTCTTTATATACAACAGTCTATCTGGCAATCAGCAAATCAAAATGCCATTCTCTTTATACTCTGTGTGGTCGTGCTTGTTTCTAATGCTCTTTCTGGTTGCTCGCCCCTTGAAGTGTGAGCATCATTAACCTCTAGTAATAGTTTGGCTGAAAGTTTACTAAAAGTTCAAATAAATGTCATCTTACCGTATTGAACGAAGTCCAAGCACCTATCACAAATTCCTACTACGCACCCCTAAGCTAATTCCTATATGTTTAGCACATATTGTTAACCACAAGCTAAACTATTCTCAGAATTCCTAACACTAAGGAATCTAAGTCTAGCTATTTCATCTCTGGAACCTCCTGTCAACCTTTTTTTTTTCCATCAAAAACATGTGATTTATTTACATATAGTCATCATAATAGGAGGCATGTGGTACAAATTCCAGGTACAAACATTTCCTAACTGCCTCTTGTATGTCCCATTCCTCCTGGGCACATTCATGTACCTATGCATATATATATATAATAATAATAATAATAATAAATTCTTTAAGCACCAAACACGGCGCATAAGGCAGAAACCAGTGCTCTCCAGGTTGTTCGTTGTGACGCCACTCCTCTTAGCTCTTGCACATTATTTAGGCCCAACGTTCTTCCTTCTCTTATTATTGTTCTTCTGAGTGTTTCTTTTGGTCTTCCTTTTTTCCTCTTACCCTCAGAAACCCAAGTGAGCGCCTGTAGTGGTATTCTGTTGTTTTGCATTCGTAGGACATGACCGATATATGACCATCGTCTTTTCCTTATATAGTCGGAGACATATTTCTGCCTAGAGTCTTCTCTTATTTGTCGATTAGTCTTGAATACTTTCCAACTGATGTTTATGAGTTTTCTAAGTCCTTTGTTTTCGATTGTATTCAGCTTGTTCTTCTCAATGATTTTGTTATTTTCCAACTCTCACAGCCGTATGTTAACACTGAGATAACATTTGAATTAAACAGACGAAGCTTGGTATGTATATTCAATGATCGTAATTTCCAAATGTTAGATAATCTATTGAAGGCGCTAGCTGCCAAAGCAACTCTAGTATGGATTTCTCTTGTTGTGTCACCATCCTGAGTCATTTTACTGCCTAAATAATTGAAACTTTCAACTTTCTGTAGTTTTTCCCCGTTCAAGATGATATCAAAGGTCTCGTTAGAAAAGTTCATAGCTTTAGTTTTAGAGGCATTTATTTGGAGACCAATTTTAACCGAGAGATGACACAAAATATTTATTGCTTCTTGGGATTGTCTTGGTGTTGAACTTAAGAATGCTACATCATCTGCGAAATCCAGGTCCCCCAGGAATTTTCCATTTGTCCATTTTATACCCAATTGTTCATTGTGGGTATAGTTTCTCATAACCCAATCAATAGCTATTCCAAAAAGTAGTGGTGACATAATACAGCCTTGTTTCACCCCTGTTTCTACTGTAAACCATTCTGTATTCCCTTTATTTGTTCTAACACAACATCTTGCATTGTCATATAGCGCTTTGATTATATTCACATATTTTGTTGGAAAACCATAGATTGTAAGTATCTTCCACAATGATGGGCGGGGTAGACTATCAAAGGCTTTTTGAAAATCGACGAAGGTGATAATAAGTGGCGATTGCCTTTCCACTGATTCTTCTATAATTGTTCTTAGTGTGAATATTTGATCAATACATGATCGTTTCGGCCTGAAACCCGCTTGTTCTTCTCTGATCTTTTCGTCAGCATGCAATTTAAGTCTTTCTAACATCATGCAACATAATAATTTTCCAGGTACTGGTAATAGAGATATACCACGCCAGTTATTACAGTCTGATAGATCACCTTTCTTCGGTAACTTTACAATAATACTGTCTTTCCATTGTTGTGGTGGTTGTTCTTCTCTCCATACTTCATTTATAATATCTAAAATTCTCAAGAGGTTTTTGTCATTAACTGCTTTAATCATTTCCCCTGAAATTTCGTCAACTCCAGCAGCTTTAAAATTTTTTAATCTTTTAACGGCTTGTTTGATCTCGTCCAGCGTGAATTCATCGCAAGTTATTGGCAAGGTGGTTGTGGGTGTTTCATTATTAAAATCAGGTGTTACTGTTGGTGGTGGTCTGTTTAGCACCTCCATGAAGTGCTCAGCCCATCTCTTCATTTGTTCTTTTTCTGTTGGTATTGACTTCCCTAATTTACCTTTAACAGGTGTTTCCATAGCAGTAGGCTGGTGACATAGTTGTTTTGTAATTTGATAAAGGCACCTACTATTACCAGTTCTTGCAGCATTTTCAGCTTCTACGGCCAGTTCATTGATGAAATGTCTTTTATCTCTTCGAGTTTTTGTCTTCACTTCTTTATTTAACAAGTTATAAGTTAGTTTGCAAGATTCAACTGCATTATGTGTACTGTCCGCTAAGAGTTTAAGTTTTGCTGTTTTCCTTTCTTGTATTTTATCCCAAGTATCTTCTCTCATCCATTTTTTTCTTTTTATGTACTAGGTATCCGTGGGTCGCTAAAACTGCTGCTTCTGATCTTGCGTTCTCATTTGTTCCCATTTAGTATCGGTTGTCTTGGTGGTGACATAGTTGTCCATTTTGCCTAAAGCATCAAAATGGTTGTTCATTTTGACATTGTATTCCTATTTTATATTTTTTGATTGCAGTCTGTGTACATCTATTCTTCTTTTTTTATTCTGTTGGTATAACTTCTTCAGTTTAATTCTCAGTTTAGCTATGCAGAGGTTATGATCGCTTCCGATCTCTGCACCTCTGTATGCTCTGACGTCTTGAACTGATGAGCGAAATTTAGCGCTTATGCAGAAGTGATCTATCTGGTTCTTAGTTCTGCCATCAGGTGAATTCCATGTTATCTTGTGGATATTCTTATGTGGAAAGATGGTGTCTGCCACAACGAGGGTTGATATTTCACAAAGTTCTAGAAGTCTTTCGCCATTTTGATTCATACAGCCTATGCCATGAGTACCGAGATATCTTTGTACTCCATCGTTGTTGTCACCTACTTTGGCGTTAAAATCACCCATGACTGCTATTATGTCATGCTTGGGTATTGTGTTGATGGTACTTAGAAGTGCTTCAAAGAAGTCATCTTTTGTGGTATCAAGAGCGTCGTTAGTTGGTGCATAACATTGTACAATTGAGAGCTTGAAAAATCGTGTCTGAAATCTAGCTAATATTAAGCCTCTCATTGATAGGTAACCCAGCTGATAAGCGATGCTGCCTGCTTTTCTGTGTCATTAGATGGCTACTCCCTCTGTGTGACGATTATCATTACTACCTAGAGTATATAATTTAAATTGCTTTTTTTTTTTCTTCTGAAAGTATTTTTATGGTCCCTTCCCTGATTACCCATCCTACACTCGCTGACACCCCAATAAGTCCAACTTATAATTATCCATTTTCTTTAACACTTTCAGTCCCAAGCAAAAAAAAGTTGTCGCTGGCCCAAGCAAAAATGCCACCCCGGGTCATTTTATAAAATAAATATCTCAAAACAGAAACACACGTACACTCTTAACACATGCGGTAATTTAAAAATCAATCCTTACTTGCAGTCGGAAATGACGTTTTGGGTGGTTTGTGGGTAGTTATAATTAGTTCTTCTCAAAAAGTTCACATATACTAAACTCCTTTTAAAGTTATGATCCTTAGGCCCAAGCGCGTCTAACCCCTGAGGATATATAAAGTCGATTTGGACTTAAAGAGTTAATTACTTCTTCCAATTTTCCGTCTTGATACATAGTCCTTACATTCCAGTATCCAATTTTAAAAATCTCCTTAGCCCCCAAGATATTAGAGTGAGTCATGTTTACTGTCGAGCCTGGTTCTGTTTCGGTAACAATAGCTTGTTTTACGATAGTGAATTGTTAACTCACTGATCAACCCTCCGATCCAACCGACCGATTCGAGGGTTTCGAGGTCAGTTATAGGAAAATATCTACACCACTAGATACTCTGGTGTATCTTTTTATTCTATAATTTAACATAACATGGTACTATCCATCGAAATATACACATTCCTGATGTTTTTTTCTTTCGTCGTCTAAGGTGAGAAACGAATTTCATCTCCATCTTGGAAGGGTATATATATATATATATATATATAATATATATATATATATATATAAATATATATATATATATATTTTTATTAAATAATAATATATATATATATATATATATATATATATATATATATATATATATATATATATATATATATAGCTCACTACCTGAGAACATTATCAGATATGGTTTATACCTATTTTCTTCCTTTTAAAGCTATTCTATTTATTCTGGCTTCTCCAAAAAAAAAACGCCTTTCATCAACTCTTTCCTGAGTTGTTTTTTCCTTCAACCTTAGTCTATGTAGCTTCAGCTTCATTTCTCATTATCCTGTGCTCACTTAGGTGTAAGCGTCGTTAACCTTGTAATACTTTATTTCAGCTTCTGAAATCATTCTGTTCAATGTCTATCAAAAGTTATGAGTAAAAGGACCTACTTACTTTGGTATCACAGAATCCTCACAACACTCATATTTCTTACTATCACCCCTTATCGCTAAGCCTATACTTTAAACACAGCTTTGTCTTTCATATGTGAATAGATTCTACTACTCTAACTAGGTCTAAAGAAATCTTCAGAAGAATTCATTCTGTTTCCCACAGAGATTGAATTTGAGCCTGACTGAAAACACATTCCTGCCACTCTACGTCCTTTACTAGGACTCCTCCTCTTTCTTTTAAAAAAAAAAAAAAACCTTTATTCAGGTCATGATTACAAACACCATCAATGTTATTTACAAGAGTTTAACATGATTTAAGATATAAAATATATAAAGTTATCCCATCCCCCCCCCCCTCCCCCAATCCCTCAATATGCAATACAAACAAATCAATATCAAACACTCATCAAAATTACTCAAACAATTTCCAAAAATTCTCAACAACATAATATTACCTCACAGCAAAATTATTTCTCTCTAAAATTGTTTCATAATATAAGATATGAAAGCCCCTTACCCCCCTCCCCCCCCTACTCCTAAAATAGCAGTACAACAAATGTATAACCAAGGTGCAAAATATTATTACAAAAATCCATTATTACAAATCAAAATTGTTTAACATTATATAGTATAAACTTAAGTGGGTGAAAGAGTTAAAGGATATTTACATTGTGAAGTATTTACAAACAAAGCTACATTGCTTTGCATGACGACCCAAGAGTCAATACATTTTTAAAGTTGTCTTGTAGCGTCTTGTGTTATCTGTTCGTATATTTGTGTAAATATTCTACTATCGTAATGTATGCCGTCATGTACAGCTTTGTTCCTACACGTCCATACTAAGTATCTGAATTCTGCTAATAGGGTTAGGAGTATAAGCTCCGTCTGTCTCGGTAACGTCGGTAAAGTATTCAACATGACCGCTGGTACATGTTGAGTGATTTCGGTGTCTTGGAAGCTATCAGTTTCCTTAGTTTGTTCAGAGTGGGGGCCACTGTTTTACATGTGTAAAACAAGTGGTCCTCTGTTTCTATTGTGTTGTTACTGCACAGTTTACATTTTGGTGGCGCTTTGCCAGCTTTGTTTGCCGATCTTTTGCTTACAATAGGTGTTAAACTGTACAGTAACCTGTATGTGACTTGTTTGACTTGTGGTTTAACGTCTATTGCATGAATGTTTGTGAAGCTTTGTGTGTAGTCTGTTATGAAAAGGTTGTACCCTCGTTTTATCCGTGTGCCTAAAAAAGATTCTTGTGCCCCTACAAGGAGTTTGTATATAAGTTTAGTGTCTTGCTTTACTAACTGTTCGTTCCCTTTTAGATTTTGTAAACATATTCTGTAGAAGGGCGGTGGGGTGCCAAAAGAGTGAGGTTTATTATTATCAAGCTTAATAAATTTAGTTAACCTAATCCCCATATAGTAATGCGCTATTGGGTAAATGTCTGGGTATTTAATGATCTCCCCTAATTATCTAATCCTTAATGCTTTAATCTTAGTGTTACTGTCTTGTAGGGCTATTCCCCCCTTGTGCTTAGGTTGTATTAGGGTTACATGTTTAATACTTTTAAAAGTGCCCCTAAAAATGAAAATCCTAATCAGCTGATTTATTTTGACGACCAAGGATTTTGGCATGATTTGAATATTAGCTGTATATATTATTTTAGGCATAATGAAACAGTTCACCATGATACTTCTTCCAAAAATGGTGGTTGTCTTATATTTATACTTTTCTAACATATTTTGAATTTTCTCTAATAATTTTGCACATGTCCCCATGTCGGGGTCTTGTGGATTGTAAGAAAAATTTATTCCATAAATTTTAATTCTGTTAACTTGCGTTAACTGAAAGGGAAAATCTGTTTTATTGGCCCATCTGCCTAATCCCATTATACTAGATTTTTGGACATTAAGTTTGGATTCGTTAGCGTATCCAAACTCTGTGAAGATTTCTAATATACTTTTTATCGAATCCACTATTGCTGGAAAGAATATCGTGTCATCAGCATACGCTAACAACTTTCTCTTCCCTTTTCCGGTAACAAAGGTTTCCGTGATGTTTACATCTTGCCTTATTCTTTCCAGAACTGGTTCTAGTGTTAAAACATATAGCAGGGGCGATAATGGACACCCCTGTCTTACTGACCTCGTCAGCCTAACCGGGTCAGTTAAACTGTGATTAATCAAGATTTTACTGTGGGGTTTTTTGTATAAAATTTCCACTCATGTTCTAAAATATTCCTCTATGTTGTTTGCTTGCAAAGTTTTATGTAAGAAGGAATGCAATACTCTGTCAAAGGCTTTTTCCTGATCTAATGATAATATTGCACTTTGACACTGTCTATCGTGCGTGTATGTAATCAAATCTCTTATAAAATGTGTATGTCTACAAATGTTTCTATTGTTTACGCTGCATTGTTAATTTTCATGTATCATGTTCTGCATGAATGGTTTAAGTTTTAAGGTGAGAGCCTTGGCCAGGAATTTATAGTCAGTATTTAAAAGTGAAATGGGCCTGTAATTTTTTATTGACTTTTTGTCACCATTATCTTTAGGTATTAAAGTAATAAAGGATTCATTTAGGCTGTTGGGAAGCTCTCCTTTCTGGAAGGCTTCCTCAAATACTTTAAGTAAAAGGGGGCCTAACATTGGAAAAAAGAAACCGTAAAATTCGGCAGTTAACCCATCTGGCCCGGGTGATTTATTTTTTTGGAACGTAGTGACAGCTTCCCTTAAATTTCTCAAAGTTAAAGTTTCATCTAATTTTTTGCTCTCATCTTCACTTAAACGTTTTGTATAGTGTAAAAATGTATCCTGTATGTTTACGTTGGTTTCTTCTTTAGTGTATAATTTTGTGTAATATTCTAAAAAAATCGTGCCTAATACTGGTAACTTCTGTCTGCTGTTTCCCATTCATGTCTACTATTTCGTGTATCTGTCTACTGCGTTGAACGTTTTGCTCTATCTCTAAGTATTGTCTGCTAGGTATCTCCTGTGTAATAGTATTTCATTTAGTCCTGAGTAAAGCCCCCTGGTATGTGTGTTGTTTGTAAATATCTAATTGCTCTTGTGAAGTATGGATGTGTGGGTTATTTTTATCTATCTGTTTAGTTAAAATAATGGCATCTTCTAATATATTTTGTTCTTTCTTAAAAGCCCTGTGTATGGTTGTAGCTAGAAACTGTGACCTATCTCTTATTGTATTTTTTAGCAGGTCTCGATATTCTGCGATGTTATTATTGGGAGTATCCTGTGTGTAACCCTAAATGAGTTGTGTTATTTTATCTGTAAAGAACATATTTTTTAGCAAATTGTTGTTGAATTTCCAGTGCGGGGATCTCTTTAATTTTGTATGTGTGTGTCCCACATTTAAAACTGTGTATACTGCTTGATGATCTGTAAATTTAAGCGTATTTTTAATGTGGTATGTTTTATGTATGTTATAACTGTTTGATGCATAAATTCTGTCCAGTCTAGAAGCTCGTCTAAAGTATGGGTTTCTCTTGTCATGAAAAGTGAAAGCTTGTGTTTGCGGCTGTAATTTTCTGTACACGTCTACTAGGTTATGTTTGTCAATCATAGATTGTAAACGTCGTCTTAATATGGATGTTTCAATTTCTTTTCTTTTTTTTGTAATTCAGGGCCAAAGGAACTCTTATCTAAATTGGTCAAAACGCAATAAATATCTCCTCGTAACACTATTTTGGTTCCTTTGTAGTACCTATCTATAATGTCATACAGTCCGTCATAAAACTTAGGTTGGTCAGCGTATACTGCAGGTGCGTATATGTTAATGAGTGTGTGCGTGTCATGTATGTTGTGTTTGTTTTTTATTTGTATAATGACAATTATGCCACAATTATCTGTTCTATAATGTACTGTTTCCCAATCTTCGTTAATTTGAAGGATGGCAGCATCCCCATGGCAGGTGCCCCGGGCGAACCAACCATGTTTAAGACCTAAGTTAGTTACTATTTGACCGGCATGAAAAAATATGTAGTAACACCGGTTTGCTGTAAAAAGAAGAAATCCGGTTTTTCTTTTTTAATCAGTTTAATTACATGGTCCAGTTTATTTCTCAAACCATTGATATTGAGAGATATTATCACTAGACTGCATGACGAAGTGGTAAACAGAGGTTGGCCACTCGTTGTAAACTGTCTATCTGGCAAAGTGGCAGGGTGGTCACGTGCCATATCTAAACTATCTGACGAAGCGAGGACTGAGTGCAGACCGCCTGTCTTTCTTGAGTTACAAGGCAAAGTAGTGATCTGGGGCTGGCTACCTGCCACAGGTGAATTACTCAACAAAGCGCTAGTTGATGGTTTATCATGTATTGTAATGGTTGTACCAGGCAAAGTGGTAGGCTGGTTACTTGTTACACATAGCTTACACGACAGAGCGGTGACTGTGGGCTGATCGATTTCTGTCATAGCTAAGCCACTCGACACATTCATGTTTACATTACTAGACAAGGCGGTGCTTAAGGGCTGACCTCTTGACCTAAATACATGACTACTTGACAAAATAGTGACTGAGGGCTGGCTATCTGTTCTGCACTGATAATTTTGGCTAAGCGCAGGTCAAACTGCGCCGCCTAGCACTCACACCCCAGTTTGGGGGGGGGGGGGGGGAGAGTTGAATGCTTAAATAAAACTGTGCGCATGTTAAGTGTTAGTGTGCGGTGTCAAAACATACATTAAAATATCACTAAACTTATTTACATTAAAGTAAGAACACAAAACTCTTAAATCATAAAAAACACTGCCTAAACTATAGGTATTTGTACACTTTACTATAAATAAATACATTAATATTTTTATTATCATTATTTTTAGCTTTCCAACTTGGGTCCACTGGAGGTGTAGTGGGTTTTGATCTTATGAATTGATGTTATGTATTATTATTATATTAAATGAGATCAGCTATGAAGGTCCCTGAATTTAACAAATAGTATTGTAACTTTTCAGAGTACCTTTCCGCTACCACCCTTTTGGTCTCATTCAAAATTAATATATATTATTATATAAGTGAATTTGTATAGTGTCTAGGGTTATGAATGTAGAGTGTAATGTGCAATAACCAACGAACATGTAAACAAATAGTTTATTATCCACAACACCCAACAGTACTACAACAATAACATACCAACGACACATTAAAAGGCTATCTTACTTAAGACAGTGGTTGAAATTTGTGTAAATAGAATTTTTACAATTTATTATCCTGATTCTAATTTATTTTGAACCAGGACTGACAATCAAAATTGAACTCAAAAGAATGATTTGCATCAGTCAAATATCACAGTGGATATTTTTTCCATACATACAATATTATTCTAATATAAGTGTGTAGTTGTATTCTTCTACTTTGAGGTAATACTGGTATCAAACAATAGGTTGTTGGTTAAAATCACACCCTTTAAGTTATGTCTGTTCTCGTTTGTCCCTTGTGGAAATATTAATGACTATTCACAGTTTTCTTCACTATCACTTTATAGTCTTATAGGTTGAGCTGCCTGGTGCCGAACACGAACTTAACTTGGCAGGAGAATACAGGTAGATCATTTCCTCTGCTCGTTTGACAATCTGTTCCACCTGTTTGATAGGCAATGGCCACTAGCATGGGCTTGAAGTATGCAGACAGAGTCCTTAATCGAGCAGTTCTCAAGCATTTGGTACTACATTAACGTCAGTACCCAGGATCCTGAAATGTGAAGGTTATGCATCCTTCTTTATACCTAGTATATAATACTATTCCACAAGTACGTACAGGTACATTACAAACAAACAAAAAGGGTCATAGCCTTATGCCAACCTATGCCACCATTATCTTTTGATGTGACAATGTACACCAGTATTCCTCTCCCCTAATGGTTACAACGCCACTGCAATTCCAGCTGTAATCTTTTTCCATACAATAGGATAGGTGTTATGCTCCTTGATGACAATCATACATATTTTCTTGTAGTCTAACACCTCTCTGATAGTCTATCACATGGTGGTTCAATCTCTAGGCTCTGCCTAAGTTTGCTACAGACCCACTTACTTATAGTCGTACATTATTATCTCACATTCAATTTTTATGTTAGATACATGTTAATAAAGTCAATCTTACCACATTTATTCAATGAAATACACAAGTGACGACGACTGGCACACTTTCGATCTGCCGTTCTGTCCAGACTTTTTTGAGAAATATTGTTTTCACAGCATAAGCCTGCTGTCATCGCTCCTTGGCAAAAGTTTGCTATAAAATGGCGTCCTCACCTAATGCTTTTTCCTCAATATCAACTACTCTGGCCAATGATTACCTTAATTTCACTTGTAAACAAAGTCTTTCAAAAATACAATTCAAACTTCTACTACGTTCCTAGAGTAATACATGTTTAGTACGAGGTCGGCCAATAATATTTCGCCTCACTTCAATTTCCACCCAATCCCCCTCATCGTACTAACTTAGCCTATCTTTCACCTAAATTTTTTCCCAAAAATATGCTATCCAATCTAAGCAGATATGACTTGACCTGACAGTATCTCTGATTCTCTATGTATTATTACCAATATTTGATTATCTAATGGACTATTTAGAAAACTAACTACATATTCTTAGTCAGCAAGTCTTCAGGTACACGAATATATGATTTTTATGGGGCTAAGTGGCTTGGTTCAAAATTCTATCTTTTTTTCTACGTTAGTCGTTTATTTTTAAACTACCTCCTGTTCAATTCTTTTCCCATGTACTTACGAGAGTCTCTCGTAATATACGGGAATTACGTCATTCGCAATAAGAGCTAAGCGTGTTTTCATGACCGTAGTGTTCAATTTTCTAACTTTTCCATCGTAGTGAGAAAACCGCCTAAGGCAATACAAGCGAGTTATTTTTTTTTTGTTTTAAACAATGTGAGACATGAAATGCGGTGGGTTATTCCTCCGTTTCCCCTCCCTTCTACAATGCATGTTAGGCAAATACTTAGTTGACCTAGGGAACGTTTGTCTCAATGACGAATTTGAAAAATAGGGTACCGTTTTGGTTCGGCCATCGCGTTATCACATAATACGCTGAAGGCGTGGGCGACAACCCACTATTCTCGACAAAATTTTTAGTACTATCTTATCTTTGACTTTATGCACTATACTGTTATAATCTAATTTAGATATTGTATTTAGAAGTTTACTTCAGGGGGGGCACATCTTCTTCCGCACTGGTAGTTTTATGCACAAACTTCTGACAGGCTCACAGGGGGGATAACCATCGGGTGCAGCTTGGGCGTGCCGTCACATGCACCGTTCATCATCAGACCTCTTACTTGTCTCACCTGCTCGAAGCTCGTACAAAAGTGCAGAGAAGAAAGGCTTGTAGGGGTAAGCTCAAGCGTCGCTTACGTGGTCGAAATCTTGCCCGTCAATGAACAGGCTGGTCTGTGTCATCATGGCCTCCATGGCATCATCATCTGTCGCTGTCGCTGTCTCTGTCGCCCAACTGGGGTACAGTCTTCCTTCTATCATCACTCAAGATTGGCTGGAACCGTCAGTTTGGGCCTCGTTCAGCTCTGGCTCATCTACTATCGGCATTGACTCATTCCTCGGGGAAGGTTCTGAAGTAGACGCCCTAGGTGATGGTGATGGTGGCAGGTCTCTCTTGCTGGGGGAGCGCTTGCTCGGCGACTTGCTGTCACTACGTCTCACCTCTTTCGACCTGACAGGCTCTGTTGCCTGGAGCAGGAGTATTTTCCTGTTCTTTTCATTTTTGGAGACGACCGTCATGAAAGGGCCACCTTCAACATCTTGAGGGCTCTCTGGCGCGGGACTCTCCTCTCGGTGGTTATGCTTTACTGGTGCTGCCCTGTCTTGCTCTGCCGGCGATTTGTCAACAACAGTTTCTCCCTTCCTTGTCTGCTTAAATTGGGTGGGGGCCGCCCGCTTTCTTGGGCACTGGCTGACCCAATGATCATCACCCCCACACACCGCACACTGGATTCTTCTTCCCGGTAGAGACACCCATACTCTTTAGAATTTTTCTACTGGACCTTCCATCTTGATATTAACAAAGTGTGGTATCTGGTGCGTGGAAGGTTTATACAAGAAATTCCACTTGTCGTGGGCGGTCTTGATTCTCGAGACTTCTGCTTCTTTGTCCCCTGTCACTGCCGCTGCGAGTCGCTGGACCGTTTCTGCTTTCACGGTCGGAGGCATCCAGTTAAGGGTTCCCTTGGACTTTTCTTTGTCCAAGTGTCCGATATACACACTCATGTGTGGGTTCGACCATTCAAATTTCCTACCATGTAGGCCAGCGTAGTGCTTCATTTGTGCTGCTGTTGTCATCGTGGCGAATCACTTGAAAGTGCCCGCAAACCTGTATAATGTGGTGACGCCACTTGTACCAACTCCCGGTGGTCCGGTCAGAATGCTGCCAATCAAGGAGTAAGAGGCTCTATTTGCTTGTGGCCCCGTAACTGAGATAACAAGTGTTCCTGGTTTATGTAGCTCACCTCCCTCAAAATCTTTCTCCATATTCATAACAAATACTGGCACAGATGGTGCAGACATTCTATATATTATTTCCCTTCTTGGCCCTGACACCAATTTGGAAAAAAAAAACAGAGTTCACAGGTGTTAGTTAAGCTAACACTTAACTAACACAAACAAGTCCGGAAAACACCACAGAAAATCCGACGCTGAAAATGCGACCGCTCACTAGCGTGTCCAAGTGCAACCACAGTTTTCACTTTTCTTGAGAGCCCGGTGAGACACGACTTGCCTCGTCATTTTTTCTGGTAGGACTCACTTCTTTTGTCCTTCAATTCATTCCCATGATCCGTATTTTTGTTTTCCAGTCAATGCGATTGTTCCGATATTCAGTTCACTCACCGATTCACAAAACTCACGGTTGATTCTTTTCATAAACAACTCAGTGAGCTTCTTTCTGTAACTGTTTATACTTCGCTCACATTTCTCGTGCGTTTTCCTTGCTCTTCGTTCACTTAAATCTAAAGGGCGCTAATATTTATGGTTATCTCCCTTAGTGGTTTATGCTCAAATGCTATGTTCCCTCACTTCAAGCTTATTACAAACAATCGTTATGCAAATTTTATGGACCGCAACTGTGTACTTATAGAAACTATTTACATCTAAAAGAGTTCTCTCCCTTACCATCCAAACCCAAGTGCACAATACTTTATCTCCCATCTCTAGAACAAATATACCATTTCCCAAATTATTCAAATTTCCCGAACCATTTTTTCATGCAACCCTGTTTCAACAAAACAAAATTATTATCCTACCAAACCTCACGGTGACAGAATTATCACGTCGCTGATACCAACATGGCAAAAATAGGAATTGTTCAAAAAAGCCTGTTTAACGGCACAAATTCAATTGGTGAACTCCATGCCCGATACTGGCTACTTTATTTGCGAACGGCGAGATCAGTGTACTGCTTCGTTTGTATTCTTTTTTCTAATGCATAGTCAACCAGATTGACAACGTGTGGATGCAATGATTGGAACAATTCAGGTATTGTTATTCAACAAAATTAAAATAGCACACTGCACAGATATGTCATGTTGACATTTGGTTTGCTTTTTAAGGAATGTCTTCATTGCACACGGACAACTCCATCAGTGCTCCGATCTCCACCCTTAGATCTGTCGCGAATTAATCAGATAGGTAATAGCTGTTTATTGCTCTGTCTGAACAGAGGTGATAATGTTGACAATGTGAAAGTAAGGGGTAAGAAGTAGTTTTATCACAAGGTGATCGTGTAAGAGAGAGGACAGTCTCTGGATAGAATAATTTATCTAATCCAGCCTATGTAACGACTAACTTCAGATCAGACGCACTTTTTCGCCTTGTAAGAAATACAAGTTACACTGCACTCACATGCGCACAATTCTGTGACAAATACGCACGAACGTGAAAACAAACTATGAATAACATATAATGAATAGGGGTTGACCGACACAATACCTAAAGGTTAAATAGATTTATTATCAATAGAAAATCACAACATAAATCAAGTACATAAATAGATCATGGTTTACAGAAAATGACAATTAATCAAATAGGTTCTCCCCTCTGGTAAAGGAAAAGAAAGACGATCCCAACAGAGGTTAATTAGCCCGAAAGATCAAAAGTTAACAATAAGTTATGAGATAGTCACAATATGGGAAAGAACAGGTTCTAAATGTAAGTTGTCCCGTGACTACTCAGACCAGTGAGAAAAAAAGAAGAAACCCTATAAGTATACTGATGGTATTCAAAGACATAAGTTTCTTTCTCCGTTCATCCAATTCACATTCATTCAGTGGCCACTTTCAGATTTATGCTTACCCCAGTAGTTGTTGCAGGCATTCCAAGGAAATACACTAATAAGTAATAAGACTATGTATTGTCACAATTGAGTTGTGCCGAATCAAGCCCCAGATTCGCCGTAATTGCTGACTGCAAATTTCACGGGAATCGCTAGAGTCGGTGATTTAATTTGTCCTGGATACAATAAGTTATCTCTGCCTTCAGCTGGTGGGAGTAAGGTTCATACGTGGTGATCGCCGATGTAGGATGAATAAAACATAGATAGTTCCTTTGTGTCTAGCTTCAAGTTGCTGATACACTAGGTAAGTTACACAAATTTTGCTGACAATATATTTCGCCACAGCTGGCTGATGAGATTGGTAATAGTTCTGGTCCAGTTAATATTATAATTAATGTGTCTGTTCTGTTTTCTCTCATGAAATGAGGAAAAAGGACCGCACAGGTCACAGCAAGAAGCTCATTAAATATATCTGAATGCTTATATGATATTATAAGTTCATGTGATCGTAAGTTCATATGGCCATAAGAAAGCCGCTAGTACTCAGGTTTGATCAGCCTAGATTATAGGAAAAAATGTATAAACATTAACCAAATGATCAATATTATATCTAACACGTGTTAAAATAGGACCTCTTCACCGCTCTGTTATAAATTAGATTTAAAACACAAGTGAACAGCCACGCGCTCATCAGCAGACAGCGATTTTGATAGGATTTCGGTTCTTGCCTTCAGGGAAGTACCTAGGTTTTATTTTATTATTTTATTAAGTCTTTACGTGTCCTATCTAGCCTTCACTTTCTTTCCTTTCCTGACGAAGGCCTTGTGGCCGTAACGTAGACTATTTTCTTTGTCTTTTGTCCTCGTAAGACGAATAACCTTTTTTCGATTTTCTTTCAAACCCATCCATTGTATTCCACGTCTTACCGCAGTTCCCCTCCACTTCCTCGATTAAAACTGATTCAATACCGTTTTATTTGTTTATACGAGTATATACTTATATTATTAGGTAGGTTGACTGGAAATAATTAATGCATAAAATTAAAAGCTTGTATTTAATATCTTATTTGTTTTCATAATTATGTTGTTGTCCTTCCAACAACAACAACAAATGCTACCTCCCAAACCCCTTTTACAAAACTGTGACAAGGCATAAAGAAATCAGATTTCGCACGTGACCAGTGTTTGTGAATGTCTTCGGTTGTTTCTTCTCTCTATGGTTCGTAGTTCATCATCAAGCTTTTGTAGTTCTTCACTTCAACATGGTTTGTAATTCTGTCTTGCCTCTCTGATAATAAACTCGGTGGCTGCTAACTGTGGTAAAGTGGGATGTTATAAATATTTATAGGGGACTTAGTGTACTGACTGAGATCAGCTGTGAAGGTATCTGTACCTAATAAGTGTAGTGTTTTACAGATAACCTTACTTGCTACCACATTTATACCTCAGTCAGAATTATTCTGGAATATTGTGATGACTACGTTGAATGTCTAGGGTTATGTAAATGATGAAGTGTAAGTCACAACAACAACAGACAGATAAACAATTTAATTTATTCCACCACACTTGACAACACTGTGACACTCACACACATTTAACACTCTATAAGACTATCTTAAATGAGTCAATGGTAAAGTTTCAAATATATATATGTATTAATTACTTTCACTAATAGATATCCTGATTCAACTACACAGTGAACCAGGAATCACAATCAAATGTAATCACAATTTATATGTACATAATTTATAAATATGAACCTTGTAGTGACATATTGTATTAGTATTATCCTATGTGTGTCAGTTGTGTAGCAGTACTATGAGGTAATAAAGGTTTTGTTTTTCAAGCTATGTTGTTATTTGTCATCATGACTTCAAGTGTTTGTTTATCTTGGAAATAGTATGGGGAAAAGTTCACAGTTCCTATCAATTGGACCAAGGTATTGTCCCTCTGTTTTACTATAATGTCAATTTTAGAGGGGGACACATAATGTTGAGCTCCTCTGGCCACAGAAGCTTATCTTTCGTGATGGCGGCAGGAAAAGACTCCTCTGCTCGATAGCTTCCCTGTGTTCTAGAGACACCTCACTGGTCGCTATCTGGACCAAGGAGTATGCTGTCAGCCTCTAGATTCAGCAAAGCTCAGAACAGGTGCTGCTCAATAACTTTAGGACCACGGTCCCTGAAACAAGAAGGTTGTACCTCCTATTTCAGAACTAATTTATAATCTATTTCCAGACTGAACACAATACATAACAAACACTGAGTTCAGAGCTGTAGGCCCACGGCTAGCTTCATCTGAAACAATTTACACCAGTATACTCCTCCCTAATGGTTACAACGCTTCTGCAATTCCAGCATCATTTCTTTCTAGTCAATAATATAGGTGTCAGTGTACTGTTTGGCAATTCCATGTAGTTTTACTTTTCTCCGACACCTCCTGTTCAGGTTGGAGCACTATCTAGGCTTTGCCTCATGTTTGCCACTGAACCACACACTAATACAGACATAAATTATCAATTTACATTCAATTTTCATTAAAAAGATATTGAATATATCAAGCTTACCACAATTCATGGAAATAATACACAGTTACGTTGACTGGCAATGAATATAGCACAATTTCGATCTGCCGATGTCCCAGGCTTTTATTTAGAAAAATATGCACTGGCTCTCAACGCACTGTTTCTTTAGTAAGTTTATTTGAAAAATGTGGTACTGAACTGACGCTCCTAATTGCCTATATTGGCGGGTCTAACCAATCGGGCCATGTTTACACAGCTTTTCAAAAAAAAGTACTCCTACTCACGTTTCCCTAACAACAAAGAATTAGTATTTGTAGCCCGACTAATCGTGTTTAGCCTTACATTTACTTCTATCCAATCAAATAGGATTTTACATGGTGGCCCATTTCCCGTAAAATAGTGGTTCCAAAACATGCCACTGTGCGATTATTATTTGGTGTTGTCTGACACCCTCACTATTTTCTTTTGGCTAGAATTTGTTAATTCCTAGACTATTTGCGTAACACTTAACATATTCTTTGTCAGCAAGTCCTAAGGAACCCAAATATATAAATTTTATGGGGCTAAGGGGCTGCGTTCAAAATATGCTTTTTCTTCTAGGATAGTCGTGCTGTTGCCACCTCCTCACTTCCAAACTTTATGGTGTCTGCTGTACTGTCATGCTTTCAAACGTAAACCAGTATAATGTCATATTTCCTAATAAGCATTTTTCAGGTTTTTTAAACCTAACTCTCGTATGGGTAGTGTTTTTTATCACTGTCGATTTGAAAAAAAGGTAGTGCTTGTGGCTTTACACGCGTGATGGCATAAATTTTGTATCGCGAGACGCGGGTTAGTGTTGCATGCGTTCCTGCTTTCAGCCCTCTCTCTCTCTCCTAATTCCATCTGTCCTTCCGTTTATGTTAACGTAGTGTAATTAATGCTAGTATTAATTTAGGTCACTAATCAGCCTGCGTAACTCAAGGCTTTTCTTAGAAATGCAGTACACGTGTTATTGTAAAAAGCGTGTAGTGATGCAGTAGGCTTTACTATCAACGTGAAAGCGTGAGAATATGCAGACGAAGCATAAAAAGGGGGATCTCGAGTACCGTCATTGTGACAGCACTGTTCTTTACCATTCTTCTTTCCTTTTATTGACTTTATGTGTTAGGCTTTACATTTACCTGATAATTTATATATGTGGATTAGAATTTTTCACGACACTAACTGGGAATGATTTGTAATGTTTACATAACTACAGATGATCTAACTGGGATAAATGTGTAATTTTACAGACCTACAAACGAGCCAACTGGGACATATTTGTAACGTTCAAAGACCTACAGATGAGCGGACTGGGATATATTTGTAATGCTGACAGAGCTATAGACCGGCTAACTGGGATAGATTAGTAATACTGATAGAACTGCAGATGGGCTGACTGAAGCAGAATTACAACGCTGTCATATAGGTTTTTTTTGAGATTATTAATATATGTCATAGTGGTATGAGAAGGATTGTTTAAACCATTACCTAAAACAATAAATAGTTTGACAACAAATACGATTTCATGTAAGCAGAAACTACACATCAAACTCAACTCCGACAACTGACTACAGAGATTACAGTTATATAACTACGGGTAGAAAAAAAGCAGACATTCCACCAAGAACGAACCCAAATCGTAGAACAAGAGAGACAGTTTATCACTGATATATCAAATAAAACAACACAATGAAACAATAAACAATGCAACGAAAGAATTACTTATTGCAATTTTTTACACTATACGTCAAATCGTCATTGATTAAGTCACAAATCAGCTGGAGTTAAGGAAGACCACACTACCGGTAGACACAAGAGAAAACAAAAAACGCACATGGATCTTCATTTCAGCTAGTAATACTTTCAACGACACGTCGACACACTATCAATAATAGATATAGAGGTAAAATCATTACACTTAAAAATATAAATAAAGAAGTATATGGATTGAACTAGCAGAAACACTCGAATAAACCTTACGACGTTGACGGTCAGACAGACAGCAAGTGGTCCTTCACGGAAATAGACCTTTTCATGGCTTATATAAAAGTCCCTCCCCCCACATAATTAAATAAAAAAGGACAGAAATAACAGTACAGCTAAATGTAATAAAAATGCGCACAATATACCCCGCTTATAACCGAGATATCACACCTCGTGTCAGGTTTTGGCCGGATGTGGAATCTCAGAAATAAGTGAAACAAAATATATTTAAAAAAAACTTAAACATGTGATAATTTAAGCAGCAGACAAGGACGTTAGGGGAAAACATCCTATTTATTTCCAAAGGGAAACAATTTAACTATTAACAAAAATCATAATAAATAACGTATTTTTATTACTTTTTTTTAACTTTATGATCTTTTTGGACAAAATTATAAAAGGAAGGAACAAATCCCTTATTTTTATTAGTACGTTTTAAAATATTGTTACAATTTTATTGTGTTTTTTATGTTTAGAATGAAAAGACTTTAAACAATTTGGAGTTTGATGCACATGTCAATTTAGTGATCACTTATATGCTCTGCCACTTTCAATAGTAGCGACATCCCAATTGTAACAGTTTCGCAAGCAGATGTGCGCGCCAAATAGCGCTTTTCTTACTTAGTATTTTTCTTCTACCCTGGGGGCCGAAGTGACTAAGAAGTATGGCGTCCGCCTCTAATTATAAAGGTATAGGGTTCGGTTCCCAGTCTAAGGAATATTTATGACGGAATTTTTCTCAGAAAAACTGGGTCCTAATCATGTCATACTCCCGATGATCCCCTGGGTAGTGTGATAGGATGTCTAGCCTTCTCGGATAAGGACGAACAAATAGTAGGTTCCGAGTGCAAGTTGCACACGTTAACAATTTCCAGGCACTTGGAAATCGTAAAGAATAGGCCTTACGTCCCTTGCCCTAGCAGAATTTACAAAATTAGGAATACATATCCGATAAAAAAATATTTATAGAATGTATGATTCCTAAATACACACATTTGGGATTCTTGCCTGTGCTTTGGTGTTCGTGCACTGTGCTGATATCCTCCTTGAGATCTAAGGGAGGAGATCGGAGCACTGATGGAGTTGTCCGTGTGCAGTGAATATGGTCCTTAAAACCAAACGACACAAACCTTTTCCACCTTAGGATGTAGAGGTTAGCCAGAGAGAGCGCCATGTTATCATGAAAGCTGCTTCCTGTCCAGTCCTCGGTCCTTCAGGGATTGTCTAATGTTGTCCTCCCAGCACACTATGTGTCGTCATGGAGATCTGGATCCCTGGCTATTGTCTTCCCATATGTGTCGTAGCAGCCGTTCTTCTCCAATACTACACACGTGACCAAACCACAGTAACTGGGACTGTTCCACTCGGCTTTGAACGACCAGTGCTATTGTAAATAAGCACAGACAAAAAATGTGACAAGGGAAGAGAAACAGCGGTTACAGAAAAACACATTCGTAATGAAGTTTTTGTTTTTGGATGTACGACAAAATTATTTTGTGACTTTCGTAATGTACTGGTGGTCCTCCAAACACCAAGAGATGTTTAACCCGTCAGTTACTATATTCATTGCATCTAAGATGCAGTATTTTTCTGACTTGGATAAGTTGATTACATGATTTAGAAAGTAGTCCATATTTATTACGGTAACAGGGCTGCTTACAAGCAGATTATTTGTTTATCTGGAACTGGAGGAATGGTCTACCTAGCTCTACAAACTCCACGCCACAGTTATTTTAATAAATAGACGTAAAAATTAATAGCATAGACTAACGTACATAAATGATGAGATGTTAAGTCCTGTAGAGCTGGGGCTCCCAGCCTATGGTGTGCCTACCACATGGGGATACGAGAAGCATCTCACGTGGTTACACATAATATTTAGTAAATAACTATAGGATGGGCCAAACGTCTGGAAATATAGGATGGGCCAAACGTCTGGAAATATAGGATGGGCCAAACGTCTGAAAATATAGGATGGGCCAAACGTCTGGAAATATAGGATGGGCCAAACGTCTGGAAATATAGGATGGGCCAAACGTCTGGAAATATAGGCAATTTGTCTTATCTAAATTTATTCACCTTTCTAACTTATGTAATAATTATTGTCTGTGCCAATATGGATTCGACATTTGCAGCAGATTAACGCACAAAGATTGTTCTCATCTCCACAAGACAGGGATCCTCACAAAGACAAGTAGCAGCCGAATTCTCTATGAATCCAGACTTTTGGGACACATTGTAAATAATTCAACTGACATATTCCAAAAGTAGTAGTGTTAGTGAGAAACAAAGTTGTGGAATGGAAGAGTAAATAATTCAACTGAAATATTCCAAAAGTAGAAGTGTTAGTGAGAAACAAAGTTGTGAAATGGAAGAGTAAATAATTCAACTAAAATATTCCAAAAGTAGTAGTGTTAGTGAAAATCCAAGTTGTGGAATGGAAGAGAGAACGACGAGTTCTTATTCTAATCCGAAGCAACGAAAACAAAATGGAGTTTAAAAATGATAAGTGGAGACTCTTTCAGAAATTGTACCAAGAATAAAACTGTTGGTTTACAAGACAAAGAATCAAGGAATATAACTACATCGTTTAAATGTATTCTGATAAATTTTTTGTTAAAATTATTATACAAGAAAACGGTGTTATGTACCAAAAAATGTTTTCTTTATGACACATTAATTAACCTGTTTGTGACGTTAGTCCTATTTATTCGTTCTATTTGTTTCTGCCCACCATCACATAGTTAAATAAATTATTTACTAAATGATCTAGAATATAGTCAACATTATTGTATCATGGACACCCAACAGATAGATATTCCCACACTACTAATTTTCTTAATGAAAGTGTGTAAATAGTTAAAATAGAGGGCTGAACTTTTCAAACATACAAAACAAAATCATCACAGGCAGTAATTAAAATGTACGAGTTTTCAGTCCACGCATTAGTTTAGAGCAAAAAAAAAAAAAAAAAATGTTAAACACAGGCGTTTAGTGCACTAAAAAGCCATAAATAATTTTTCAAAGAGTGTATAGCTTGCAGTCAAAAAATTTAACATCAAAGTGACAAAAAGCCTGTCGCGCTGATTCTACATGAAATTAACTTGTGCGTTATACTTCATTAGACTCTTATTGATAAAATATTTGATAAACAGCCTTAAGAATAGAGAACATGTGACACTTGGTCGTTCTAGTTTTATATACAAGCTATCATGTTCATCCATATTTCGTTTTACTCAGACGACTTGCAGCTTTCTTTCCATATATGTCCGTCTACATTCCGTTCATCCTACGATTTGCTAGGCTTAGCAGAAGTGACAAACAGTCTTATCAATTCACTTGTTGACACACTAGCATTCAATTATCTTAGCAAATACTGCATGCCTTGCACTGTCATCTACACCTAAACATACCTTGTTTCCTCCTGGAAGCAAAGGTGAAAGAATTATCACTTTTCATCCATCCTGTTCGTTATAGTTCTATTCGAACGAGGCCACCTTAAAAACACAAAAAATGTTTTGCTACGCGTCCGAATTTCCTGTGCATATTACGTCTCCGCTGGTGCCGTAGCTCGCAACATTTGATTGATCAATACAATTTTACTGCGAGCATCGATCCCAAAGGTAATGGTACCAAATTTTCCTACAATTACAAATTGCTTTTTTCCATTTCAATTTGCGTGAAGAGTTATTTTGTTTTTGGCTGTTGAACACTGTAAAGCTAGCTACAACGACAAATTGTTTTTCCTCGTTGAAAATGTAGAAGCAGATTTGCCCATGCTAAAGTGTGCCCAGCCCTTAATGACCAGGTGCTATGGGACAAGTCATGTTACTTGTATAATCTGTCATACCAGTCACGTGGTCCATTTATTGTGAAGAATTCATAACATTTTCTCCATGCAACTCATAATTTTTATTTTCCTAGTGGTATTCTCATTTGCTTTTGTGTTTGATAACCAGTGTCATTAGTATGGTTTGACAATGTCTGCAGAGTGAGAGAAGATTGGCCAACACGAAAATCATGGGAAACTAAGAGCCAGGGATCCAGACCTCCAGGACGACTCAGACCCCTAGGAGGACAACATTAAACAATCTTTGAAGGACGGGGGAGTAGAATGGACCAAAGCCAGGAGGAAGACAGACGATAGGATAAGATTGCGCTCTCTTCCAAGCCTCTACACCTTACGATAGAAGAGGAACGACTAAGTAAATCATTAGTCTTGTATTTATGTTGTTTCATTTATTCTTTTCTTCTTGTCTAGAGCAATTTTTTTTTAAAGTGTCACGTGTGTTAGACACTATGGTGTGTTTAGTAATCGTCGACATCTGCGCACTGTAATTCCCGTAAATTATGCATTGCTTCATTGTGTCTTACTTCTTGTATTACAAAAAGTGTTCATTGGATGCACATGTCGGCGTCGTGAACACTTATTACATTGTTACATTTTTACCTCCAATTACAACTAGAAAACTAACTATAACTAATTACTAAGAATGTAACCAGCAATAATAAAACCAACAAATGGAGAGTGGGATCGGAATCAGACGTGAACATGATAGTTGGCAGGGAGATAACCTCGACAGTTGGCACATACCAGAAAGGATCGGCACGTGATAACTGGAGAACAATGTTACATAGGATGAGATAGGATAAAGGTTGTGACAATAGACACAATAAAAGCAGAAAACAAAAGCTGTCCCACTGACAACCCATATTCATACATCGCTATATAATTATTGCAGTATACTATATGATCTGAGATGTCAAAGACTTAAATCCCACACGGTAAACTACGGTGTTCCGATATGGCTCGCTAAAATAGCCAGGCTGTCTTATGACCTAAGAGATCTTTGATAAGTACACATGTCGGATTGACATAAATACGCGTTTGTTTAAAAAAAAAACATCATACCAGAAATGCCGGCTGGAGTCACTTACTGAAAGGCACAATAACTTATAAAATGACACCAACCAATGTGAAAAGACACAACCTGGAGGAATAATACAGAACAATGCATACATGTGGCTGGGTACCTCATCTTGTACCATTAATTGTTACAGAAACCACACAGGATTTAGTGTAGGCTGCCTACAAGGTGGACCAGCTGTATTGGTGGATCCATGCTTTAGTGTAGGCTGTCTACAAGGTGGACCAGCTGTATTGGTGGATCCATGCTTTAGTGTAGGCTGTCTACAAGGTGGACCAGCTGTATTGGTAGATCCATGCTTTAGTGTAGGCTGCCTACAAGGTGGACCAGCTGTATTGGTGGATCCATGCTTTAGTGTAGGCTGTCTACAAGGTGGACCAGCTGTATTGGTGGATCCATGCTTTAGTGTAGGCTGTCTACAAGGTGGACCAGCTGTATTGGTGGATCCATGCTCCAAAAGGAGATTTAGGGAAATGAATGAGTCATACATAATCAGGAATTATCACACTTTACAAAAACACTTACTGATATAACCGACAGATTCAGGAATATGAATGAACGAATGATACATATTGTCAAGAGATTTAATGACATTGCTCTGCAGTGATGGTCCAACAGTGGCCAAAGTTTAGACTATCTACTGAGGGTCTTCAAAGGTCTTTAGCTTTCGCTCAGTGTTACTCTTGGCAGAGATGTGAACTGAAGAATTGTGCATCAATTCTAGGGCGCCTCATAGGAATTTTAAAAAATCAAGTACTACGGCTGATAGGATCCAGGTACGTGTAAACTTTGTATATTTCCTGACCTTCTATGAGTTAGGAATTTCCTCGTTCTGATAATCCCCCAACAGATCTAACTCAGTAAAATATTACTTGAATAGCTCTGTTATAAGTATTTAAAAGGACTTACATATACGGGTGTATTTCACTCAAAATGACTAAATCAACAATACATTTTTATATTTACAGATAACACAATTTAATAGTCAATTATTGATAACAATTGTAAAATAAATAAAAGGGCGTTTAATTTAGATTGAGTTTTAAAAATGTCCTTATAGGTAATGGTCTGGTTCGAAAACAGTCTTTCTGATTTAAAAAATAGATTGTTCACTTGGCAGCTTTGAAGGGGTACTTACTTACTTACTTAGTCGTTCCCCTTCTACCGTGAGGTGTAGAGGTTTGGAAGAGAGAGCGCCAGACTATTCTATCGGCTGTCTTCCTCCTGGCCTGGTTCCATTCTAGTCCTCGGTCCTTCAAAGATTGTCTAATGTTGTCCTCCCAGCGGACTCTGGGTCGTCCTCGGGGTCTGGATCCTTGGCTCTTTGTTTCCCATGCTTGTCGTGGTAGCCGATCTTCTCCCATTCTGCAGACATGGCCAAACCATCTTAGTTGGGACTGTTCTACTTGGGTCTGTAGGGGGTGGCATTTTAGGCCTTGACGTATCGTCTGGTTGCGTACCATTACTTATCTAACAGTAATATTGTCGGTCGGTTTCTGCTTCATCCGCTGCTTGTTCTTTACAGGTTATAGACTGGTTCACTCTCGTCACTTGTCAAGTCTGGTGGCTGAAACACGTTCCTCGAGTATCGTGAAGTAATTGGGAAGAAGGTCCAGCGTCTGTAAAGACATTTTAAGTATAATAATTACAGTTTCAAACCAGTGTAAATGTCTATGTAAACATGTTCTCTTTAAAATTAATGAAAGTATCTAAGCTTTTCAATCGGTGTAAATGTAAATGAAATTGTATTCAATTTATGTTGTGAACACTTTTCAATCAGTGGAAATGTAAATGTAAACATATTCTATCTGTACTATTAACCTTTCATTTAAATGTAAAGTAAGTATAAAGCTATTTAAATTAAATGTAAAGAAAGTTTTCTCTCGAGGGATTAAGTTTAATTGTCATCGAGGGTAAATTCTGAGTTAAATGGAATGGTGGAATAAGAAGATTTGGAAAGGGAGGGGGGGGGGGGGGGAGGGGGGGGGCCGCACATAGGTATGTCTCGGAAAATGCAATACTCAAGAAAGCGTTTCGTTTCTATTCTTTTACCATAGTTGTTGGTGGTACCAGGATGCTACTAATCTTTTGAACAAAGTGAGGGTAGAGTAGAAATGAGGGACGAGCTTGGCAGTTACTCCTTGACATTTCTGGAAACGTGTGTGCCTTTAATCTTGACCAGAGACGCGAGAATTCCGGTGACCTATCTGCGAAGAGCCTTCCCATCAGCGGGAGCAGAACATACCATAGGAAGTTAAGTAGCCCTTTAAGCTACGAAATTGTCTTCCGTTAAAACTAACTTCTCATCACAACCGTTATTAAAACTATTTTTACTTATAATTCATTATTAAAATTTTCGAAAACTTTATTAAACTTGAATGATTATTAAATCTTTTATTTGTAATTATACAAATTTAACTTCGATTCAATCATTTTAAATGTACTGCATGTTTGTCTCAGTCAGTTTACTAAACACACTCTAAACAGAGCTATACCAAAATAATACGACTGCCGCTGAGTAAATCAGAGGTGGGAGCTTGACGAGCAGAAAAACAAAAAAGTTGCTTAATCCTTCACAAACGTTGTCTTCAGATCGTAGAATTAACGTACTCAGCCAATGCAGTATTGTTTTCGCTTTTCTGAATATCTTGTGAACACATCCTTGAGATAGAAGCGTCATTACCCTTCTATCTACATCTCTAACAAGAGTAATCTTGTACGAAGGTAGACACCTTTTGACGACCTACTTTATATACTCTTGAGTTTTGGCCACAGTTGGGCCACTATTGTAAAACAGGGAAGGCAACCCGTGACACCTAACCATTACTAACTTTAAAGTGGCAAGATCCAGGAAAACCACAAGATAATGATGGTAAAGAGAAAGAAGTAAATCAAAGTCCCAGAGAAAAGTTTCATATATCGACATTCAATGCAATAATTGATACGCTCAAAGCACAGATGAGAAACAAGGAGATGTCTACAAAAAATATGAAATAAATATTCCTGTTGGACAAATTTAAATATGTCTGAAGAAGAACATTTGTAACACTGCTGTCACGTGATTGACTGATCTTGCTCTGCAGTGATGGTCCAACAGTGACCAACATTCAGATTATCTAATGAGGATCTTGGCAGAGATGTCAATTTGATAATGGTGCTTCATTTCTACTGTGCCTCGAAGTAATTTAATAAATCAAGTGCTACGGCTGATAGGATCCAGGCGGTGTAAACTATTTATTTTCCTTGACCTTCTACGAGGAATAAGAATTTTGCTCGTTTTGATTTAAATCAGTATATTTACATATAACAAATTTCATAAGTAATTATAGTTAACAAGATGAAATAAATTAATGGTGTAATGTAATATGAATGTTCTATAAAATTTCATCCCGGGTGTTAGAAAAAATTTTCTTAAGTAAAAGAGTTCACTTGGCAGCTTTAAGTGGGTACTAAGCTGCCATAAAGCTGTCGGGTGGTTTCTGCTCCAGCCGATGTTTGTTCTTTGCAGGTTGTTGATGGTTCACTAGTCACTGATCAAGTCTGGTTGCCGCAACATGTCCCTCGTATTATCGTGGGGTAATTGCAAAGATGTTCCAGCGTCTGTTAAGACCTGTCTACTGTAAGTGCCAAACTTTGACTGAATTTCACTTATACCACACACTTGTTCCAACTGGTGCCACTAATTAGTATCATGAAAAAAGAGAGAAACAAATACCCTCTGGGGTATTCGGTTTCCTGACACAAAATCAGGCATCTGTAGTAAAGTAACTCTGTGTGACACTCCGCTCAAATTTCTCCGCTTGAAAATTAACTAACGTACTCCTAAAATCTATTAATAACTACAGCATGTGAAATTTGTCTCAAGGCCACTGTAAAATCAACCGCCATCAATTTGATAAAAGAATTTGAAATTTTTTCACTACACCAAGTTAAAAAGGTTACTACCTTAAACACACCTCCTTCTTTCACCCCCCCCCCCCCCCCCCCCCCCCAATATTTATTAATGAACGTCGTAAAAATTAACCACCAGTCGGATTGTTACCTCGTTATATAGTGACGATACAATTTTGGTTTGAGTGAAAAAAATGTCTAATATGTGTTTTTACCAAAAATTAAATAATTTATTCCTCAAAAACTAAAGAGAATTAAAAGGAAAGAGATATCTGGAATGGTAGCGCTGATATTGATTAACATAATACCGTAAAGATTTCTTATTAATATAACTATCTTGACGTAGAAACATTTATTTTATTAATATTTTCCGTTCGGGAAAAAGTACAATTAATTACTTAAAAATTACCCAGATGAAAACGGGGAGAAATAAATAAAGGAAACCTATATGGGTAGATAGAGAACAGCTGGCCGTTTAATAATCAATTTTAATATTAAAAATTGGTCTCTAAATAACAGAGATATATATTATATAAATAAATCAGACGAGCGAACACACTGAATAACACTCAATGTTTATGGTACAAAATTAGTTTTTTTTTTTTTAACGCGTCTTTTGATTGGCTAGTTGGAATTGATAACTTTTGACCCTGCTTGGATAAGTCCGCCATTTGAGAAAAACTTAAACACTGACAGGTTGAGAGCAGATGCAAAGCGTTGGTGATAAATGCCTTTGCCGTCTGGACGACACAGCGGTCTGAAATTGAGCCATTGACTGCTAGTCAATCCTGTGATTGTGTAATTATTCTTTACTTCCGCTCGTTTTTGTGTGTGAATAATTTGTTTTATATCCATGTAATATCATTATTATATTCACTTTAAAATATTATTATATAATGTATTGTATGTGTGAATGTATCCACATAATACTGTACATTAGAAATGTGAGTCGTAAGAATGTACCCGGATACCACTGTACTTTAGAAATGTGAAATTTTTTTTTAAATTTTTTTTTTTAACTGCTAAAAGACTTTTCCTGTCACAGAAGTGCGTAAGAAAGTGTTATTATTATTATTTCATTTTCCACCAAGAATGTATGGACATAAGCGAGAATGTGTTTATGTAATTTTTGTATTGATTAATGATGACACATTCAAAAATACAGATTAATTGTAGACGGATTGACCGCATGAGTGAGTGTCGGTATACAGAATTTATTTATTTTTATTTATTGTTCTATTTATTTTATTTTATTATTACTTTTTTCCCCTAATTACTAGCTTGTTTGTTTCAAGAAAAAACCTACTCATTTCTTTTATTATGATTGCATACTGTAAATGAATGCTGTTATGGTAACTTTATAATGTTGCATGCCTTTAAATTAATGCTTAAAGCATCATGTTGGAATGAAAGGATATAGTATGCAAGATTAATGAGAGTGGAAGGGCAGTATGTTAGACAAGCCTGCGCGCCCAATTCTTTACCCTTTGAAAATAAAGTTCGTTCGTTCGTTTGTTCATTCGTTTACTGGCGGTAAGATAAATAAGTATTAGTATTTCATTAACATGTAACTGGCCACAGATTGTGCGCCATAATTTGATTCGATACTGCCTATTGGGAGAGAAATTGGGGTCACGACAACCCAAGTAGGAATGTGCCTAAAGCAGATTTATTTGGAAAGTAAAATAAAATGTGTAAACATGTTTGAATATTGCCATAAAATCTTACGACGGTAAGTCCAGAGGCCACTAGCAATCTTCTGCAGTACCACAGTGTTCTAATGACACATGAAAACATACCTAGGATGTTTGAACAAAAGATTTAACAAGTCACAAGAAGAAAATTGTACACCCCAGCTGATTTTATGGAAGACAATCAATGCATAAGGTGACAGAGGCGTTGCAGCCATATGGGAAGAAGAATGTAAACACAGGACGGAGTGAAGTCAAAGAAAATAGGGTCTGGTGCAAATGGTTTGCACACGTGACTGAGCACAGGTAATCTTAGTATTGACTAGGTGTGGAATTGTTATAGCCAGCATATAAAAGGGAGGGAATATCCTTCTTTTTCAGGGTTATATTGCCTAGTACTTAGTGGTGGCAGGAAACCTGGGGCAGGCAGACCCTGTGTATATTGAAGCCTCAGAAGAGCTGCCTGCTGCATTTGTGTTCAGAAGACAACTATTGTGTGGACCTTGAAGAGTCTACAGGCATCCACTTCAGACAGTCTGTCAGGTCAAGTCCCTTTACATGGGCATATGACACCTCATTAAAAAATGTCCACAACCAAAATAGAAATCCCCGTGGCCGTGATGATACCAACAGACCCTCATAATTTTAACTATCTGTTATATGAATTTTCAAATCAGACTGTGGGATACACATACAGTGACACTTTAAGATACCAGTTATGGACAAAGGGTCCTCTTTATTTATTTATATGTTGTAAATAAATCTTCTTAATTTGAAAACATTCCGGTCCCAAAAGAATTGAGGTACAGGAAAATAAAAATTGTAATATATTTATGTAACTTTACCAACAGTCTTACTTACTTCACTTTTATTGAGTTAAAATTATGTTTTGACATTGTTCATACATCACCATAGATACATTACCCTAGACACTTGCCACACAACATCACAGAGATTTTATACAGAGTGAGATCTTAGAGAGGTAGCGGATAGGGACCCTGACATCATCATCATCAATTACACTCAGAGAACTTACACAATTGGACCTCACTTTGTTTACCCTTAGTGTAGTAACATCAATAACCTCTCACATACCACAGCGTCCACTCCCCTTCTTTCATTCCACCATCCCAGCTGCCTCAGAACTTTACCCTCTCTAAGCATGAATGTTAATCCCAGTAATACTAAAATCATTTCCTGACGACATAAATAACAATCTTTGTGACGAACTACGTCAATTTCATTGGTACATTGGAGAGTGGTCTCAAAATATCTAAATATCCCAGGGCAGCCGGAGTTATTAATCTGGCCCTGCAAAAGAATATTGATCACATATATTTATAATGATTAGAAAAAACACTGACATTCACGCTGAGAAACGGTAATAAGAGAGTCAAGCATACTGAACTCTAGGTCTATTTCTGACACCTTCAAACTTTTAAAATTTAGTCATTGCAAAGAAAACATGTTTTTTAACAATTCAGATTAAAGTCGAACAAGCCAGAAATGACCAGTTAACAAAATAAAAAAAATAAAAAAATAAATTCGAATGTGGCAATGACAGAGTTGAGAGTTAAGGGCATGATAGCTAGGGGGAAAACTCTGTGGTGCCCATCTTCAGTTCGTGCCCAAAGCACGTGCGTATTTGGCTTAATGGTTAATCCAGCACAGGGAATAAATGATCATTTTTTTTTGTTTTTGCGAATCAATATTCACACATAAAGTATAAATAACAAACGATTTCCTTTGGCTTCATTTTTTTACTTGTAAGGGAGGTAAATGGCTCCAAGGAAAACAATTCAGTTAAAAAAAATAATACATAAATTAGTAAAAGATTTCCGTTTGTTAGTTAATTTTATTCAAAAGAATTCCAAAATTACATACAATCAATTAAATTATATAAGGTTGATTAATACAAAATGAATTTGCTGTACAATTTGGACTCCTTGTTAAGTTTAGTTTTTACATTTAAAAAATATTTTGCACTTGACGCAAGCGTCGTAGTAATACAGACTTTTGTTTCATTCAACCTTTCAATGCAATTAAATCTAAACAATTTCCATTTGTCAGAAATGTTCTGTCAGCGCTAACAAGTGCTCGTCGTCAATCTCTTGATAATATTGTATGACAAAACACCACAGACAAACAGGTCTACGACCAGCGCTCGTGTAGATACCGGTGAAGTCTGACTTGGGAACAAGAGAAAGAGGACACCATCCGCCATCTTGTGTTACTATACATCCTAGGTATTTGAAGGTTTCTATCTGTTCCAGTTGTTGATTTCTTACTGTTACGGGCTCGGGATTGCTCACATTGCGTGTCATGACCTCTGTCTTCTTTAGATTGAGGTTCAGGCATACCTGCTGGCTATACTTATTAAGTCTATCCTTTTTTTCCTGGATGTGTTGATGTGAATGTGCTAGTAGTGCTATGTCATCTGCATATTCCAGATCTTCCCATGTAGACAACGTAGTCAATCTTATTCCTCTTGGACTGCCCTCTGTTGTCTGTAGCATCACCCAGTCCATACTTGTGCAAATGGTGGTTCTAATAGTTCTGCAGCTAGTTCATGGTCTGTCTTAAATAACTCAGCATTTAAATGTCGTGACCAGGAGCGTTTCCATTGTTAACCCTTTGATAGCTGTGATTATTTCTTCCCTTCGTGGACTGTCTGTACTTACGTCTAGATCATTTTCAGCCTCAGGAACATTCAGCTGCATCTCTGGTGGTTCCTTATTCAATGTTTCTCTGAAGTGCTCTGCCCATCTTTTTTCCTGCCCCTATGCTGTGGTGATGACATTTCCTTGCTTTTTTATTACTAACGTAATAATTTTTGCACCCCGTTTTCCGGTGATGGTTTTAGTTATTGTATATACTGTTTTATAAGGCTGCAATAACGTACCTGAAATTGTACACGCATTTTGCTGAATAACTAAATAATGGTGGGAAACGACACTTAAAAAATATGTTTACAATAGAGATGCTACAAAAGCATTACTGGGAAGGTGAGATACCAGTGGCATTAATTTTGTTATAATATATCTGTTTTTTCTTTGACATATAACCATATATAAACATGTTTTTGTTGTTGTAAAAATGTATATCTGTTGTCGAGATGTCCTCTAGTATTACGGTCCTAGAGATGGCATAGATGGCCCACCCATAGTTTAGATTAAGTTGAATTATTAGTTGTGTTGCTACTTGTTGTGTTGTTGTAGTTTATGACATATGTGAGCTAGCAGAAGGGATAATGTATTTGTGTACGCAGGGCGTTCTCAACTTTTTTTCCCCTCATGGCCCACCTCTGACCCTCTTTTGCCTCTGTGCTCCCTACCCATAGTCGTTGTGGGCACCTAGACATATGGGGACTTGTAGGGTAGCAACAAACTGCTTCTCCTTTGCTCTATCAGTGGCCATCATTCGTGCAGTGCCCCAGCTCTGGTTCATTCTTTGCATCTTGGCCCAATAGTTCTCCACCAAGTTCTTTTGGTTGGCCTCTCTTTTGCTTTCCTTCAGGGGTCCTGTCATGAAATATTCTAATCCACATATATAAATTATTAGGTAAATATGAAGCCTAACAAATAAAATTAATAAAGAGAAGAGCAATGGTAAAATAACAGTGCTGTCACAAAGAATGTACTCGAAATCCCCCTTGTTTTCTGCTTCGTCTGCAAATTGTAACGCTTTCACGTTGATATAAAAGCTTACTGTATTATTACCCGCCTTCTTCAATGAAACGTGTGCTGCATTTCTAAGAAAAACATTGAGACGTACTGCGTAATGACCTAAATTAATCCTAACATTAATTATATTACGTTACCACAACGAACGAACAGATGGACAAAAGGATAGCGAGAGGGGAGGGCTGAAAATCAGGAACGCATGCAACACGCGACGCGCGATATACAAATGCTGGCATCACGCGTGTAAGTCTACAAGCACTAACTTTTTCAGACGGACAGTGATAAAATACACTACCCTTTCCCAGAGTTAGGTTTATAAATCATAACAAACTCTTATTAGAAAAGACAACATTAGATGGGTTTACGTTTGAACACATAACAGTACCCAGACAGCACATCTTCGAAACAGGAGGTAGAAGAAATTGCATATTTTGAACGCAGCCACGTAGCTCCTTTAAATTAGTATTTTTGGGTTCCTTAGGGCTTGCTGACAAATAATATGTAAAACGTTACGCAAATAGTCCAGGAATTAATAAATTATACCCAAAATAAAATATTGGGGGTGCCTGACAGCATAAAATCATTTCTGCTCATAAGATTTTTTTTTAACGTGTTTGAAAAAAATTTACGTTACAGAAATAGCCTACCATGTAAACTCCAAATTGATTGGAGCGCAACAAATGAAAGCCTAACCACGATTGGTCGGGCTATAAATACTATCTTGGTTGTTAGGGGAGACGGGAAAAGATAACATTTTTTCAAACACTTGTCGAAACGTGGCTCATTGGCCAGTCTCGCTGATATACACACTTGGGAGCGTTAGTTCGAAACCACTTGTTTAAATACACTTGATAAAGCATCAGTGCGTTGAAGCCAGCTTATATTTGGCTCAATAAAAGCCTGGAAGATAAGCAGATGGAAATTTGTGCCAGTTTGTGCCAGAATTCATTGCTAATCAACGTATCTGTGTTATTCGTATGAATTGTGGTAAGCTTGAACCATTTAATATCTTTTAATGAAAATTGAATGTGAATTGTTGATTTATGCCTGTATATATATGTGTAGTTCAGTGGCAAACGTGAGGTAAAGCCTAAAATGCTCCAGCCTGAACAGAGGGTGTCGGAGAGAAGTAAAACGGCATGGAATGGCCAAACAGTACACTGACACCTGGATGATTGACTAGAAAGAAATAATGCTGGAAGTGCAGAGGCGTAGTAACCATTAGGAAGGGTAATACTGGAATAAAGTATTTCAGATGAAGCTGACTGTTGGCCTAACGCTCTGAACGCAATGTTTGTGATGTATTGTGATCAGTGTAAAAGAAAATATAAATTAGTTATGAAGTAGAAGGTACATCCTTCTTGATTTCAGGGACAGTGGTCTTGATGGTACTGAGCAGCATCTGGTCAGAGATTTGCTGAATCCAGAGTCGGACAGCATACTCCTTGGTCTTTTTAGCTATCAGTGAGGTGTCTCCTGAGCCCAGAGGAGAATTCGAGCAGAGGAGTCCTTTCCTGCCGCCATCACTCAAGATAAGCAGAGTTGGCCAGCTGAGCTCAACATTATGTCCCCTCATCTTGAACTGACTTTTTAAAATTAATATTAAGAGGGGAATTTACTTGTCTTAAAATCAGGAACTGTGAACATCTCCAATACTGGTCCCTAAAGACAAACTATTGAAGTCATGATGACAAATACCAACAGAGCTTGAACAAAACAAAACCAGTATTACCTCATTTTACTACTACACAACTGACACACATAGAACATTTGTACTAATATATGTCACTACAATATTCATATTAAATACATTCTGTACATAACTTGTAATTTAAATTGATTGTGATTCCTGGTTCCCTTGTAGTTGAATCAGGACACATATTCATTCATGCCAGTAATGAATACATATTGTTATTCGAAAGTTTATCAGTGACTCTTTTAAGATATCTTTGTAGAGTGTTATATGTATGTGAGTGTCACAGTGTTGTCAAGAGTAGTGGATTAAATTAAATTGTTTATCTGTCTGTTGTTGTGACTTACACTTCACCATACTCATACCCTAGACACATAACGTAGCATCACACTATTCCAGAATAATTCTGACTGAGATATATAGATATGTGGTAGCAAGTAAGGTTATCTATAATACACTACTCTTAATAGATATAGATACCTTCACAGCTGATCTCAGTCAGTACACTAAGTTCCCTATAAGTATTTATAACATCCCACTTCACCACATATATTGGGGTCTCGCTCTTGGGATTTTGAATCTTTCCCTATTAAAAATATTGGGGGGTAATTCACTTCAGGGAATATAAGAATTAAAAGGTATCCTTGGGTGGAATTAAATAAGGTTGAGCTCACGGTGCCTGTGTTGTCCATTAGAGATTGAATTGTTGGTTAGACATTATATATAAAGTTACCTGATAGACAATGGCGGACCTGGCCAAATTTCGATCTGCTGCGGTTCAGACTGCAAAAGAGTTAGGATTAGATGGGCAAGTTATGGTTGCCTATGTTACTACGGAATGTGACAAATTTATTGAACGCGAAGAAAGAAGGTTTGAAGCCGAAAGAAAGTTAGAGGCTGACAAGGAAATTAAGAGGTTGCAGATTGAGGCTGAGGCTAAGAAATTGGAGGCAGAAAGAGAAGACAAAAGATTAGCTACAGAAAGAGAAGCCGAGGAAAGAAGACAGGCTGCAGAAAGGGAAGAGAAGAAATTAGCTGCAGAAAGAGAAGAGAAGAAATTAGCTGCAGAAAGAGAAGAGAAGAGATTAGCTGCAGAGAGGGAAGCAGAAAAGGAGGAGAAGAGATTACAAAGGGAACATGAGTTACGACTAAGGGAGTTTGAGTTTCAAGGCCATGCTCCTGAAAATGGTGCCAGTCCCTTTGCCTCTGATGCTACGGTTACTCAGGGAGCCTCAACCTCAGCTATGAACTTTCATTTAGATCATTTTGTTGAGAAAGACGATGATATTGAGAGCTATATAAATAGGTACGAACTATTAGCTACCACGTATGGGTTAGAGAGAGAAAGGTGGAGCTTAAAGTTATCTCAGGGACTTCGTGGGGCAGCTTATGAAGTTTTTGCAAAAATGAGCAGAGGTGATCAGGAAAATATGACATGCTAAAGCAGGCTCTTTTGTTAAGGTATGAAAAGAATGCAGAGTTTTACAGGAAAAAATTTAGGAATGCTAAACTACTGTCAGGTGAAACCTATCACCAGTTCTCTGCACGATAGAGACATACTTGGAGAAATGGACTTCTCTGGGGAAAACCCAAGATCTTAAGGAAATGGTCCTTATAGAGCAACTAAGAGAGTCCATGGCTCCAGACCTGAGAAAGTTTCTCATGGAACAAGGTGCAGAGAGGCTGGATGAGTTGCTAAATGTTGCTGAAAGGTATCAAGCAGCTCAAGCAGAGGTAACAGGTAATAAAAAGAAACAGGTGGATAACTTTAGGGCACCACAGAACTTTAATAAATTTGATCCTAGGGATCAAAATAAAGGTAAGCACCAATTTGATAGGCCACGGTATGACAATAAAAATAAATTCCCACAATTCGATGAAAGGAAATATGATGAAAGAAAATCTTTCAACCAAGGAAAAAGGTGGTGTAAGAATTGTCAGATGGACAATCATGACACTGACCGTTGCAGAAGGAAACCTGTGTATATGGCAACCCTTCAGGTCAGGTCGACCTCAAGACAGGAGGAGGATATTATGTTAGATACCACTCCAGAAGAGATGAGGAAGGCACAGGCTGGGGATAAAACACTCAAGCCTTGTTTCAGAAAATTGTCAACTTGTCATACAACTCCAGGCAAGGGAGATTTTTACATGAAAAACAAGTTGATGTATAGGAAGACTGGAACTAGATCCAATGGTCACGGACAGCTGGTTCTTCCAAAAAGATACAGGACAGAATTAATAAGGAGCCTACATGTGAAACCAGATGGGGACCATGAGAAGATAGGTACCATCATTCAAAAGGTGGCTCACAATTATTATTGGCCCAAAGCAAGATGGGACATTGAAAATTTTGTAGAAAGGTGTAGCATAGCACATGAGGGAACACCCACAAGTGGGAACATGGATCAGGACCTGGACACGCCATGGGGCAAAATCAGGCCTGACAATAAAAGGAAAAATAAATTTGATAAAGTGGACCAAATGGAATGGGAAGCCCCTTTTCACGGACAAGCTTCACTTAACTGTTTTACAATGGCCACTATGCGGAGAGTGCAAAAAGATGTCTTACCCCAGGATAAGCCGACAATCCCTCAATCGGACTTAAACAAACTGGAGGAAGAAGATGTAGAGAGGAAATCTCTCATCAAGAATTTTAAGAGGGGAGAAAGCCCCAAAAGAAAAATTGGTAGCGGTCGTTTTGTGAATGATAATTCTGGGAGGAAAAATCATCACTATAAAGCTTCAAGTGGAAGAGACCATACCGGTGCATGGACAAATAGGTCCACACAATTAAAGGTCCATATGTAGCTTTGTTAAGAACGTGGACTGATGAAAAGGCAGAGGAAAACATTACATCTTCATACCAATATGTGAATGAGCTGACCACTCGGTTGAAAACTGGCTGGAAACTTGCCAATGAAAATTTGAAACAAGCCAGGAAGAAACATGCTGCCTATTATAACAGGAAGGCGAAAGACAGAAATTTGGCTGTGGGAGAGAAGGTACTGCTTCTTTTGCCCGGGAGTCAGAATAAGTTACAAATTGGATGGCAGGGTCCATATACAGTTCTAGAGAAGGTGTCTAGAACAAATTATAAGATAGATAAGAAGGGGAAAGAAAAAATCTATCATGTGAATCTCCTGAAGAAATATTTGGAAAGAGAACATCAGGAAGAGACACACTTGTTGACCTTGTCCATCGCCATGGAGATGAAAAAGGAACCACTTTCATCATTTGAATATCCATTACACCCCTGTGAGACAGCAGCACAGGTGAAAATCAGTACACATTTAACGAAAACTCAGAAAGAGAGAGTGCAACAGGTTCTAAATAATCATGCAGAGGTGTTAACAGACCGACCAGGGCATACAAACCTATTGGAATATGATATGAAACTCATAGACTCCACACCTGTCTGTATGAATCCATATTCGATTCCGTTTGCTAAGGAAAAAGCTTTGAAGGAAGAGATAGACTATCTATTGAAGGAAGGAATTATTTCGCACAGTGAGTCTTCGTATAGTTCCGGGGTTGTACTCTTAAGGAAGCCCTCTGGAGAACATAGACTCTGTATAGATTACAGGAGACTGAATGCTATTACAGAAGGACAGGTGGATCCATTGCCGGATACAAATCAGCTGTTTGCCAGACTAAATAAAGCTAAATATTTCTCAAAAGTGGATCTGAGTAAAGGATACTATCAGATTCCAGTAAAGCCTGAGGTTAGACCATACCTAGCTTTTAGTACCTCAGAAGGACACTATGAGTTTAATAGATTGCCATTTGGATTGAAGAATGCGCCTAGTGTCTTCTCTAGAATGATGAGAAAATTATTGGATCCTCTGAATAATCCCTGTATAACAAATTTTATGGATGATATCCTTATAGCAACAGAAACATTTGAGGAACACATTGACTCTCTGAACATGCTGTTTGATCGACTTAGGGAGGCAAATTTAACAGCCCGACCAACCAAATGTTGCGTTGGATGTAAAGAATTGGAATTTTTGGGACACACAGTTTATCAGGGAAACATGACCCCTGACCCAAAGAATTTAGAGAAACTACAGAAAGCCCCGAGACCACAAACCAAGAAGGACGTGAGATCCTTTGTCTCATTATGTGGTTTCTACCAGAAGTATATCAAAAACTTTAATTCCATATGTGCACCTTTAACGGAATTGACACGTAAAGGACTTCCAGATCGCATTACATGGACACCACAATGTGAAATGACTTACCAAGAATTGAAGGAAAAGCTCACAAGTAAACCCATTTTGAAATTACCTGACTTAAGTCAAGAATTCATAGTAAGGACGGATGCAAGTAATATTGGGTTAGGTGCAACTTTACTACAGAAATCAGATGCATTGGATGGGGAATTAAGCCCAGTGGCATATGCTAGCAGAAAGTTGAATAAAGCTGAAATCAACTACTCAACTAGCGAAAAAGAATGTCTTGCAGTAATATGGGCAATAAAGAAATTCAATATTTATCTATATGGGAAGGCATTTAAGTTGCAAACTGACCACAAACCTTTATCGTTCTTAGCACAGGCTAAGCATGAGAACTCTAGGTTACTCCGATGGTCTTTGCTTCTGGCTCCATATAATTTTAGCATTGAATATATATCTGGAAAAACCAATCTGGGAGCGGATTTTTTAAGCCGCCATCCGTGTGATGAGAATCACCGTAAACCCCAGAAATAATAATAAATTTCTATATGTGTATATAGAATAAAGGACTGACATATAATGTCTGTTTTAAGAGGGGAGGTGTCATGAAATATTCTAATCCACATATATAAATTATTAGGTAAATATGAAGCCTAACAAATAAAATTAATAAAGAGAAGAGCAATGGTAAAATAACAGTGCTGTCACAAAGAATGTACTCGAAATCCCCCTTGTTTTCTGCTTCGTCTGCAAATTGTAACGCTTTCACGTTGATATAAAAGCTTACTGTATTATTACCCGCCTTCTTCAATGAAACGTGTGCTGCATTTCTAAGAAAAACATTGAGACGTACTGCGTAATGACCTAAATTAATCCTAACATTAATTATATTACGTTACCAAAACGAACGAACAGATGGACAAAAGGATAGCGAGAGGGGAGGGCTGAAAATCAGGAACGCATGCAACACGCGACGCGCGATATACAAATGCTGGCATCACGCGTGTAAGTCTACAAGCACTAACTTTTTCAGACGGACAGTGATAAAATACACTACCCTTTCCCAGAGTTAGGTTTATAAATCATAACAAACTCTTATTAGAAAAGACAACATTAGATGGGTTTACGTTTGAACACATAACAGTACCCAGACAGCACATCTTCGAAACAGGAGGTAGAAGAAATTGCATATTTTGAACGCAGCCACGTAGCTCCTTTAAATTAGTATTTTTGGGTTCCTTAGGGCTTGCTGACAAATAATATGTAAAACGTTACGCAAATAGTCCAGGAATTAATAAATTATACCCAAAATAAAATATTGGGGGTGCCTGACAGCATAAAATCATTTCTGCTCATAAGATTTTTTTTTAACGTGTTTGAAAAAAATTTACGTTACAGAAATAGCCTACCATGTAAACTCCAAATTGATTGGAGCGCAACAAATGAAAGCCTAACCACGATTGGTCGGGCTATAAATACTATCTTGGTTGTTAGGGGAGACGGGAAAAGATAACATTTTTTCAAACACTTGTCGAAACGTGGCTCATTGGCCAGTCTCGCTGATATACACACTTGGGAGCGTTAGTTCGAAACCACTTGTTTAAATACACTTGATAAAGCATCAGTGCGTTGAAGCCAGCTTATATTTGGCTCAATAAAAGCCTGGAAGATAAGCAGATGGAAATTTGTGCCAGTTTGTGCCAGAATTCATTGCTAATCAACGTATCTGTGTTATTCGTATGAATTGTGGTAAGCTTGAACCATTTAATATCTTTTAATGAAAATTGAATGTGAATTGTTGATTTATGCCTGTATATATATGTGTAGTTCAGTGGCAAACGTGAGGTAAAGCCTAAAATGCTCCAGCCTGAACAGAGGGTGTCGGAGAGAAGTAAAACGGCATGGAATGGCCAAACAGTACACTGACACCTGGATGATTGACTAGAAAGAAATAATGCTGGAAGTGCAGAGGCGTAGTAACCATTAAGAAGGGTAATACTGGAATAAAGTATTTCAAATGAAGCTGACTGTTGGACTAACGCTCTGAACGCAATGTTTGTGCTGTATTGTGATCAGTGTAAAAAGAAAATATAAATTAGTTATGAAGTAGAAGGTACATCCTTCTTGATTTCAGGGACAGTGGTCTTGATGGTACTGAGCAGCATCTGGTCAGAGATTTGCTGAATCCAGAGTCGGACAGCATACTCCTTGGTCTTTTTAGCTATCAGTGAGGTGTCTCCTGAGCCCAGAGGAGAATTCGAGCAGAGGAGTCCTTTCCTGCCGCCATCACTCAAGATAAGCAGAGTTGGCCAGCTGAGCTCAACATTATGTCCCCTCATCTTGAACTGACTTTTTAAAATTAACATTAAGAGGGGAATTTACTTGTCTTAAAATCAGGAACTGTGAACATCTCCAATACTGGTCCCTAAAGACAAACTATTGAAGTCATGATGACAAATACCAACAGAGCTTGAACAAAACAAAACCAGTATTACCTCATTTTACTACTACACAACTGACACACATAGAACATTTGTACTAATATATGTCACTACAATATTCATATTAAATACATTCTGTACATAACTTGTAATTTAAATTGATTGTGATTCCTGGTTCCCTTGTAGTTGAATCAGGACACATATTCATTCATGCCAGTAATGAATACATATTGTTATTCGAAAGTTTATCAGTGACTCTTTTAAGATATCTTTGTAGAGTGTTATATGTATGTGAGTGTCACAGTGTTGTCAAGAGTAGTGGATTAAATTAAATTGTTTATCTGTCTGTTGTTGTGACTTACACTTCATCATACACATACCCTAGACACATAACGTAGCATCACACTATTCCAGAATAATTCTGACTGAGATATATAGATATGTGGTAGCAAGTAAGGTTATCTATAATACACTACTCTTAATAGATATAGATACCTTCACAGCTGATCTCAGTCAGTACACTAAGTTCCCTATAAGTATTTATAACATCCCACTTCACCACAGGTCCATAGCATAGCTGTTCTTGTGATGGCATCAGGGTCTCTTCTGAGGACGTGACTTACTCAACTCCACCGTCTACAAGTTATAATGGTGTGAATGTTCTCTTGGTTGCTCAGAGAAATCAGTTCTTCGTTGGTGGTGGTATTCGGCCAAAAGATTCGGAAAATTAAGGCAAGAATTAGATTGACAACAAAGACACAGTCAAGTAAACGGGAACTACACATCAAAACTCAACTCCGACAACTGACTACACACCTGACAGTTATTTAAATATATAGGCAGGAAAAGAAAGCACTCAGTCCTCCACCAACGAAACAAAAGCGTAAAGCAAGAGAGACAGATCATCACTGACACATCAAATAAAACAGGACAATGGAAGAATGTAATGAACGAATAACTCATTACAGATTTAGATGTTCTACGACCAATCATCATCAACAAAGTCATAAATCAGCAGGAGCTAAGAAAGATGACACTATCGGCGGACACAAGCGGTAAACACACAAACTTAACCAACCAAAAAGACGCATGTATCTAAATTTCTGCTAGTTGACTTTTTAAGGACATGTCTTTTTCGGAGCTGCCGTCGAATCAGTAATAATAGCTGTAGAAATAAAAGTAACACACTTGCAAAAATAAATAAATACACAAATTTAATACGCAGCTATGCTAGAATGATCGCACGACGTGACGACTATAGGCAACCAGCTTACGGTCCTTAACACGATTAGCCCTTTTCAGGGCTTACAACAATGCTAACAAATACATTTTAAAAAAATAACAAAACGACTGAGATAACAGTCTAGCGGTCAAAACTTAATAGCAATTAGAAAAAGAACGCCCATTATAAGCGAAAGATCACACATCTGGTCAGATTGGACGGGACATCGGAAATAAAGTAAAAAGATACTTAACCACGTGATGCTGTAAGCAGAGGCTGAGTATATCACTAGAGCGACAAAGAAATATTACAAACACATCTGGACTGTATAACTACAACGCTTTGAGGATGAAGTAATAAATGATAGAAACACTGGAGCGAGGGAATAAACAACTGACACTTGTCACGGACGACATTAATATTTTACATAATTCTCTCCCCGTCATCAATGACTAGTTAGGGGAGGTAGCTTGTTTATTTTTCCAAGGGAAACAATTAGGTTATGAACAAAATATCAGACTGAATAGAAGATGTTCATACTTTGTAACTTGTATAACTTTATTATAAACAATTGCATTAGTTACAATATTTGGTTTTAGGTACAATACTTGCTATTGTTTTTTCTTTTTTTAAATATTCATATTTTTTTTCTATGCACATTGTTAAAAAAATTAAAAGATTTTTAACTTAATGCACATTTTAAAGTATTGAGCACTTAGCTGATCTACCACTTTCAATGATAATAGATCCACAATTTGGATTATTCAGTCGTAAATGTGCACAACAAAATGTTTCATCAGCACTAACTAGTGCTGTTCATTAATCTGAAAATTGCCCTTTTTGTATTTCTATTAATAGTTTTCTGCTTCCGCGTTATTAATAAAAGAAAAACACATTTTTAAAATATTGCTTCGTATTTATGGTCAAGGGTTATCTCTTAACGAGGAGTTTGGATTTGCTTAAACCAAATAAATAAATAAGTAAATAAAGGAAGACAAAACAGAATACTGGGAAGTGACTGTGTCCAATGGCTAGAATTATTGCTACCCGTGGCAAGGTGATCGGTTTTAAAATCTTAACACATTAACTACCGAATTGAAAAACACACTGTGGCCGAATTAAATTTTTTTCCCATTTTCATCCTGTAGGTGTTTGCACAAAGAAAGCTGCAGTTTTCGTAATTGTTTACAGATTTTTATGAATTACACGTCATTTTAAAGATAAATGAATGTACTATTACAATAAAAACCGGTTGTAACTCTAATAGAGGTTGTTGCTAGGGACTTGCAATATTTTCACAATTATAACTGCTTGCGCCCCATCTCTATCACAATTTCAATCAATGTGCACACCGTTTTCACACTTGCCCTCGTCGCTAGATCTATCAGTCAATTGTTGAAACACGTTTCTATCCTATTCAGCCGTTAGACGAGATGTACACGCATTTTTTGTAGTCCTATCACTAGTTGCCACGGTAAACAGTTATACACGATTTGGTAACTAACCCAAAACGCTGAAAAATATGAACATAATATCAATTTTCCAGTGTTCTACAACAACCATGCTTTGGGAATTTGTTTTCCGGTGGCAACTTAAAATCTCGAACCAGATCAGAGAGTGTTTCAGTACATTTTTCATTCATTTTATTACTTAAATTAGATTGGCGCCCTGAGCGGCTTGCGGTCCAAATGTGATTATATTATGAGCCGCTGACAGCGGCTTGCGGTACTTAATGTGTTAAACAAAAAATACGTCATTACTTTTACGTCATATTATTTGGTTCGGTGTTTGCAACGTTTCAAACCAGGGCATCTATTTCAAATATTAACCATGTGCCTGGATCATCACTATCAGTAGGCTATTTTGTAATGTGTTATATATTTCCTGATTATGTAAGAGTTTTGTAATGTGTGATATATTTATTGATTATGTAGAAGTTATGTAATAGGTGATATATTTCCTGATTGTGTAGGAGTTATGTAATGTGTGATATATTTCCTGATTTTCCCCATATTTCTAGGTGGTCACAGCGACTATGGGTAGGGAGCACAGAGGCAAAATAGGGTCAGAAGTGGGCCATGAGGAAATTAAAAGTTGAGAACGCCCTGCGTACACAAATACATTATCTCATCTATGTAAGAGTTATGTAATGGGTGATATATTTCCTGATTGTGTAAGAGTTATGTAATGTGTGATACATTTCCTGATTATGTAAGAGTTAAGTAATGTGTGATATATTTCCTGATTATGTAAGAGTTAAGTAATGTGTGATATATTTCCTGATTATGTAAGAGTTATGTATTCATGTTACTAAAGCGCCCTATGGAGCATAGAACCACAACTACAGCTGGTCACCATGGAGACAGCCTACATTAAAACATGCATGTTATCTTCCAGTGGTGGTTTCTGTACCAGTTAAATAAACATGATGTGGTTGCCAGCCACATGTATGTGTGGCCGTGCATTGCTGATGATGTTGTATAGTGGTTCGTATCACTACCTCAACAGTAGGCAGGCCTTGGTTGATGGTATAAAAGTCATTTCTTACTGATGCAAAACAACAACAGTTCACGCAGACATCTGACGATTGATATCAACACTAGATGAGTATCTTGACTCAAACAGCTGAAAATTGATATCATCACTAGATGAGTAAATTGACTCACACATCTGACGATTAATATCAACTCTACATGAGGAACTTGACTCAGACAGCAGACGATTGTTATCAACACTAGATGAGTAACTTGACTCTGACAGCTGATGATTGATATCAACACTAGATGAGTAACTTGACTATAACATCTGAAGACTAATATCAACACTACATGAGGAACTTGACTCAGACAGATGACGATTGATATAAACACTAGATAAGTAGAGTAACTTGACTCAGACAGCTGACAATTGATATCAACACTAGAAGAGTAACTTGACTCAGACAGCTGACGATTGATATCAACACTAGATGAGTAACTTGACGCAGACAGCTGAAGATTTATATCAAAACTATGTCGCATGTTACGCATTGCCTAGTTAAATATTTGAAGACCGAAAAGTGGGACAACAGTGTTCTGGCCTGAGCAAAGGAATGCAGGGGTATTTTCCTGTGTGTATCTAGGGCAGCCAATCAGAGAAGGGGTTTCCCCCGGTCAGATAGAACGACTTCGGCGATTGTATAAGGAAGAATAAATCGTCCGAAATCATGGTTAGAATTAGACATCGGGAAGGAGAACGGAATTACAGACAAGGATGAGAATGGTCTCCTTTTGACGGGAATATCTTCATTTATGTATAGGTACAAGGAAATCAGAAGGGAGTAAGTAGTTGTGAAGAATTTTGCAAGAATAAGTGTCCGTGCATTGAGAAATCCTGTGTTTTTCCTATTTAAAATTCTAGATAAAATCGTTAACACGACAGATATAGGAAAACAACATATGGATATAAAGGTCAACTCACGGAGAACGGAAATATATATATCTCCAAAGGCTTGAACTGGGAAAGGTGAAACGCACGAGACCAAGGTTTGAAACTCATTTAGCACAACCCCCTCGAAGTTACAACTATTTAGGGAAGTTTGCTGGAGTTGCGAGCCTTGTTTCCTGTACGCCCGATAGCTCCCTATATAAGGGCTGTCGTAAATGATTCCTAATTCACTTGTACAGCGAAGCAAGACAGAAGGACAACGGCTGGAGAGAGAGAAACGTGTCACGGCCAATATCTTGTTATTTGCAGCCAGGCAGTTCTGTTACTCCACAAAAGCCAGTCTTTACTGATCTTAATTAGATCCTGCGAGGGTATGTAAAGTTACTATGTTAAATAATAAAGTAATTACAACTTTATTTCAGGATTTGTTTAATCTATATGTTATGAAAGTATCATGCATATTAATTGATTACTTGGTATGATTGTTGAAGATTGGAACCCGAAATATAACCACCATGACTGAGTCCGTATCAGGGCTAGCACAATCCTTTTCAGGACTAATAACAATTTTTTCAGGACTACCAACAATCATTATCAGGGCTTATTCAATCTGTCTTCAAGTTACTGCACTTTACAGAGCTAACGTGTCAGGCAGGGGGATACTATAACCTCATACCATATATGTGTGTACATATTATTTTGTATTATTTGATTTTATAAAATGTTGCACAGTAGACACCTGTCTTGTCACTGATCCATAATCACGCATTTTCCCGCATACATCTGAAAACAAATTCATCTCACCTACAATAGGAATGTGGCAATTATTATCCACAAATAGCCACATATCCTACAATTATCTGCAGGTTCATACTTGTCAACCAAAAGTCAGAGGTCAATGATCAAGAATTGCTCGATGATCAATGCGAATCGTCCCGGCAGTGTCTGGATTGGCAGAAGCAAGACCTACTGAAGCTGTACATCTCATATGAACACTGATTAACCTAAAAGATGAGTGATATTTGTGACAATCGTGCACCCAAGAAGTGATAACTGTCAAGCAGAAGATACTTTCACAGCCGTGACTATCGAGTGATACCAGTGTACTTCTCTGTCACTGGGACCTCACACATTCTGGAGAGAATACTATTTCTACTCTAGCACTATCATCTCACACATATAAAACCTTCCGCTACAGCGGGGGCTCGATCGCGGGATATTCTCGTATATCCTGAGCCATCCTCTATCTAATACATCTATCTTTAGTCTATCTTGGGCCACCAATAGAGAGAAAAATAAGAAAAAAGAAATTTTTTTTGGAAATTCTAGAACAAGATTTTTTTCTCAGTAACAGTACCTTAGAGTACTCAGTAAATATTGACTATCACAAGGTTGCACGATTAATTGTGTTGTCCATTAGATAATTATTTTAAGTAAGTTTAGGTAAGTTTTCATACCCTACTTAACTTAATATAATGGCTGACTTAGTGAAGTTCAGAACTGCGATCATGCAGACGGGAAAAGAGCTGGGCTTGACAGGTGATGCTCTCATCCAGTACGTCACAACTGAAGTGGACAAACATATGGATAGAGAGGAAAGGAAGCTGCAAGCAGAAGCTGAGAGAGAAGCCAAAAAACTAGAAGCTGAGAGAGAAGCCAAAAGAATGGAAGCTGAAGAAAAGAGGCTGCTGTTGGAAGTTGAGGCTCAAGCCAAGAAATTGGAGGCTGAAGAAAGAAGAATAACAGCTGAGGAAAGGAAGCTACAAGCTGATAGAGACCATGAACTGAGATTAAAAGAGCTTGAAATACAGGCAGCGGCTACCACTAAGGATAGTAGGTCATCTCATTCGGATACCAGCGCCAGCCAAAGCACCTCCAATGGAGCTATGAACTTCCACTTGGACCCATTTGTGGAGAAAGAAGAGGGAATAGAAGATTACCTTGACAGATATGAACGATTGGCCACTACTTATGGCCTAGAAAAAGAAAGTGGAATTTGAAGTTGTCACAGGGATTAAGAGGTGTATCTTATAACGTCTACGTCTAGCGTAGTGGTTACAACACTGCTCTGGCGACCGGGTGATACAGGATCTAACCCGGGCGACGGCATTTGAGGATTTTTCGTCGACCGGGATTTGGACTGGATTAACTCGAGACCTGGCGAGGACATTTGAAGGAGTGTCGTCGACCAGGGACTGGCGGCTCCTGAGCTGACCCAGCTGCAATGGGTACCTCTGAAATCGGCGAGTATATGCCTGAATGGCGAGGGACACCTGTCTCTGTACAAGAAATAAAGGGATACTCACGTAAAATCAATGTCAAGTTAGACATAAAATAATAACCTGAGATTTCGCCTCGAGCATTAGCGGGCGAACGCAAAAAAAAAAAAAAAAATAAAATAAAATAACGTCTACTTGAAGATGCAAAAAGAAGATCAGGAAAATTATGAAGTCTTGAAACAAGCATTATTGGTGCGTTATGAACAAAACGCAGAAGCTTATAGAAGGCGATTTAGAACTGCTAAGCTCCAGACAGGAGAAACGTATCAGCAGTTTTCAGCAAGGTTGGAAAGTTACTTGCTGAGGTGGTGTCAGTTAGGAAACTTCAATCAGGATTTTGAAGGGATTAAGGAGATGATGTTGATAGAACAACTCCTGGAGTCCATGTCTCCCGAGACGAAGACATTCCTAGTAGAACATAAAAGAGAGAGAATAGATGAAATAATCATCTCTGCAGAAAGTCACAAACTGGCTCATCCCCTGTTTCAAGGAAACAAGAAGAAGCAGGTAGATAGTTTCAAGTCACCACAAATCCAAAACAAGTTTGAACAAAAGGACAATACAACCAAGAACAAACACAGATATGACTACAAAGACAAGAACCCTCTAGGATCTGATAGGAAACCTTCAAGAAAGGAAGATAAGTGGTGTAAAATTTGCAAAATTAGCAACCACAATACTGCAGAATGCAGACGGAAGAATCCTCCTCATCATGCTGCATGCCTTACAACAGGGAACAACGGAAGGAAGGAACAGGCAGTTAGTCCCAATGACCTCCATCATCCCCCTGTCTGTGAGGAAGTGACCTTGAATGGCACCCAAGTACTGTGCTTATATGATACAGGCGTGGACTTTGACTCGGTAGTGTGCTCTTCTGTGGTGAGTCCTGACCAGATAACCACAGAGACAGTGGAAATCAGAGGACCGATCAAGGGAGCAGGAACCATGACACTACCCATAGCCCGAATCAACATAAGATCTCGCTATGTAGAAGGAGAAAATAAAGCAGCAGTGATGGACGAATCTATTTACCCATTGATTTTGGGATGTAGGTATGTTTTCCTAGGAGAACCCATTAAACCTGTAGTTATGACAACAGTCCAGACCAGGGCAAGCTCCAGGTAAATGGAGGAAAATCCTATTAATACACATCCAGGAGAGATGAAAAAGGCTCAAGCAGCTGACAGCACCTTGAAGCCTTGCTTTGGTAAACTACCTAAGGCACATAACCCTCCAGAGAAAGGAGACTTCTGCATGAAAAATGGTCTACTCTACAGAAAAGCTGGAACAGGACCTCAAGGGCATGGACAGCTTGTAGTGCCAAAATCATACAGGGAGAAGGTTATGGAGATGGGACATGCTGTACCTTTCAGTGGACATATGGGAATAGGGGCCACTGGACAAAGGATAGCGTGTCACTACTTTTGGCCAGGAATCACAGAGGACATAAAGAGATATGTGAGATCCTGCCCAGAATGCCAAAGAGTAGCTCCTAAACATAGGACTGCACCAGCAACACTAGGAGAAATGCCCATTATGGGAACACCCTTTGAACGTGTTGCAGTGGATATTGTTGGACCCCTCACTAGGACCAAGAAGAGGAATGCTTATATCCTGACCTTGGTTGATACTTGCTCTATGTGGGGAGAAGCAGTAGCCTTGTCATCTATAGATTCTAAGCATGTGGCTGAGGCACTGTTGACAATATTCACCAGGTTAGGTTTCCCAAATCAGATATTGACTGACAATGGTTCTCAGTTTAAGGGAAAGCTAACACAAGAAGTGTTCAGGATCTTTCAGGCCAGACATTATCATTGCTCTCCATATCATGCCCAAGGAAACGGGCAAGTAGAGCGCTTCGACGGGACGCTTATATCCATACTTAGAAAGCTGGCAAGTGAAAAACCTGACACTTGGGATGTATATTTACCTGCTGCACTCTTTGCATGCAGGGAAGTCCCACATAATTCAACTGGATTGGCTCCAGCTACTTTGTTGTTTGGAAGACCAATCAAAGGTCCTATGGAAGCATTGCTGCGAACATGGACTGATGAGAAGGCTGAGGAAACTGTGACATCCTCATATCAGTATGTCAACGAGTTAACTTCTCGATTAAAAACAGGGTGGAAACTGGCAAATGAGAACTTGAGACAGGCCAGGAGGAAGCATGCTGTTTATTACAACAAAAAAGCAAAGGATAGAGAACTTGCTGTGGGAGGAAAAGTTCTACTTCTGTTGCCCAGCAGCAATAATAAATTGCAAATTGGATGGCAGGGACCCTATGTCATTCTGGAGAAACTTTCCAGAACTAACTACAAGATTGACAAGAAGGGACAAGAGAAAGTGTACCATGTCAATCTTCTTAAAAAATATTATGACAGGGGATCATCAGAAGTTGCACATATCATGACCCTAGCCATTGCAACAGAAATGGAAAATGAACCTCTTTCCTCTATGGAATACCCATTGAAGGCTACAGAGAGTTATGATCAAGTGAATATTAGTGATCATTTAACTCCTGAGCAGAGGAGGCAAGTTCAGGAGGTGTTGGAAATCAATGCTGATGTGCTCACAGATAAGCCTGGTTGTACAAATCTGTTAGAGTACAACATGACGGTAACCGATCCCACACCAGTATGTATGAAGACTTACCCTATCCCTTATGCAAAAGCACAGGCACTACGGGAAGAGATTGATTATTTATTAAAGGAGAAGATCATCTCAAAGTCGGAATCTCCCTACAACTCCAGTGTAGTGCTATTAAGGAAACCTAGTGGAGAACATAGGTTGTGCATAGATTACAGGAAGTTAAATGCTGTCACAGAATCTCAAGTGGATCCGTTACCTGACACCAACCAATTGTTCTCTACACTGAGTGAAGCTAGGTATTTTTCTAAAGAAGATCTAAGCACTCCCGTGTGTTGCCGGGGCCCGAAAGGGGAGCAAAGAATAGTAACACTGCACCCTACCACGCATGTCGTAAAAAGCGACTAAGGAGGGTTGGGCATGGGGCTGTTTACCCCATCCCGTAAAAACTTCGCACAGTGGGCTGATCACCTGCTTGCCAACCAATCTGATTACGGAAACAACGATGGATTGTTTGGTCTATTTTTGTTCCACAAAGACGCCACTAGGCGTGGTGGAAACAGCGATAGATTGATCAATTTGTTGTTGCCCTAAGACGCCACTAGGCGTACTGGCCACATACTGCTTTGCCGGTTGGTGGCTAAGGATGGAAGAAGAAGAAGAAGATCTAAGCAAGGGATACTACCAAATACCAGTGAAACCAGAAATAAGGCACATGTTGGCATTCAGTACATCGGAAGGACATTATGAGTTCAATGTACTGCCATTTGGCTTGAAAAATGCACCAAGTGTATTTTCAAGAATGATGAGGAAACTGTTGGAGCCTCTAAAAAATCCACACATCACTAACTTCATGGATGACATACTTGTTGCTACCAATACATTTGAGGAGCATGTAGAATCACTCTCCATGTTGTTTGACAGACTAAGAGAAACTGGACTGACTGCACGTCCAACCAAGTGTTATATTGGGTGTAAGGAATTGGAATTCATTGGTCACACTATTTCTAGAGGTCACATGTCTCCTGACCCAAAGAATATTGAGAAGTTGAAGAAGGCCCCCTGTTACGTGCAGTCTTTGATATCTTACAATATTATACATTGGTATACTTGTTATGTTCGCAAATATTTTGTAAACAAAATAGGTAATTTTTTAGTGCTTAAGGGAAAGTCATTATTGAGTTACTTCCCTTGAAAGTTGTGCCGTCTCTTCGATCGAACTCCGCGGATGAATCCATTTTACTGCGATTTATTCGTTGTTTGGGTAATAATAGATTGTTCTTGCTTCAGAATATCTATGGCCTGAATTTATGTGTATTGTTTGTCTGAGTAGGACGAGTCTGTCTTATATCTGTATATCTTTACATATCTAAGTCTAACTATATGTTCTGTTGTCTCTAGAGAGGTCAAAGGCTATTCGGCGGATGTGCCGCTAGAGAGTGGTGTGATTTGGCTTCGTCCTGATGGGGACTGTGTTTTCCTATGTCGGCTTGTCGCCGAAAAAAAGTGATCTCAGTATTGGTGGGGAAAGTGATAGTCGTCTAGACCTATCGTGTATGCTTTACCCCAGTGTTTATTCGTATTGCCAAGGAATGGCAGAATCATATTTCTGATACCAAGGTAATAAAAGATACTCTTGTGAACTCTCTCGTTCGAAACCACCATTTTCGATAGGTACGATTTGAATGTCTAAGAGAATATATTTGACTCGATGAAAACGACTTCGATTCCTAGCAGCACTATATCCTGTAGAATGCAGTCAATTGTTCATGATCAAATCTACAGAGCAATGAAATGTTTTATGAATGACTAACTTTAGGACAGATTCATTATCTGTATCCAAACGTGAGTGACAGCTCACGAGTGAAGCCATCTTGGAACCAAACATGTAGTGACTTTCAAGAAGAGAAAAGGGATGCCCGTATTATCGCTTGTTTAGTCCAGAGATCACTGCTACACATGAGAACCCGTTATTAGCGGTTCAACATTATTATATGGAAAAATATGTGCTGAACATTATGTTGGAGAATCGTCGCTAAACGAGATTAGGTTTAGAAGCCATCTGAAATATTGTTTATAAGCTGACGTGCTCAGTCAGTGAAGTCAGATGATATATATGTATGGGCGATACTGAGGGCTTGGCTACTGACAGTCCTTTATACTATTATTCTACATGAGTGCCCATGTAACATTGCAAGACCATTTATCCACTGTACCATGATGTATTATGCCAACCTGTGATTTGTCACTATCTGTGCTGTCGAGTGTGTACGTCCAATTAAACTTTAGTAAAGGTACACAGTCGTTGGTGTCGATGACTTCCAGCCATACATGAGTGTGAGAAAAGAACATTTGTCAACACCACGAACCCTTATTATCATTCGCACATTATACACTCAATCCATGTCTACACACCACTGCGTAGGTCAAGTTGACATTCCATACACTACAGTGGAGCAAACAACACCATAGAGATCTTATCAACTGATGATGATGATGATGTCTGCTTCCATCCACTTATATCTATCTTTTGGTGGATATCATTAACGGGAATAAAACAGTCGGGTTTTATCAACTGGTGGACCAGCTTTCTGGGTTTGACCTCGCAGAAGTTCAGAAGTCAACAGATTACCGATACCAGACCGTTTCCTGTGGCTGATACGACACACTTGCAGTATTGGTTTGCTCTTTGTCAACACTTCGTCACGTGACCTGTCAAGTGAATGCAGTATGTAGGTCAGCGTTGTTGACATTTTTACATTAGACATTACAGAGTTTCACAGAACAGTTGGATCAATTCTTGTCAATATTAACAGGAAGACAGTATTTGTGAACTAAGAAGTCCTATTTTTCATCGATGGATCTTCTTGTTTTCTATATATGAACTTTAATATTTAAGGCCAGAATGTTTAATTGAATAAAGTGGCAGTTTGTTTATTTTCATAAAAATAACTTTGCCATTACTGTAAAACTGAGCCTATTTTGCAACACATACTATCATACACATAATTTATATATATTTATGTTTACATGTTATTTGTTTGTATAGTATGTTAGTTTCTATGTCAGCGGGTTGTGTTTAAGGTTGGGCGGCGTCCTCACAACAGAATATCCCACGTCATAGAGGGTCCGTTGTGGGCGTTTTCTATAGGTGCAATTTTCTTGATTGAAAATTTGCTGCGACAACTGTTGCTTTTGTGTTAGCTGTGAAGTCTGTAATTATTGTTATTTTTGTAATATTTCTTTGTTCTTTAGTTTTGTTTTGATTTGTTTGTAATTTGTTGCTCTAACCTTTTCTATCTTTCAGTTCTATTCTCAATTTATATTCATATATTGTGACGTCATTTGTGTTGTTTTTCTTTGCAGATTCAGTGATTATTTTCATTGATTTCCCTATTTGATTTATTTTGATTTCTGCAAACGTTCTTGTATTGTCAGTCCTATTTGTACTTTATGTATTCTGTTGGTTGACATATGTTTTATATAGGTATATTTCATAAGACACAATTGCCTGTGCACTGCACTTGGATTATGGTATAAACCAGTACCTGATTATTATTACTGTTATACAAGACCTTATTAAGGCTTGTGACCCACAGATATTGGGATAGTATACTGATTAATCAAGTCATTGAGAACTTGTGGTATTATTATTGGTTCAGGTGATTAGTATTATTGTTAGACATCATGTCTACATTAGAATACTTCATTACACAAGGGAAAGCCCTTGATAAGACTGGTCAACAATTAGAACAATGGGCTGTTGCTCAATATGACAAAGCATTAGCTGCAGAAGAAAGAAAAGCTATGGCAGAAGAGAAAAGATTAGAAAGAGAAGCTGAGGCTGCTGCTGAACAAAAGAAATTGCAGATGCAGGTGGAGGAAAGGAGATTTGAAGCTGAACAAAAAAAATTAGAAAGAGAAGCTGCTGCGGAACAAAAAAGATTAGACAGGGAAGCTGAACAAAAAAAATTAGAAAGAGAAGCTGCTGCGGAACAAAAAAGATTAGACAGTGAGGCTGAACAAAAAAGATTAGATGCTGAAGAGAAAAAAGCAATAAGAGAACATGAATTTGAGTTAGAGAAATTGAGATTGACAAGTATGAGTAATGTTAATCAGGCATCTAGTGGTAATGGTAAACCTTCTACTTACAAGGTTAAGGTTCCACCGTTCAATCAGTCCAGTGACGATATTACATTCTGGCTGGATAGATTTGAACGTTCTTGTCGTACACATAATGTGGATAAATCACAATACGCTAATCAATTATCAGAAAACTTGAAAGGTGAATCTTTGACTAGATTATGCCTTGTAGGAGAAGCAGATAAGGATAATTATGATGTAATTAGGGCGGCTTTGATAAAAAAATATCAGCTAAGTGAGGAAGGCTATCGCCTTTTATTAAAAACGATGGTGCCTGAGACGGGTGTAGAATTCTCAGAATTCACTGCAAAGGCACGTCTCACAGTTGATCGTTGGATTGAGCTTTCCAAAACAGAAAAAACGTATGAAGGACTTATGGATTTGTTGCTCAGAGATAAGATTATGTCATGTGTGAACAAACCTTTCCTTGAATTTATACATGAGCGTAAACCCAAATCTCTAAAAGAAATGGAAGAATATTGTTCCCAATATGTCACTGCACACCCCGACGTGACTTTTGGCAACACTAAGATTAAGGAGAGTATGCCAGTTGCTTCAGCAAAACCATACAATCCCAATTATTCACACAGATTTCAGGGACCTCAAAACAGATTTGATAAAAAAGGTAACCATAATAGTTATCAAAACCAAGGTAACCAATCATTTCAGGGTTCTTCTTCAAAGAACTGGAGACGAGCTGATAGCTCTCGACACAGGGGTGGTCATAATTATAGGAATTTCCGTAGAGGAAGTAATTATAGAAACTATCAGGGTTATCCGTCTTGGAGTCAACAAGATCATAATTACAGAGATACTCATTATAATGAATATGATAATGGTAACCAAGGGAACTATGACTCAAACCCAAATAGGGGTTACAATAGAGGTAACAATAACTACAGAGGTGATAATAACCGAGGTAGATCTCAAAACAAAAGACATAAACCACATTTTCAGGCAAACTCTGCACAACAAGAGTCCCATGAAGCCTATAAACAGAGTAAAGATAATAATGATGCTAGTAATATGGCATGTGCCGCTTTTGATTTTGGGAGAGCATCTCAGTGCCCCCAATGCAAAACGTTATTTGAGCCAACCACAGTGTCTACTTTAAGCTGTGGCCATCCTCTTCCTGCTCTTCCGGCATCAGTCGCGCATGATGGAAGAGGTTCTCTTGTCTTACATAAGGGTTTAGTGAATAACAATCCAGTCTCTGTGCTATTTGATTCTGGATGCACCACAATTGGTGTTAGGCAGTCACTCGTAGATCCTTCCCGTGCCACTGGACAAGTAGTCAAATGTGTAACATTTGGCGGCACATTAGAGAAATACTCTACTGCTATCATTAGGATTGCTACTCCTTTCTTTACAGGAGATGTACACGCATGTCTTCTTCCGAATCCGATCGCTGACCTCATCATCGGTCGCATTCACGGAGTCAAAGAATGCACTCCGCAACAAATTTCCACGTGGGAAAGGCAAAACATGCAGATTGCTAACGCTGTAGTCACTAGAGCTCAGGCTCTTAATATGCCTCAAACTTCATCTACTGAAGATAATGAAGTGCATAACCAAGATAATCCCTTGGTAATTTCTCGTGACTCGTTTATAAAACAGCAAGAAGATGATCCCACTCTGAAGAAATTCTTCATTCTTGCAACTAAAGGTGATCCGAATAAAGACACAAGTCGTAAATCGTGGATTACAAAGAAGAATGGCGTACTTGTACGTATGGTTCAAGACTCCATTATGTCAAGTCATTCTCAAATCCTGGTTCCCAAGAATTTGAGAGTTAAAATTTTGCAGCACGCTCACGACTCTCAGTGTGCTGGACACATGGGTTTTTCCCGTACTAAGTCAAGAGTCCTTGCGGCTTTCTTTTGGCCATTGGTAAACAAGGACATACGGATTTATTGTCGATCTTGTAAAGTATGTCAGGAAGTTAAATCCAAAGGTCCACGGCATGCTGCACCCATTCAGGTGGCGGACATTCCTATTCGGCCGTTCCAAAAAATGGCCATAGACATTATTGGTCCATTTAAGATCAAGTCTGCCAGAGGACATCAGTTTATTTTGACGTGTGTTGATATGTGCACACGTTGGCCAGAGGCTATTCCTCTGAAGAGCATTACTACTGCTGATATTGCAGATGCTCTTTGGCTTATATTTTCTCGTCTGGGGTTCCCCGGAGAGATATTGTCAGACCATGGCACCCAACTAATATCAGATACCATGTCTCAAGTAATGTCTACTCTGCAGATAGATAGATCTTTAAGTAGTATCTACCATCCAATGTCTAATGGTATGGTCGAACGCCTTAATAGAACACTTAAAAACTTACTGGGGAAGATAACTGAGGATCATCCTCAAGACTGGGACAGAGTTTTACCTGCGGCCCTCTTCGCTTACAGAGAGGTACCCAATGAACATACAGGATTTTCTCCCTTTGAACTCGTCTTTGGCGCGCGTCCGCGTGGCCCTATGTCGTTGCTTCACGATCTCATTACATCTGACAATATTGACGATGACACAAAGTCATCCTACGAATATGTAATCGCGTTGAGACAAAAGATTATCGAAGCATGCAAATTAGCAACTTCTTCTTCTGAATTTGCGAAACAGAAGGCAAGGCAATTTGCCAATAAGAAGAGATGCTTACGACAACTTTGTCCTGGTGACAAAGCATTTGTATTACTACCTTGTAGGGAAAACAGATTACTTATTTCTTGGAAAGGTCCGTACGATATAATATCGAAAATTTCCGATGTCGACTATATTGTCGATATTGATGGGAAGCATAAAACCTTCCACATCAATATGCTTACTGAATTCCATGAACGTCCGGATTATTTGCAACCCATTTTCCAAGCAACGGACAATTCTCCAGTACCGCATGGTCATTACTCATCACTGTCCGTGATACAGGATGAGGAAACAAGTTTTTCAGATGTAAATCTTCCTCTTCCAATGATCCCAATTCATTCTAGTGAATCATGGAAGAACGTTACTGTCTCTCCTGATTTGTCTCTAGGAGAACAGCGACAAGTTTCAACTATGTTGCAAACATTTCAGGATGTACTCACTGACATCCCGGGACAAACGCATGTCATTGAACATGACATTGTTCTAACTGACCATACTCCTATTAGGGTTAGACCTTATCCTATACCTATACATTTTCAAGCACAGGTCGAGAAAGAGTTGGATGAGATGATAGATTTGAAAATAATCGAACCATCCACCTCTGCATATTCTTCGCCGATGGTTATTGTTCGAAAAAAAGACAATAACATACGTCTTTGCGTTGACTATCGAAAATTGAATCAAGTAACGAAGTTCGATGCCGAACCTATGCCTTTACTGGAAGAGCTACTTACTCGACTCTCCAAATCTCATTTTTTCACTAAACTTGATTTGTCTAAAGGATATTGGCAAGTTCCTTTATCTGAACGCGCCAAACCTCTCACGGCTTTTTCAACACCTAGAGGTTTGTTCCAATGGAATTTTATGCCTTTCGGTCTTATGAACGCACCAGCTACATTCGTACGCATGATGCGCCGAATCCTATCTTATCGGTCAGATGTCATTGCATATCTAGACGACATCTGTCTTTTCAGCGATACTTGGGAAGATCACTATTCAGGGTTAGATGAATTGCTGTCTACTTTGCGTGAGCACAACCTGACAGCGAAACCCTCTAAAGCCTATATTGGTTTTAGCGAAATTTCTTTCCTAGGCCACCGAGTTGGTCATGGTTTCCTAAAGACAGAGGACCATAATACTAGTAAGATACTTAACATCTCAATCCCTAAGACTAAAAAACAGGTGAGAAGTCTGTTAGGTCTTATTCAATTTTATGGCAGATTCATTCAGAATCTATCTCTATCATGGCACCTCTCTCAACACTTCTAAAGAAAGGTTCGCCTAATGTGGTCCACTGGTCTCAGGAATGCCAATGCTCTCTGGATAAGATTAAAACACTGTTTTCAACACCACCTATTTTAGTGCTACCCACTAAAGATAAGACATTCGTTCTTCGTAGTGACGCTTCATCCACAGGGATTGGAGCGGCACTAATGCAAGAGTACTCTGGAACTCTGCATCCTGTAATGTATATTTCCAGAAAACTTAATGCGGCAGAAAGGAATTATTCGGTTTTAGACCGTGAGCTATTAGCTATGGTTTGGTCGATCCTCAAACTACAGAGATTCCTTCTAGGCGCACATTTCATAGTAGAAACCGACCAAAAAGCTCTTACTGCTATACAGAGTAAGAATTTGAAGAGCTCGAGGTCTACTCGATATGCAATTGCTCTTCAACCTTTTCATTTCTCTGTGCGAGCTATTCGTGGATCAGATAATGTGATGGCAGACATTCTGTCAAGATGCCCACATGATTCCACATAACTATTAGGGCTTAGACTTCTTGATATGTCTAGTTCTATAGTAGTTCCTTTTCTATATCATGATAGATACACATTCGTAATTTAATAATATAATGATTGTATCACTACATAGCGGTTCATTGATGTTTATTCACCGCTGTGCTTTGATGATTTTTTCTTCATAAATCATAAATTTAAGATATCTAATACGAAATGATGATATGAATTTTTTAGGCATTGTGTAATTGCCAGAATTGTATTATACTTTGATGACACCTTCCTGGAAAAATATACTTGTAGAGAAATAATTTCTCTCAGTTTATGAGACACATTCTCACCAGTCGCTCGATAAGTCGACTTAGCCTCATATTAGGCGTAATAGGTATTCCTGATATTTTCATCTGCGCATTATTCATGCGTTGTGAGCCTATCGTACGTTGCTCCTAGATGTATTTCAAAAAAAAAAAATGTTCCATTTTTTTTTCCCCGGGAGGTGTGGTAAGACTGTTACGTGCAGTCTTTGATATCTTACAATATTATACATTGGTATACTTGTTATGTTCGCAAATATTTTGTAAACAAAATAGGTAATTTTTTAGTGCTTAAGGGAAAGTCATTATTGAGTTACTTCCCTTGAAAGTTGTGCCGTCTCTTCGATCGAACTCCGCGGATGAATCCATTTTACTGCGATTTATTCGTTGTTTGGGTAATAATAGATTGTTCTTGCTTCAGAATATCTATGGCCTGAATTTATGTGTATTGTTTGTCTGAGTAGGACGAGTCTGTCTTATATCTGTATATCTTTACATATCTAAGTCGAACTATATGTTCTGTTGTCTCTAGAGAGGTCAAAGGCTATTCGGCGGATGTGCCGCTAGAGAGTGGTGTGATTTGGCTTCGTCCTGATGGGGACTGTGTTTTCCTATGTCGGCTTGTCGCCGAAAAAAAGTGATCTCAGTATTGGTGGGGAAAGTGATAGTCATCTAGACCTATCGTGTATGCTTTACCCCAGTGTTTATTCGTATTGCCAAGGAATGGCAGAATCATATTTCTGATACCAAGGTAATAAAAGATACTCTTGTGAACTCTCTCGTTCGAAACCACCATTTTCGATAGGTACGATTTGAATGTCTAAGAGAATATATTTGACTCGATGAAAACGACTTCGATTCCTAGCAGCACTATATCCCGTAGAATGCAGTCAATTGTTCATGATCAAATCTACAGAGCAATGAAATGTTTTATGAATGACTAACTTTAGGACAGATTCATTATCTGTATCCAAACGTGAGTGACAGCTCACGAGTGAAGCCATCTTGGAACCAAACATGTAGTGACTTTCAAGAAGAGAAAAGGGATGCCCGTATTATCGCTTGTTTAGTCCAGAGATCACTGCTACACATGAGAACCCGTTATTAGCGGTTCAACATTATTATATGGAAAAATATGTGCTGAACATTATGTTGGAGAATCGTCGCTAAACGAGATTAGGTTTAGAAGCCATCTGAAATATTGTTTATAAGCTGACGTGCTCAGTCAGTGAAGTCAGATGATATATATGTATGGGCGATACTGAGGGCTTGGCTACTGACAGTCCTTTATACTATTATTCTACATGAGTGCCCATGTAACATTGCAAGACCATTTATCCACTGTACCATGATGTATTATGCCAACCTGTGATTTGTCACTATCTGTGCTGTCGAGTGTGTACGTCCAATTAAACTTTAGTAAAGGTACACAGTCGTTGGTGTCGATGACTTCCAGCCATACATGAGTGTGAGAAAAGAACATTTGTCAACACCACGAACCCTTATTATCATTCGCACATTATACACTCAATCCATGTCTACACACCACTGCGTAGGTCAAGTTGACATTCCATACACTACAGTGGAGCAAACAACACCATAGAGATCTTATCAACTGATGATGATGTCTGCTTCCATCCACTTATATCTATCTTTTGGTGGATATCATTAACGGGAATAAAACAGTCGGGTTTTATCACCCCCAGACCAAGAACTAAGAAAGATGTAAGGTCATTTGTGTCCTTATGCGGATTTTACCAAAAGTATATATCCAACTTTAACTCTCTGTGTGCACCGTTAACAGACTTAACGAAGAAAGGTCAGCCTGATAATATTCAGTGGAATGCTGAGTGTGAGAACGCTTACACGGACTTAAAGAAAAAACTCACCAGCAAACCCATCCTTGCATTACCCGATATCACTCAGGATCTTGTATTGCGAACGGATGCAAGTAATATTGGAATAGGAGCAACGCTGTTGCAAAAATCAAAAGCCCAGCCGGAAGAACTTTTACCAGTCGCCTACGCTAGTAGGAAACTAAATTCGGCCGAACTGAACTATTCTACTATAGAGAAAGAATGTTTGGAGGTAGTCTGGTCCATCGAGAAGTTCTCGACCTATTTGTACGCAAACATTTCATATTACAGAATGACCATCAACCTCTCACATTTTTGGCGGTGTCGAGAAAACTAAATTCCAGATTGCTCAGACGGAGTCTACTTTTAGCTCCATATTCGTTTACAGTGCATTACATTCCTGGTAAAGAAAATGTTGGAGCAGATTTTCTTATTCGACACCCAACTGAGATAGAACGAGAGTAAGAAGAACATTAACTACGGCAAAGCTTTCAGTTGTTAGCTGTAGAAATTTACAGCTTAAAAGAGAGGGAGGCTCTGTCGCATGTTACGCATTGCCTAGTAAAATGTTTGAAGACCGAAAAGTGGGACAACAGTGTTCTGGCCTGAACAAAGGAATGCAGGGGTATTTTCCTGTGTGTATCTAGGGCAGCCAATCAGAGAAGGGGTTTCCCCCGGTCAGATAGAACGACTTCGGCGATTGTATAAGGAAGAATAAATCGTCCGAAATCATGGTTAGAATTAGACATCGGGAAGGAGAACGGAATTACAGACAAGGATGAGAATGGTCTCCTTTTGACGGGAATATCTTCATTTATGTGTAGGTACAAGGAAATCAGAAGGGAGTAAGTAGTTGTGAAGATTTTTGCAAGAATAAGTGTCCGTGCATTGAGAAATCCTGTGTTTTTCCTATTTAAAATTCTAGATAAAATCGTTAACACGACAGATATAGGAAAACAACATATGGATATAAAGGTCAACTCACGGAGAATGGAAATATATATCTCCAAAGGCTTGAACTGGGAAAGGTGAAACGCACGAGACCAAGGTTTGAAACTCATTTAGCACAACCCCCTCGAAGTTACAACTATTTTGGGAAGTTTGCTGGAGTTGCGAGCCTTGTTTCCTGTACGCCCGATAGCTCCCTATATAAGGGCGGTCGTAAATGATTCCAAATTCACTTGTACAGCGAAGCAAGACAGAAGGACAACGGCTGGAGAGAGAGAGAGAAACGTGTCACGGCCAATATCTTGTTATTTGCAGCCTGGCAGTTCTGTTACTCCACAAAAGCCAGTCTTTACTGATCTTAATTAGATCCTGCGAGGGTCTGTAAAGTTACTATGTAAAAAAATACAGTAATTACAACTTTATTTCAGGATTTGTTTAATCTATATGTTATGAAAGTATCATGCATATTAATTGATTACTTGGTATGATTGTTGAAGATTGGAACCCGAAATATAACCACCATGACTGAGTCCGTATCAGGGCTAGCACAATCCTTTTCAGGACTAATAACAATTTTTTCAGGACTACCAACAATCATTATCAGGGCTTATTCAATCTGTCTTCAAGTTACTGCACTTTACAGAGCTAACGTGTCAGGCAGGGGGATACTATAACCTCATACCATATATGTTTGTACATATTATTTTGTATTATTTGATTTTATAAAATGTTGCACAGTAGACACCTGTCTTGCCACTGATCCATAATCACGCATTTTCACGCATACATCTGAAAACAAATTCATCTCACCTACAATAGGAATGTGGTAATTATTATCCACAAATAGCCACATATCCTACAATTATCTGCAGGTTCATACTTGTCAACCAAAAGTCAGAGGTCAATGATCAAGAATTGCTCAAGGATCAATGCTAATTGCCCCAGCAGTGCCTGGATTGGTAGAAGCAAGACCTACTGAAGCTGTACATCTCATATGAACACTGATTAACCTAACAGATGAGTGATATTTGTGACAATCGTGCACCCAAGAAGTGATAACAGTCAAGCAGAGTTTTATGATGAAAATTTGCGTGATAAACTAGTGAAAGTTATAAAGTGAATAAGACAGTGAAGAAGTCTATTACCCAACTAATTGGAAGAGTCTAAAGAAATGACATTTTAGTGTAACTTGTAACAACTGTAATTGTTTTCGCCAATTTGGTTTTGTATAAATATAAATTTTGTATCAAGTCACATACAATCACCACAATTAGATAGATGTAAATAAAGAGGATATAAATTGTATTCACCAGCTTTATTCATTCAATATAGTTGATACTGAGTTTGGTTGAATTTTTATTAATATCACAGGTGGTTACATAGCGGAGGTGGTGCAGTAAGGTCTGACTTTTCTCTGAATATTTTCAGTCCAGATACTTTCACAGCCGTGACTATCGAGTGATACCAGTGTACATCTCTGTCACTGGGACCTCACACATTATGGAAAGAATATTATTTCTACTCTAGCACTATCATCTCACACTTATAAAACCTTCCGCTACAGGTGTAAGAGGGCTTATGGCTGCATCAATGTATGAGTTATTGAAACTGTTGGGGCTGAGGAGATAGTCGAGAACAAGGGCACTGAAGAGGCTTAGTCAAACTGCGGAAAAGGCATCATATCTGGTGTGCAACAACCGAAATGGGCAATGGAACTCGGGACAGTAAACTCTGCGGTACAGAAAACATCAGAAATTTTTCTAAGTCCACAATACGTTGAGTTTTTCGGTGTACTGGTGACAGGGCTGTGACTGACGGGCAACACGCGGCATATGTTATAAGAGGTGTTGGGCACAGAATTACAGTTGCTAGCGAGCAGTGGCGAGCCTCCTCGGCTTCGCGCAGGTGTTTCAGTGTCTGTCCCTAGTTGTAGTGTGCGGCGGAACGAACGGAATAATTTGTCTTGTCTTTGGTACTTTCACAATTGTCTCCACGGCTGGCGGAGTTGTGGATTTTAAAATTGCTACCAAAGTGAAATGGGTTCATTTTCGATACAAAACTGGGGGCTGAGACACTTGGGAGTCATGACCCAAGTGGGCCAGCCCACTTAGAGTGTAAAAGAGAGTAAACAGGGCTGAAACACTTGTTCAACAGGGGAATACTTCTGATGATCAGATTGCCTCCTGTTTAATACAGTAATGCTTAAGGGATTGATGAAAAACGCGTTTTAGCGTTGAGCGATAAATTTACACCGTATGAAACAGATTTTCGCTGGTATTATCATTGAAAGTAGCAGAGCAGGTAAGTTTTCACTTCATCGTCATGTGCATCAAGTAAATCATTGTTTTAATATTTATTAATAACAGCAAATAACAACATTCACAAATAGAATGTAACAGTTTGTTCTTAAAGTCGGCATAACACCGTATTTTTGGTTTTATATATTTTTGCGTTTAACCAGACGCAATTAAGACTAAACAAGAATGTTTTGTTTTTTTAGCATGTGTGTAATGATTACATTATTTCCCTTGAATTAAAAATTAAAGAAACAAACGAATAAGTTACCTCCCCTAACCTTTAAATGTTGACACGTAAAGAAATACAAGGTAGTCATAAAGTCTTTCCCTGATTTCAAATTTTTACGAGATCCTCCAGATGTTAAAAGCATTAAAGCTTGGTATATAAACTTTACGGACACTGGCAGCGTCGGTGACATGCCCAGAGCAGGTAGGCCTCATGTGAGTGAAGAAACTGTGGACGCAGTGCGCACGGCGTTTCAACGCAGTCCTAAGAAATCAACCTATCGTGCCTCAAGAGAACTTGCAATCCCTCGAATATTAGTGTTGAAAATCGCAAATGTTGAAATCTACAAATAGCATAAAAAACTGTTTTAGTTCTGGAATAATTTCAAAAAAACCAAGTGCCTCTGCACAGAATACTTTTTTTTTTAATTTTTGAAATCAGGGAAGGACTTTATGACCACCCTGTATATGTATATTTACAGTATACTGTATGTTCCTATTGGTCACCTTAGTACTCTTTTAGTCCATCTACATTTTTGGGAAACATATACCTGAAGTCATACATTGATTAATATGGATCATACACAAAGTGTATAGCAACCAAGTATATTGACCTAAAATTCCCAGCAAAGCTTTGGACACATGCATATACTGATGGTTCAGCAAAAAATGCAGTTGAAAATGGGGGTGCCGGCATCCTCATAAAATTAAAGAATAGAATCCACTCTATGGCAATTGCCACTGGCAAATACTTCAATAACTTCAGTGCTGAAGCAGAAGCCCTGAAATAGGCAGTGGAAACTCTTATTGAATGCAAAGCACAGGCAGAAAAACAGATAGTAATCTTTACAGATGCCCTCTCAGTAATATCAGAGCTGACGAGCCACCAAGCTAAAGGATTGAAAGATCTGATAATCTCCCTTGAAAGACTGGCCAAATGCTTCAACAAGTGCATTATCCAGTGGATACCAGCCCATTGCAACATACCAGGAAATGAGGAGGCAGACAAACTTGCTAAGGAAAGAGGTGCCTTACAACAAAATGATATAGAGACAACTTACGCCACGGCAAAGACTACTATAAAGGCTACATTCAAGTCCAAATGGGAAAGAGAGCACCCGGGCCATTTGAAAAATGATGCATATCATCAACTATCCAGGAAAGAACAGGTCATCATTTTTCGGCTACGCACTGGACACAACAGATTGAGATACCATCTATACCACAAATACAAAATTGGTGCAACAGATCTCTTCACCTGCGGTACCAGCCCGATGACAGTCGAACACCTGCTTCAGTACTGCCCAACCTACAGAAATGAATGGAGTAGCATATGGCAACAACCCACTTCTGTCAACGAAAAACTGTTTGGAGATGTCGGGAACCTTGAGTTGACTACTGTCTTTATTAGAGTCATAAATGTGGAGGTCTGAAAGCGAGCGAGGAAGAAGAAGATACATTGACGTCATTTAAGCTACTTTATCATCCTACAAAATATCTTACACTTATCTCTTATAAGAGAACATATTTTCCAGAAAAAATAATTTTGATTTAAACGTGTGTTGGCTTTTAATTATTCTTTCTCCACAAGGATCAATATCAAGTATTATCCGAAGACATTTACACTGTTTCATTCCTTCTCCCGACCCGCCAATTAAAATAGTGGTAGTCATCACGGGATCTTGTGAATCAATATGGAATGTTTTGTAACAGAACGCTGCTTTATAGATTGGTGATCACCGATTATTAGTGATAGCTGCACGTTGTGGTTTCCATGATAGATTGTGAATATTTTTAAGTGAGTTGTATTTATTTTTGTTTTAATTAAGTTTTTGGTACGCTTGCACGCAACGCGTCACTTTCAACCATTAACCATGTGCATGGATATGTTGGTTATATTCTGATCTATTTACTGATTGTTTTTCTTATTTTCAAGCGTTTCTACGAATCCTGTACTTACTTTCTTCTGTTTCCATCACGCACGCTGCATCCCTCAATTATTCCAAATGTCACCATAAAGTAACAACATTCATGCACACCGCTCAAACTTCCTTCGTTTGTTATCTAGGCTGTCAATGAATTGTTACTGTTCTTCTAAGAAACCATATCTTGCTTCCCTCCCGCGAGTATTTCGTTATTTATCATAATATCCACATCTGTGTGTCACGTGATTTACTCCCCATGCTCTGCATTGATGGTCCAACAGTGGCAACAATTCAGAGTTTCTAATGAGGGTCTTCACATGTGTCCACCTTTCGTTCAAGATTACTCTAGGCAGAGATGTCAATTGACAAATAGTGCTTCAATTCTAGAGAGCCTCATAGGAATTTAAATAAATCAAGTACTACGGCTGATAGGATCCTGGCCTTGTCAACTTTTATCTTTCCTGATCTTTTATGAGTTAAGATTTTAGTTCGTTCTGATGAGCCCCCATCTGATTTAACTCAGCAAAATATTAAGTAAATAGCTCTGTTAAAAATATATTTAAAATGACTGAGTCATACGGGTGCAGTTCACTTAAAATTACTAAATCAACTATATATTTGTATTTTTACAGATAACAAATATAATAATCAATTATCGTTAATAGGTGTAAAAAAATTAGAGGTGGGGTGAATTTAGATAGAATCTTTAAATTTCCTCACAGGTGATGGTCTGATTTGAACAGTTCTTTATTAAAGAGTTCACTTGGCAGCTTTGAATGGGTACTTAGCTGCCAGTAATATGTTGGTTGGTTTCTGCTCCAGCCGATGCTTGTTCTTTGCAGGTTATGGACTGGTTCACTCTCGTCACTGGTCAAATCTGGTGGCTGCAACACGTCCGACGTGGTATCGTGGGTGTGGTAAAGTGGGATGTTATAAATATTTATAGGGGACTAAGTGTACTGACTGAGATCAGCTGTGAAGGTATCTGTATCTAATAAGGGTAGTGTATTACAGATGACCTTACTTGCTACCACATATTTATACCTCAGTCAGAATTATTCTGGAATATTGTGATGACTACGTTGAATGTCTAGGGTATGTATATGATGAAGTGTAAGTCACAACAACAACAGACAGATAAACAATTTAATTTATTCCACCACACGTGACAACACTGTGACACTCACACACATTTAACACTCTATAAGACTATTCTTAAATGAGGCACTGGTAAATTTTCAAATATCAATATGTATTACGTACTGTCATTAATATATATGTGTCCTGATTCAAATACAAAGTTAACCAGGAATCACAATCAATTTTAATTACAAGTTATATGTACAGAGTTTATCAATATGAATCTTGTAGTGACATATTTTATTAATATTATCCTATGTGTGTCAGTTGTGTAGTAGTAATATGAGGTAATACTGGTTTTGTTTTTTCAAGCTATGTTGTTATTTGTCATCATGACTTCATGTGTTTGTTTCTGTTGGAACTAGTATTGGAGATGTTCTCAGTTCCGTTCATTAAAACAATTAATTTCCCCTCTTATTTTTATACAATGTCAGTTTAAGATGGGGTTACATAATGTTGAGCTCCGTTGGCCACATAGGCTTATCTTTCGTGATGGCAGCAGGAAAAGACTCCTCTGCTCGATTGCTCCCCTGTGTTCTGGAGACACCTCACTGTTTGCTATATGGACCAAGGAGTATGCTGTCCGCCTCTGGATTCAGCAAAGTTCTGACCAGGTGCTGCTCAATAACTTTAGGACCACAGTCCCACAATTCATGGAAATAATACAGAATTACGTTGACTGGCACTGAATATAACACAATTTCGATCTGCCGATGTCCCAGGCTTTTATTTAGAAAAATATGCACTGGTGCTCAACGCACTGGTTCTGTAGTAAGTTTATTTGCAAATGTGGTGGTGACCTGACGCCTCTAATTGACTATATTGGCAGGTCTAACCAATCGTGCCATGTCTACCCAATCGTTTGAAAAAAAGTACTCCTACTCCCGTTTCCCCTGACAACGAAAGATAGTATTTAGAGCCCGACTAATCGTGTTCAGCCTTACATTTGTTGCGCTCCAATCAAATCGGATTTAACATGGAGACCCATTTCCCGTACAATGGTGGGGTGAAAATCTGCCACTGAGCGATTCTGATTTGGGTGTTGTCTGACATCCCTCACTATTTCTTTTAGCTATAATTTGGTAATTCATAGACTATTTGCGTAACGTTTAACATATTCTTTGTCAGCAAGTCCTAAGGAACCCAAATATACAAATTTTAAGGAGCTAAGTGGCTGCGTTCAAAATATGCACTTTCTTCTACCTCCTGTTTACTTCGAATACGATGTGGTGTCTGGGTACTGTAATGTTTTCAAACGTAAACCAGTATAATGTCATATTTCCTAATAAGAATTTTTCATGTTTTAAAAAACTAACTCTCGTATGGGTAGTGTTTTTTTTTCACTGTCGATTTGAAAAAAGCTAGTGCTTGTGGCCTTACACGCGTGATGGTAGTAATTGTGTATCGGGCGACTGTGGTAGTATTGCCTGCGTTCTGGCTTTCAGCCCCTCCCTTTCTTCCTATTTTTAGTCCATCTGTCTTTCGTTTTTGGGTAACGTAGTGTATAAAATGACATGAATGGAATTTTAAATCTAGGTCAACTTGTGTATCTCAAGGTTTTTCTTAGAAATGCAGCACATGTTTTATCGTAGAAAGCGGGTATTGAAGCAGTAGGCTTTTACTATCAACGTGAAACGTTACAATTTGCAGACGAAGTAGAAAACAAGGGGGATTTCGAGTACAGTCATTGTGACAGCACTGTTCTTTACCATTCTTCTTTCCTTTTATTGAATTTATGTGTTCTGATGGAGCTAAAATTTTCTAACCTTTACTTTTAATTTTATATATGACCGTGGATTAGAATATTTCACGACAGTGGTTTTTATAGTGAGTTAATGATGTGAAGACATACTCGAGAGAACTCACTTCCGGGGAGTCCTCTAATAAGCTCCGACCTTGAGATTTTAATGATGGTGAATCTACTAACCCAATAATGTTCAAATAGACTAATCTACTACAGTAAGGACATACGGCACAACATCAAATGACAGTTATAATAGAGGAGATTCTGACCACAAGAGATATGTATATGTTTATTGAAATTTAAAAATTAAAATCACAGAGAAATAAACTAGGCCTTCATTAACTCTGAAGGCTAGAAATCATCAATCACAGAACAGCAAACTAACACACCTCCTCTGGCAATCAAACTAGTCAATGCCTCTGTCTCACACCCACACAACACCTAGCGACTTTCTCACAAATCAGGTTATCTAGGAAACAAGGGGCCCCCAGTTTTCGGTGATGAAAACAGCCTCTCCAGTCTTGAGCACATTAATCCTGGTATGTAAGTAATCCGCAACCAGAATAACCTAACGCAGTTGCTCTGAATGTTGATATCCAAATGATGTAGAGATAAGCTCCCCGTGGAACCAGTAATTAAAATAATACAAGCTCGCATCCACTTTCCAATGCACGGTGAAGGAGACAACTTACTTACTTACTTAGTCGTTCCCCTTCTACCGTGAGGTGTAGAGGTTTGGAAGAGAGAGCGCCAGACTATCCTATCGGCTGTCTTCCTCCTGGCCTGGTTCCATTCTAGTCCTCGATCCTTCAAAGATTGTCTAATGTTGTCCTCCCAGCGGACTCTGGGTCGTCCTCGGGGTCTGGATCCTTGGCTCTTTGTTTCCCATGCTTGTCTTGGTATCCGATCTTCTCCCATTCTGCAGACATGGCCAAACCATCTTAATTGGTACTGTTCTACTTGGGTCTGCAGGGGGTAGGATTTAAGGCCTTGACGTATCGTCTGGTTGCGTACCATGTCTCTTCTTGTTACTTCAACCACCTTCCTCAGATACCTCATTTCTGAGGTTTGGATCTGGCTTTTATGGGTTGTAGTCATTGCCCATGACTCGCCTCCGTATGTCAAGACTGGGACATAGGTGGAGCGGTATACAGCCATCTTTGTTTTCTTACCAACCTCTCTCTTGCTGAGGAATCCTCGATTTATGGCCTGAAAAAGTCTCCCAGGAGACAACACTGGTGTGAATATCCCAGCACTACTAGTAAATCCGATTAACATGACGCTAGAAACCACTGCTGGCAAAGACTACAACGAATAAAGCTGAGGTCTTTCAAGGGATGCGCCTCTATCTGGTGGCTAACAATGACTCAAGCTTCCGGCAGGTGACAATTATCCACAGCGAAGATACTTGTAAGATCCTCCTCGCTATTCCGGGTTTACTGGCTGTCAATGGGTCGGACAATTTTGCCGACACACTTCGATGGCATAGGTGGCATTTAGTTTGGCTGGAGGTTTATATCCTGCTAAAGGCTGTGAGTAGTGACTCTAAGGTGAGTCCAGAGCTCTTACATGCTTTAAAAATTACATCACTTCGTCTCTTGTATTATGCTTTGTTTCCATGTCTTCTATTTCCTTTCATTTTGTCTCTAACTAATGTTCTTTTGTGTGTCATATTTCTTTGTCCATTATTTTTTATTGTTGCGCGTTTTTTCGTTCTCTTTCTTTCCGCAACTTTACCTATGATATAGTTTTTGATTCACATGTGATTTTTCTTAAACTTCTTTTTATCGAGATCGCACGGGCTATCAAATATTCTCTTATACATCGCGGTACCAGGTTAACAAAAAGGCAGAGCCGGCAGAAAATAAGGAACTGATTAGAACAGTAATCTAATGGTCTCGTTTGCATGTCGTGTAGTGACCACATCGTTTTTTCCACACGTAGAGAACATTCTCCGAGTTTTTAACGTAAACAAGATTACAATGCAAGACAAAAAATCAAATCAAATCGAGTGAGGACTTGTTCATTTCAATTGACTAATGCATGATAGTGTAATCGGGTTTTACAAAGGGGTTTAAAAATTTAGAAAGAGTGGAATAAAGGGAAATAATCATGACTAGAGGTACAGTGGGAAAAAAAGAGTTATTAGAAAGGCCAATAGGTACAAGAGAGTCCGTGAGGTTAGGTGAGATTTATTCAAGTAGAATTTAACATCAGTTTCACGTTTTTACGTGACAGATAGGAAGATAGCGCAACAAGTTGTGCGTTGAATCAGTTCAAGTCTGGTCTCCAGTGTGTAAGGACCAGAGAGAACTTTCAGTTGAAGAGTTTTTATTTTAGTGTGGATTAGAGCCCCTTTATCATATAAGTTAGTTAGTTGCTTATCCTTTACAGGACGTGGCAATCAACCCCAGCTTTTATTGGCTGTTTGTGATTATTCTAGGCAATTTTTTCATTCAGTAGTTTGCCATTGCTTTCTGAACGGTACGGCGCTTATACCATTGTTAAAAATCCACACAAAGCGATCTGCTACCAAACCGCCTGCAGCAGGTTTCGAACTTGGTATATCTGGATTATGAAACTGCGTTCATATCCATTAGGCCACAGACGCCATACTATCATATAAGAGTTACGCGAATTAAAATTTGGCCGCCATATCTTGTCATCTTCGTTTGCTATGGCTACCGTCAGGAGATGTTCGGAGGACGGCACTGGTCTTTCCGAGATTTCTTTAACAGATTTACGTAATAGACATTCTCCTTTCCTTTAGTAGAGATCTTGTAGTTCGTTCTTGAGATCTTTTTAAGGACGGTAAACGGCCCTTGCCATCCGATGCGTAGTTTGTTGCTTCCGGTTGGCAGTAACAACAAAACCGTCTCCCCTGGTTGGAGTTCTCTCTCTTTAGCCGCTTTATTATATCGTTTAACGTGCTTTGCGTGAGGTTTCTTAAGGTTGGTTGTTGCTAGATCCTATCATAGTTGTAACCTTTCTTTAAGTTCCGATACATATTTGATGGCTGAGACGACTGTCTCGTCGGCCTTCTGGTCTGTCAGTAACCGGAGTAAGGCTTCTAGCGGCCCCTTAATAGGTCTGCCTAATAAAAGAGTAGCTGGTGGTAAACCTGTAGAGGCCTGGGGGACTTCCCTGGAGGCGAATAAGGATGCATGAATGAATAGGTCCCAATCTTCAGGTTTCTCTTGTTCCAACTTACGTAGCATCATGGTGAGGCTGCCATTGAAGCGTTCCACGAGCCCATTTCCGGCCAAATGGTACGGGCTGGTGTGGATGTGTTTGTCTCTCAAGATCTTAAAGATCTCCTCCATTAACAGGCTAGGGAATTGGGATCCATTATCAGTCAAAACTTGTTGAGGGAATCCCAACCGTGTAAATATCTGCAATAGGGCTTCTGCGACATGCTTGGAATCCGTGCATGTTAGCGGTATAGCTTCGGTCCACATAGTGCATGTGTAGACTAAGGTCAGGATAACCTGTTCCTTCTTTTAGTCCTGTCTAATGGTCCTACAATGTCGACAACAACCCGTTCAAATGGAGTCCCCACTATTGGCATTTCACCCATGGGAACTGGGGGTGTCCAATGCTTGGGTGCCAGCCGTTGGCACTTGGCGCAGGATTTCATGTATCTGATAATATCATTGTTCATTCCTGGCCACCAATAGTGAGTCGATATTCGCTGAATAGTGGCGTTTTGTCCCATATGTCAGCTAAAAGGAAAAGAGTGTCCCATTTCTAAGATTTCGTCTCTGTACTGCGCCGGTATTAGGAGATGATTATGCCCTTGATCAGGGTTGCCCGTTCTTCCGTATAGTACGCCATCCTTAGAAAAGATGTCTCCGTTGTGTTTGGGTTCCTTGGCCATGGGCAGTTTCCTAAAGCAGGGTTACAAGGTAGGGTCCTTGTGCTGCGCCTCTTTTAGTTCTTTAGGTAACACATTTTTTCGCAAGCTCTCGTTTCTTATTGGTTTGCCTTCTTGTGGTTACTGTAGCCACAATCGGCTCTTTCGGTCTCCCAACAAACACATATCTACATCCAATTATGACTGGGTAGATAGGATCATCCATAATAGCCGCTTTGATAACACCTCTGACAAAATCAGAGTGTATCTCCACCAATGCGATGTGAAGCGTCATGGGTGCATCACTCTTGAAAACTCCACATAATTTGACGGTATCTTCGGTCTCTTGACCATGTTTGACAAAAGGCCTTGCGACAATACAATCAAAAGATAATCCTGTGTCAAAAAGACAAGATGTTGAAGTCCCGTTCAAAATAACAGTTCCTCGCGTTGAGGTCCTCTCACCCTCAGGTTGAAAATCACTGACACTAATTCTCCGTGGCGAGTCTGTTAACAAGCAACCTATTATATTCGTCCCGGTGTGCTTGCTCTGATCAGATGCCCCTTGAGCAGAGCTCTTTTCCTTGTCCTGACATGTCTGGCGACTCTGCCATGTACGCCGGTCAGGCTGATAAGAGTTTTTGTTGGTGGGGTATCTGGTTTTGTAGGATTTCGATTTTTCCTGGGGAGGGTTCTGAGGTAACGTTTCTCGTTGATTATGGTGATAGGAAGAATTGGAAGACGGCTCTAGATTATTTTTCCGAGAAGGCTCAACTGCCGGCTTGCGTTTTCAGCTGGGAAGCTCGGCCAAAGCATTTACGTAACGTTCAGACTTACTGATAATGTCATCCAACTTTACTGCGCCCTGTTCAGCCAGAAATCTACGGGTTTCGTTTGACAAAGTGGTTTTTATTTGTTCTGTAGGACGAAATTCCAGAAAACCTTCAAAATTGAGAGGGAGCTCGGAAAGTTCCATGCACTTTGTCAAATAGCCCGTCAAGCGTGAAGAGAATTGGGGAAATGTCTCAGTGCTTTCCTTCTTGCAGTTTCTGAACAGGTGCAAACAATTGCGAGCATTCATTTCGAAACGCTCCATTAAAGCCTTCTTTAACATGTCGTAGTTGTCTTGATGGCTGCTTCCCAGTTTTAAGTAGACGTCATAAGCAATTCCTTTCAAAGCCTGTGAAAGATTTAGGCACTATCGGGAACTCTCTAGCCCATACAGTGTCGCCATTTTCTCAAATGTCTCTAGAAACGAGTCAATTTTCTCATTAAGGCTTGGGAAAGATTCCAGAGCGAAAGACAGCTACAAGTTGAGGAGATTGGGTACTGGATTGATCAGTTAACTGTGACTGAGGGGGAGACTCTCCATTGCTGAAGGAAGACATAGCACCGCGACCTTGGACCTCTAGGGCCTTAAGCGCCAATTCATGCTGTCTCTCCTTCTCTCTTTCCTCATGTTGTCTCTCCTTCTCCCTTTCGTTTGCCCTGCGAGCTTCCATCTCTGCCTCAATTTTCTTCTGCTCCAATTGAGATTGACGCTTTTCCTCTTCTTTCTTCTCCGCTCTATCTTGTGCTTCCTTCTTCTCCGCTCTATTTTCCTTCTCCCTAGCTTCTTCGCGGACAAACGCGATCACTTCTTTTCCTTGCAATCCTATTTCCTTTGCTTCCTCTCTTAGCATTGCTCTAACTTTAGCACCATCAGCCATGTCAAATAACTGAATGCCGTTAACTTGAGGAAAGAAGACGAAAAGAAGATGAGAAAAAGTCTATCTATAACCAACTTAGGAGACAAACCTAATACAAGAATTATTTATTATTTAACTGAGATACCTCCTGTCCCGTTATCAGTTATCTAATCTATAGCTGTTATCACCTAGCACTAGGCTCCTAATACAGACAACTAAGCCAAATAACTGGTAGATCAGGCTAATACTGGAAAAACTACTATTACTAACGGTGGAAAAAAATATTTGAATTATAAAAATGAAGGAGAAAAAAAATGTATCTTATTTTATAAATCCACCAAAACTCGCCCACCTGAAGTCAGTTAAGAGTAAGGGACGTTATTAACTTTGACGTGAAGTCAGAATGCGGTCCTTAGCTTAAGCTCAAACCCTGCTGCTTCTTAAAAAAACCCTAGTGATTGTTAAACAATCACGCGTACTAGCGGTCTTGAACAAAATTACTATATATCTCATATATCTGACAAAGATTACTATCAGAACAAATTGCACGTAACTCTATGATGCTGTGGAAAGAAAAACAGTGCTATATGTGTGTGTGGTCAAACACCCAGAAACTAAGATCGTTGTCTAGGGGAAAATTATTTTTATTCCTTAACTCACAAGACAAACAAACAAACACGCTCTATCTGTATAAAAATCAGATTCAATATCAGACTTTAGACATTTATCTAGACTCAGACTTAGATTTCAGTCCCGCGATGAGCGACCATTATGTCGTATATTTTTAACAGATAGGTAATAGATGTTTATAGTCCTGTCTGAGCAGAGGTGATAGTGATAACTATGTGAGAGTAAGGTGAAAGAACTAGTTTTTCTCACGAGGTGGTCGTGTAAGAGAAAGGACAGTCTCTGGGTTGAGTAATTTCTCTAATCCAGCCTATCTGGACGACTAAATTTAAATCAGACGCACTTTCTCTCCTTGTACAAAATACAAGTTACACTGCACCCACATGCACACAATTCTGTGACAAATACGCACAAACGTGAAAACAAACTATGGATAACATATATGGACAGGGGTTGACCAACACAATAACTTAAGGTTTATTAAGTTTATTTATCACTAGAACTTTACAACATAAATCATATACATCAATAGATCATGGTTTACAGACAAAATGAAAATTAATCAAATAGGTTTTCCCCTCTGGTAAAGGAAAAGAAAAAGAAGATCCCAACAGAGGTTAATTAACCCGAAAGATCAAAAGTTAACAATAAGTGTATGGAATAGTCATTAAAGAAACAAAGAACAAGTTCCTAATTAATCTATCCCGTAAATACTCAGGTTAATGAGAACAAAAGAAAAGATTTGTATGATAGGGGTAACAACAGAAAATTATGTTACTCTCTTACAGTTCATTCAATCCTTCATACTTGTGGCCACATTCATATTCGCTTACCCAATAGTTGTCGCAGGCATTCCGTGGAAATAAACACTAATAAGTAAATTAGCACTACTAAGTAATAAGATTCAGTGTCATATTAAGTTTTGCCAAATCCAGCCCCAGACTCGCCGTAGTTGCGGACTGCAAATTGCACGGGAGTCGCTGGAGTTGGTGATTTAATTTTTCCTGGATAAAATACGGTATCTCTGCCTTCAGTTGGTTGGAGTAAGGTTCATACGTGGTGATCGCCGACATAGGATGAATAATACATATATATTCTGGGTTGTCTAGCCTCTGGTTGCTGAGACACTATGTTAAGTTACACAAATGTTGCTGACAATATATGTTGCCACACAGCTGGCTGATGAGATTGATATAAATGAAATCTGGTAATAGTTCTGGTCCAGTTAATATTATAATTTAATGGTTCTATTCTGGTTTCTCTCATGAAATGAGGAAAAGGGACCGCACAGGTCACAGCAAGAAGCTCATCAATATTAAATATCCCTGGATGCTTATAGATTATAAGACTCTAAGAACGTAAGTTCATATGGCCATAAGACCGTTAGACCGCTAGTTCGCAGGTTTTGACCAGCCTATATTTTAGGAAAGAAATATAAACATTTAACCATAATAACAATAATAGATCTAACACGTGTTAAGGTAAGACCTCTTCACCATTCCGTTATAAATTAGATTTAAAACACAAATGTCTAGCTTATCCTATCGTTTTTAACGCGTGATATGAACACTAGTCATTTATAAAATTACATAAAATGGATAGAAGTAAATAATATATACCGTTAGTAGACAGTTATTTAATGTATGTACTAATCAATTTAAAACATCTCTTACTGGGAAATAGCGAGTAATTAAATTTCTTTTACAGCTGTACAACTTTGCTATAAGTTATTTAATTATGCAATTCGTTAAACACAGAAAATCCCAGTGAAATATAAATGAAAACTTTCAACACACCAAATCACTTAAAGGCTAGTATATAAATTACCGCAAACAGAGAAATGAAACACTCCACAAAATCTAATAATACACTCTGTTCGAGAAATCTTAGGATAACGAGCTAGTGAATTCAGAAAAAAATCTCTGAGCAACTAATAAAGACTATAGGAGCGACAAGGTATATATTCATAGATTCCGTTCTTTTCGCTTCTTAATGCGAAAGTCACACCTACGTCCAGGGTTGGGCGAATTCGCCGTTCGATTCCTGAACAAAACGATATTTCTTCACCTCTGCCGATCAACGATCTCTGGCTTGTCTTTGATTATCTCCGCCTTTCCGAATATCAGCTACGTAAGTTAATTCCCCTGAAAATGTAACAATTCAAGGTACGTCTCAGACTGATCGCCCCTTGATTCTTCAAAGAAACTGTTAACTCCTGGCCTCTTGTTAATGCCTGTCCCGGCCCGCGTGTTTTCCTGATCAAAGAACGGTTACGCCATGCTGCGCACTTCGCTCTGTTCCATCCGTGCTTAATTGCCAAACGGCTCACTGATACACCCTCCTTTTAATCTGATTTCCAATAAATGTAATTAAACGTTAATGTTATTAGTCTGTTTACACCCACTGTTGCGAGTGTAGTGGTTTGGTCTATATCATCGCCACACAGGCTAATTCAATATATGTGTGCTGCTGACCTGTCACTGTGTCTAGAATGTTGACCTGGGTGTGTGTTGATATGTTCGCACACCACAGTACGTACATAAGGGTACATGCAGGAGTCAAGAAGGGTTGCAAACGACTGGAACAGTTCGATACTGTTTATTCCGTTACAACACAGAAACGATGACATAAATGACACACATTCGACAGCAAAACACGAATCATAGTATATAATTTCCACACTGCATCAATACCTAATACGGCCTGTCCTAATCCTGGACTTATAATAGCTTAACAGCTTCACAAATCTTCATACTGCAGTTAAACATAATATGGCCTACAAAAGTACCTTAATACACAGCGAAGCCTGCATCACCCGGCAGCTTCATTAATCTTCACAATATGGCCTACGAAAGTACTTCAATACATAGCAAAGCCTGCATCACACGGCAGCTTCAATAATCTTCAAAATATGGCCTACAAAAGTACCTTAATACACAGCGAAGCCTGCATCACACGGCAGCTATAATAAGGTTCATATGGCCTAAACAAATCTTCACTGCAGTGTATCACATAGGCTGTACACACAGCGAAATATATATAAGTCGACATTTTCTCAAATCCTACGTAGGCATACATTATCCAAAAAACACTGGGACTCGACCTACACGGTCCACGCCCAAAACACAACTCCCCAAATCACACACTAGTCCCGCCAAAAAACCCGTCACGAGATTCGGTTGTCTTGAACACCGTTCTCGATAACACATGCAGACTAGCGAGCTATTCACATGACTCAAAACAGTACAGAATAAATACATTAAACAGCGTTCACACGCTTATCTGTACTCTGTCACCCGAAAAATAGGAAAAGATAATTCTATCCTAAAGTCAAACAAGTATCCGCTTAATCAAGCGTTGCAACTCGAAATTTAATTTGTCTAAAAAACCATTCTAAAGATTACTTCCCCTTCCATAAGTTCCACTTGCAACAGTTACCACCCGCTCCGGGAAAAAAAATGATTCTATCATTTTTTTTTTGAAAAAAATTAACTCCCAAAAACGAAAAATTTAGAAGACAATTAAGCTCTAACGTATGCCTACAAAAATATCTTATTTTAAATCAAATTATATCTAAAACAAATATCAGCATTAAAGTGTAAAGTAGCAATTAAAGCATACAGCATAATCAGCTAAGTATAAAAAGTAATTAGCTAAATATACAAATATGATCAGTTTCAGTTCCAAAATTAAGTTACGTATATTTAGTACAAACCAAACTGAAAACAACCAATCGAAAGAGAAAACACAAGATCAATCAAAAGAAGAATGATCTGTAAAAAAAAAAAAAGAAAATAAGAACTCAACAATACCATATACTCATAATTTAAGTTGGACAATTACATGTAAAATAAATACAACTGTCAAAAGTAGATATATCATATCAAATCATATAACCACTCCAACAATACAAAGAATAGAGGTATAAGTGTTGAAAGAAGACAAAGTATACAAATAGAATCAAGTAAAACGAAGATGAGGTACGAAAGTATAAACAAGATATGAAATCCATACCGAAAAGACAACAGAAAAGGAGGAATGAAATGAAGAATAGTTACCAAAGACAGATAGAAAGCAAAGGCACGAACGCAAAGAAAGTCAATAACAGTATATACTAATAACTGTTTTGATCAGATAACCTATTCAAAAATAAATATATAAACATGATCGAAAGGCACAACACAAAATATCAAAGTATATCTATACTAATACCACCAAAAAATAATTTACAACTAAACAAAACCTAATAAGTAATTTAACCAAGTTACAAGAGTTATACAAAACGAAAATAAATAAATTATAGGCATCGAACAAACAAGTAATAGCATTACTATAACTAATACGACCAACGCACAGTCAAGCGCTAAAAATAAAAATACATCATAATAAAAAAACAACTTTTTACAAGAACTAATCAAACTACATATCAATGATATCACGAAGTCAAATGCTGGGCACACACAACAAAAAAAAAATTACAATGCCAAAAAAAAAAAAAAAAATCATTTTTTTAAACAGTACCTTACAAACTTTTTTTTTTTTTTTTACGATAAATTAAATAAAAACAATATTTAATTTTTTAAGTAATTCAGTAATACTTTAAGTAAAACCTAATAATGAAATCAATATTTTAACAAAATGAGTGAAATATAAAACAAAAATCCTATCTCGAAGAAACCTTTAAATCAACACATGTAAATTTAATTTATCCTTTAAGTTCTTTCTGCTGACAATTACGTTCAGCTCCGTAAAATGCTATTTAGCTATAACTCTATCTCTTACTCAAATCGATAAGATATACATTATAAATAAATCTACCCTTTGTTGCTAATATGAAATATAAAAAAGGTTCTATAAAAAATATCTACAAAAAATAAGTTTTTTTTTTTTTTTTAAATAATCTGCTAGGAAAATAATCTGCATGCCTGACTGGCAAGAAAATCAAGTTCTGGAAAAATCGAAGTTTCACAAAAAGTTAACAAATCCAAATACAAGATCATGTATGATACATGCAAGCTATTTTCAAAATTACATTTCACAACATACCAGATAATACACATCTTCTCTGTATGTTCTATATATTAATTAATCATGACATCAAAACATGAGAAAAATATAAATTAAGTGAATAACGAACACTCAGGACTATCTAAAAGTAACCACTACATCAACACAATAAATGAGTTTGTGCAATCTCATCATGTACAAAACTATCCTAAACAACACAGTTGCAAAAATTCTAAGTTGAACAGAGTAGTATAAAGGATAATAATTACATACTACACATTATCAACACAATAATATATAAATAGCATAAAAATGTATTAATACATCATCAAAATACAGACATATAAATAACAATAAAAAATTATGGCAATCAAATGATGCATAGAAATAATCATTACAACAAAATTATATGTTATTTCAAAACAACAACATGTCATGTACTAATATAGAATACAAAAATATTTACTATCTTCACATAAAAAAAAAAAATCAGACGCGAAGTCTCCCACTCTCTTGTAAACATGCTTGACCTTCAGAAAGCAACACCTCAGATTTTAGTTTGACGCTGACAGGTTTCGGTTGACTACTCGAGCGGAAAGTTGACTCACATTTCTGACCGTCAATATGTCACAGAAGCCTTGACCCTTATCGCAACGTAGCTTCTGTCAACAAATACAAATGAAAATTTCCATTTTACTCAATAGTGAAATTTAATGAAAAAAAAAAAAACGTAGAAATCACGTTTACAATTACCCAGTACCGGCTTGTGTAAAAAACCCGGTCTCTTCACGATGTCACTAGCTCTCTCTATCACATGTAGATATCATAGAATTCTTGGGGACAACATGACCGACCTTGAGTGTCGCCGCTGCCTTACGCTGAAACAAAGTGTTACATTCACAACAACAACCAGAGCAGGCAATAGTATTCAAGCATCCACTGTTATTTTTACTCTGTTTACCTTGATTATAAATGACTCTGGGCTCATGTTGAACAAAATTAGCACAATTGCGCTTATTATTTGTTCTATGATCACAATACTTATTATTACCGTTGTCTTGTTTACAAAAAATGACTTTAGTCTTTTGTTTAGGAACATTACTCTGGTGATGTAAAGCAACATTTGAAAAGCTATTATCTCTATCATACTTTCCAACATTCTTACAATCAAAACTTTGAGATTTGTTAAATTGTCTACAGTATCTAGGAGAAGGAAAATTATTATTTACTGATCTCCCTTGGTACTGTTTAATCTTTTTGGGTTATCTCTCTTTTCTAGAACTGTTTTTCTTTCCCTTATGGGAATATATTTACCAATAGTTTTCAAAACTGACTATGCTGAGTTTGACAACTGCCAGAAACAATAGTATCTCTATTGTTCCGCATATGGGTTTCATCTTTGGAACAAGTAGTAATAGTCTCAACACCCGCTATTAATTTCTGAGTATTTCCAGTAGTAGAGAAATATTTGTTCTTATGAATCTTGACCTGAAATTTATCACCTATCTTTTCCTGACCAACAGAACTGGCTGTTACACAAGAATCTTTGTTGGTCTGACGCCAAGAATTATTACTGGAACTACCAGTAATATTAGAACTTTTAAAGTTGTATTTACCACGATAAGATCTATCTTTACCATGAATGAAATCTCTCTGAGCAAAAAGTGTATGGGGTTGACTTTTCGCAACTTTCTGTCTATCATTGTGAACATTGACAGAAGAGCACCTTTTGTTTTTCAAAACCATATCTAGTAAGCCAAATATTCTTTCCCTTGCTTCCGCAATTTCATTATCTTTAAGTGAAATCGTTTCACTTAACCTTTTATTTAACTCCTTAACAGCCAAAACTTTGTCGCTTTCTTCTGCTAGTAAATTTTCAATTTTAGCGACCTTCTCTTTCTCAGCCGTCAACTCCACCAATGTCTTTTTCTCTAACTGTTCTTTATTTGCTCTCAACTGAGTCAACTCTAGTTGTAGTGACTGAATCTTAATATAATCATTGCTATTATTAAGCTCATCAATCTTTTCTGGAATCATCTCATTCTTTTCTTCCTGTTGCAGACCAAGATTCCCAATATCATCCATTAAATCAAGAAGTGACTCTGTATAATCTCTATCACGTTTATCGGTCTCAACTTTCAAATTCTCATAAATCTGTTTATTTTGTTGGACCTCCTGTGTAATATTTTCTACCTCAATTTGCTTATCTTTCATCTGGACTTCCAATTGCTTTATCTTCAACAATGCTAAATCCAAACTTGCCTGCACACTAGCAAGTTCTGAGTTTGACTTTTGCAATTCACCCGTAAGTCTAGACACTGTTTCATGTACTTTACTCACTTCAGCGGTACTCTCTAAGAAGTTTTCCCTTTCCTGTAGGGCACTCCGTTTGTTCCTTCTTATTTGCTCCTCATCTTCTAACTCCTTCTTTTGACCATCAGAAATGCCGTATTGAATCATCTTGTGTATTCCCCTCCTTATGTGATCGTGTTTAACATTAATATAGTTGTACAGAAATCCGCGAAATTCCCAAAGTAGCAAATCCGCTAACTCTTTAGCCATCATTAAATGAGGATGAGACTGAAAATTCTCCTCAGCAAAATATTTTAGCGCTCTTGACACATTGACCAAAAATCTGTCTATCACATGTTCCTCAAGCTGTTGGCCTTTTAATTGTTGATAATCTCTACCTTCTTCCCACAAATAAGCCAATATAGGCCTCATATCCTCAGGATCTATCTCCTCATCATCCATAGTGATTCACTTACTTAATCCAATATATCTAGTAATCACTTATAGTTATGACAAATTACTGTCCCAAAAGGTTGGACAATTAACTTTCCAGCTCACAAAGCCAACTATTTGTCAAGAAATGAGCTTATTCCTCAATTCTGTATCATCAATCCTTTTTATAGCACCTTTATCAAGTCACATCATTATCAGGAAAATCGACATATGTCAACAGCCATTAACACCTATGCATCAAATCTTAATCATATGTCAAATTAGACATAAACAACAATAATAACAAAATGAGCAATTAGGGAGGCCTAGCGACATATATGAAGTGACACAATTTACACAAGACACAATCACTTATCTGTCAATGATCCCGCTTCTTTTCCGCCACGACACCGGATATCACATAGACTGCTAAAACCTCCACTGCGGGAAAGCACTGCAACTTGATTCGTTTCTCTTCAGGTAATTTCGTCAATATGATATGTGCTTAACAATGCACAAGTTGACAGGAACCATAATACAGCACACACTGCAACTCTTGACTCTTCTGTAGTCTGAAATGTACACGGCAACTCCGTGTATCATAACGTCTTGAACTTGTGATGGTGACCACTGGCACAGGTAACCCGAATATTGCAGAAATCTGTCACAACCCATACAAATGCTGGTACAAATACTGTCCAAGTCTAATTGAACGCTCTTGACCACTGCAGATGCTGTTGTAGTCTATAGGCACGAAATAGGACGTCAATTGCTACTGTTGTAAAGTTGCCTTCTACCAAATAAAGCGTGCGTTGTTTCTCAAATGCGCCACCCAGGCAGACAATAACTAGGTCACAGTTCTGAAGTACAGGAGATTCAAGCCACGCCTACATAAGGTCAATTATAACAAAGTCAAGTGTTCTACACTCTTGTCACGTGCAAGTCATATGTATTATTTCAACTTGTAGTGACTGATCCTCTAGATATGTTATGGTCTGGTGGACAAAATTTGATTTACTTTATCCTCTTGCTTCAAGTACATATCACTGTAGAGGTAACAATTTCTTAATCGTATACGCCACTCAGGCACATCTTAAATCATATCCAATGATGCGAAAACTACGCCACTTAGGCTATCGACGCGAATAGTCGTAGATGTCAGATCCTGTTAACTGAAAACCACCAACTGTATCTCTGATGGTTTCAGTCTGAAATGTTATTACTGTTATTACTGGCCATAAATGTACTCGCATTCGCTAGCAATACACTAGTCAATATAATATAATACTGCATTGATACCTAATACGGCCTGTCATAATCCTGGACTTATAATAGCTTAACAGCTTCACAAATCTTCATACTGCAGTTAAACATAATATGGCCTACAAAAGTACCTTAATACACAGCGAAGCCTGCATCACCCGGCAGCTTCATTAATCTTCACAATATGGCCTACGAAAGTACTTCAATACATAGCAAAGCCTGCATCACACGGCAGCTTCAATAATCTTCAAAATATGGCCTACAAAAGTACCTTAATACACAGCGAAGCCTGCATCACACGGCAGCTATAATAAGGTTCATATGGCCTAAACAAATCTTCACTGCAGTGTATCACATAGGCTGTACACACAGCGAAATATCTAAGTCGACATTTTCTCAAATCCTACGTAGGCATACATTATCCAAAAAACACTGGGACTCGACCTACACGGTCCACGCCCAAAACACAACTCCCCAAATCACACACTAGTCCCGCCAAAAAACCCGTCACGAGATTCGGTTGTCTTGAACACCGTTCTCGATAACACATGCAGACTAGCGAGCTATTCACATGACTCAAAACAGTACAGAATAAATACATTAAACAGCGTTCACACGCTTATCTGTACTCTGTCACCCGAAAAATAGGAAAAAATTTGCTCAGATAAAGAAAAAAAATTGTTCTCTTACACGCGTCTGGAGGTCTTTAACTTTAACATAGATTGCTCCCTCTGACTCCGTATTTTTTCAGTTTCCTAGTCCCGGTGTTCCATATTAAAATGTAGAGATTTCCTTTGCTTTTGTAAGTCTTATCTGGTTCTCCAGTAAAAGGTCCGGTTAACAAATAAGAATTATGAATCTAGTCTTCACTCTGGCGAGGTCTGAAGTCTTGGCGAGCTTGAAATTTACAGTCAGATAAAACTGCGAAAATGGTCAGGCTATATTCTCTTCAATGTTGTTATGAATCTAATTAGAAAAAAATCCAATCATTTCAAACTTTAATTTGGGTGTGGCACTTTCAAAATATTTCCTACTTGGACAACTTTTGCAAAAGGTCACGTCTTCCATTTATGGTAAAATGATGTCTTGCATACACTCTCTCTAACACATATGTAGACTCATATTGTCTAAAATGTAATAAATCCAAGATTACTTTTAACCAAGTGACAGGAAGCGATTATATCACCCTATCTGCCCACATGTGTCATGCAGACAGCCATCTCATTATCTGTCGTATGAGAACGCAAACTCCGTGTCTTATCGGAGATTTAAGCCGATGGCGCTGACCGATGTACGCTTTAATCTGCCGCGCCTATAACCACAAATCTGGGTATCACTCCTGCTAATGTGATATTTATCACCTACAGTGTCATCTGATAAAATCAAATATCTGCTACTTAGCAGAACAATAAATAAAGAAAGATAGAAAAGTGCGATAATTGACAGCACCTAATAAAAATTAGTACCACAAATGTACCGATGCTGCCTGAGAGAACCAAAGATCGACAGAGGTCGTCCATTTCGTCACAATTAATATATATTTTATGGGAAAAAATAGCTCATAGTTAATGGAATAATTTTTCAAGATTGTTATGTAATTCAATCAATAAATACCCTTTAGCTCCCCAAGGAGCTTAGGCCTTCAACAAATACATGTCAAGTCTTCCTGTCCTGTGCCATCCGCTCAAGTTCTCTCCATATTTTCCTCATCATTTTCACCTCTGTTTCAAGTTCTCTTCTCCATGTAGTTTTTGGTCTACTTATGCCCTTCTTTCCCTGTGGATTCCAGAACAAGGACTGCCTTGTAATGCTATCAACAGGTGTCCTCAATGTGTGTCCTATCCATCGCCAGCGTCTTCTTCTCAACTCTTGTTCCACTGGCACTTGTCTGGTTCTTGTCATCAATTCCACATTTGTGACTTTGTCATACCATTTCAGTCCTTCTATTCTACTATATTATGTTATGTAATTGTATACATCTATATCATTTGTTTCAATTTGTTGAAATAATAGGACAGTATGTTTTAAGTATTTACTCCATGTGATAGGAGGTATTGTAGAGAACTGTGAAATCGGTGAGAGTGTGATTCACCCATTGAAGTTTTGTGTAAATGATCCAGTCACAGCAATATGACAACTTTTTCAGTGAGACAATATGTTTGTATCCTATCACGAGTTGGTACATGAGGCGTTCTGTGGTATGTACCCAATTCTTATGTGGAGAACTCCGTGTCACATCTGGAGAGGGGTTATGTCATAGAACCGTTTCATGTGGGTGAATGATGGAGTTAGTTTAAGTAAGGGTCACTGAGGTAGTCAACCCTTGTTTAAGTTTAACTCAAGGACTGAGTTCATGTCTGACTTCATGCCAGCATTTTGTGACTTGTGGGTGCACATGGAGAAAGCGTGTTTAGTGAACACAAGTGTAGTGACTGTGAGAGTACACGACTGTGACTAGAGGCAATCTGTGATTTGTGGTCGAGCTCGTATTCTGTGAAAGTGGGAAACCACAGTTGTGATGGATATAGTGATTGTGGTATAGGTTTTACCTATTGTTGTATAGGCGATATATTTCCGCCTAGGACTGTTCCTGGAGGAACTTTGGTAGTGTTCGTGGAGAACATGTTAAGGCGATGAGTTGGTCCAACCTTGGAGCTACTGTGGAGTAAGGCGTTGTGTATTTTCCGCCTTGTAGCTATTTTGGAGTAAATACATGCTTCGTCTGGTTCCAACGTGAGAGCCATTCTTAGAGAATATATTTGGCGATGTTTCATGCCGCCAATCACTTGTGATAAGTGATTCACGCCTAGATGGTGAATGTAATGATGCGAGGGGTGTATGTCGCACATAAGGATGTTTTGTTTACTGGTAAGCCACTCACGTCTGTAGTTTTTCTGTTTTCGTCTACTTCTTTATTTCTTACGAGTGCCGGAAAACATACCTTTTTGTTTGTCTAATATTTATTTACTGTGTACTGTTATTGTGTGTCGGTAAAGCCAGTGTGAACATTGTAGTTAGATCTATTTCCTACAGGCAATGTTAGCCTGCGTATAATGTCCGTGTGCTTGACATTGTGAGTAATATTCAGGATTTGTGGAACCATGTGAATAAATGCAACGGAACTGTACTATTTTTGTCAAACTATTTAATATGAGTCATTGTTCTGGACCATCTCAGACGACACCCATAATATTAAGTTTCTTACACTGGGTTTTCTCTTCTGTGTTGTACCATGCTGTCTGTCAGTAAGTGTTCGTATTTATCTTTTCACATCAATGTATATTTTGTGTTTCATATTTAGCTGCTTTAATGTTGACATTTCTGTCTGCGGTTCCTTCTGTGTCCTGTTGATTTTAGCTTTATATTTATTTTGATGACAACTGGATTGTGATTTTAATTTATGTCTGCTCCAGGATACGCCTACCACTTGTGACACTGTATTTAAATCTTTGTTTGATCATGATAAAGTCAATTTGATTTCATGTTATAGATTTAACAGGTTTAAGTGTGTATTGTAGCTCTTCATAGTATTCCTCTATTGCGTCTTGGCTGTGTTCTTTGGTTGGTGCATATGTTTATAAAATTGCGATGTCAAATGGTTTTACTCTCATGTTAAGTAACATAATTCTGTTATTGTGTGTCCAGTATCCAAATACATATTTCTCTAGGTCTTTAAAAAACAAAAATAACACTCCTAATCATTGTTCGTATTTCTCCTCATGAGTGTATTGTTCTCTTTTTATGTAACATGTGTCTATCAATCTTGCCCATGCCACTCCCAGTATATCGAGTTTCATATTGGCTGCCTCTAAAATTATATTACATAGTTTCCCTGCTCAAATTGACGCCCTGAGATTCCGTATGTCTATGTTTAGGCTCTTCTTACTAGTTTTTGTGTGGTCTTTCTCACAATGCTCCCATTCACCGAATTTGCTGAACACTCGTCACTTGTACTTCCTGACTTAATAGAGGAGTTTCGTCTTCCCAGTTGTTTTGTATAATAGATTCCTCCCCAGGTGTCAAGGCGTCCTCTACATATCTGTCTGTATCTTTTCGTTGTAACTCCATTCATTTCTGTAGGTTTTACGTGGTAAGGCCCCTGTCTCTTTAACGGTGGCTAGTGGTTATCTGTTTCTGTGCCTTGATTGGCCTTTAGTATGCCAGACCCTTTGCTGTTTCCTTCGTAAGCCGTTGATCTATTTAGATTCTCCACCTCACTCCCTTCTCAGTCTGTGTGTACTAGGGATGGACATTCCCTTAAGTAGGAATACTCCTAACTCACTCATGTAATGTTGCCAGTGTAGATAACAAACTTAACGATGTGTAGACCTCTGTAATTGTATTATATATCAGTGAATTAAAACACTTGAATAAAGGACAATTGAGAAACTTTACTTGTTTCCCTTACATCATTGTTAAAAGTATATGTACGTGGAGAGCTAAATGGTATTAACAGAACTAGAGAAGATATTAAAGAATGAAAGAGAAGAAATACAAAACATTTTGCTATCTGTTTCTTGGATTTTTATTTTGACTTCGATAGAACATAAAAAGGGACCCACATAACTCGTCAGGGTGTCCTCGGCTGTTGATGTGAAGGCTTCTTATGTCGCGATCCAAGAAGACAATGGCCAGCTTGAAATAATACAAAAAATAAGGTTCTGTAAGTTAGTAAAGTCATAGTTATAAAACTTTTCTACAGTGATGTACGATGTGTTTGTATAGAACTTTGTTACATTAGATATGTCTTTTCCTTTCCTCAACACCTGAGAATACAGGGAGTGCTATAATGTTGATTCCAAACAACAGTAACAATAAAAAATACTGAAGTTTATTTAAATAAAAAACATTTTTGCCTAGAAACTGTTTCTCTGTCCTCAACGAAGTATATTTGTAAATAAATGACAGTAATATACATTATAAATGGTCTAATTGTTACATGACCTTTCATTAATCTGGATATGTTTTGATTTGTATGTTTCTTTAGTGCTTTGTCTTCTTCTTTCTCTGCTTTATTTGTGTATTTAAACATTGAGATTTTGACTGTGAGACATGGAGAACAAGACACAGGAAGTTACAGACTTTGATAAATGACTTTGATAAATGACTTTGATAAATGACTTTGATATTGTAGACAATATAAGAATTAAAATGCTTCTGTAAAATCACCGTTGTGGAACCGATGATAAGAGGCAGACAAGTAACACTTGAACAAGAGATGATAAGAACAGGCTGACAATGACAAGGATATATACTGCGTACATCTGCAGATAGCTTGACAAGGCTGGCCTTGTTGTACAATCACTTAGGCCACAGAAGTAGAGGAAGATTTTAAAAAATGGAACTATGAAATGTGAATGGTAAATGATACACATAAATGAGTCTACATAAAATGGGTAAACAAACCTAACAGCTGTTCTGTAATTATGTTTCTATAATTCACTAGACACAGTAATACGGTACTGATGTTGTGTTATCTGGCGTACACAGTTACGTGGAGTGGTCGTGCAAATTACCACAGTCCACAACGCACTATTTTTTGTGGCGCTTCGTTGGCAATGTGGGCTAATTATGATTCACTTCTGTAGCAAACTTGTGGTGCAGTTTTGATGATCCTGGGTTTTGAGTACTGGCTAAGCCTATCATTACTGTTTGTCTAGTTTACTACTTTTTATATCTTACCAGTGACTTAGGAATTTTTCAAACTGGTGCGATGTCTCGCAATGGCGTTCTTTCCCCTTCTCCCCTATGTTTACATGCAGGTCTGTATGTTTCCCTAGGACAATCCATTTTTATGCCACCGAGTTGGATCACCGTGATATTTGTTATAGTATATTACAAACAAAATTATGTACTGATGTCTCAAAAACCTTATGGTAGTTAAATTTTCTTTACTCAAGTTGAATTATAGTCGGCACTACAATGGGTTTTATTTATTTATTTATATTTATGATATGAGAATATTTCCATCAGGGACAATTAACGTAGCAACACAAATGGTTGGAGCAAAGAGACGGTCAACATTTTTATCCTTATAGTCGATGTGATGGCGCTCCCAGTCAACTCTTAGGCGCTCAGTTTCTATCTGCAAATGTCTAAGAACATGAAAGCTATTTATTCCTGAAGCGCGCTGGTTGTTTACACGACGGATGCATCCTTTCATACACCCATCCCTGCTGGTCTTAAATTGATGCCAAATTCCAACAAACGTAGCCTTGTTGATTCATATATTGCAGTGTCGTTATCTAGCAAGCGATCATTAATTGTCTATAGTATTTATACTATTACCATTTTCAGTGTCCTTAATATGGTTACCATCGAAGCTAGTCTGTCTGCTCTCTTATTGCAGCGTATCCATACATGACAATGGCAGTAGATCAACACAGTCCATGAAGATCTGAGGCTTCCTTGAATGTTTTCCATTCATGCCGGAGCCATCCATGTTGAACCTTTCAAAGCACGGACTGAGAATCTGACACAATAATCACACTGGTTGATGGAGTTTGAAATAACCATATTAGGGATGCAGTAGCTGTTTCTACTTCCATCCTCATGATGGAGTTTATTGTCACGTAAGTTCGATTACCTTCAATAACGACCTTGACTTTTACTATAGCCAAGAAGCCCCAAAATGAGTTCTCACCATAGAGTACAGATCCATTTGTGTCCACAATGGCATTATCATTCCCTGCATTATTGTTTATCAGCTGATTAATTTCCAGCTCTGCTTTTTCATTGCCCCATGCTCTGCACACATTGCCAAGGCTAATGATGACCTGCTGATAGTTTGTCCAGTTCTCACTTGACTTACTCCACTCTTTCCGCTTGAAATCATTATCAACTGTGATCAATCGTAGACTTTTTCTGGGCCATCCATGACATCCTCATATTTATTCTTGCTGCCTTGAAGTAAGCTATGTTATCATGCATAGGTTTCTTCTGTCTGTCGTTACTCGCATGCAGGCTTTACCAAGGTCATCTCATATCTGGATCTAATCGGTAGCATTCCAAGCATGTAACTCATTGTCACTATGGCGGAGCTCTCGTACTTCTCAGTACTATAAGTATCTATTTTACATCTCAGCACTATAAATGTCTTACTTACATATCTGAACTATAAGTATCTCTTGGACATCTCAGAACTATAAGAATCGCTAGTACGTCTCAGCACTCTAAGTATCAAAAAAATTCGTTCGTTCGTTCTGTGATGGGGCCGAAATGGAGACGCCCGCCCCCTTCCTGTTTTTGGGCAGATTTATCGCCCACATATTTTCGATGTGCGCGAAGCATTCTGGGATGTAAAAAGTCTTCATCAAAATATATTACTTAGGCCATAATAACGCCTAAAAATTAGTTTTGGTGCATAGTTGTGTGTTATATTTAATAGTGGTGTTTTTGCTCTAGAAATAGTTGTGTATATTTCTGTTTTTGGGGGTTCTGAAGCAAATATATATATATCTTTCTTACATCTTAGAATTATAAGTATCTCACGTACACCTCAGAACTATAAGTATATCTCGTTTATCTAAGAACTATAAGTATCTCTCGTACATCTCAGAAATACAAACATCTATCGTACATCTCAACACTACAAGAATATCTCGTGCATCTCAGCATTCTAAGTATCTCTCTTACATCTCAGAACTATAAGTATTTCTTGTACATCTCATAACTATAAGAATCTCTGGTACATTTCAGCACTATCAGTATCTTTTGTACATCTTAAAACTATAAGTATCTCTCGTACACCTCAGCATTATAAGTATCTCTCGTACATCTCAGTCCTATAAGTATCCCTCGTACATTGCAGAATTATAAGTATCTCTCGTATATCACATCACTATATACAGTATATCTTTACTACATCTCAGAACTATAAGTATCTCAAGTACACCTCAGAACTATACGTATCTCTCGTACACCTCAACACTATAAGTATCTTTCTTACATCTCTGCACTATACGTATCTCTATTAGATCTCAGAACTATAAGTGTCACTCTTAAATCTCAGCACTATTATAATATCTCTTACATCTCAGAACTATAAATATCTCTCTTATATCTCCGTTCTATAAGTATCTCTCTTACATCTCAGAACTATAAGTATATCTCGTACATCTCTAACATGATACTTGTACGATAGCTTACGATCGAACGTTACGCCAAGATATTTCACCGTGTCTTGACTTTCAACTTTATCCCATTTCTGCACGAGACAGCGCCCAACCTTCGTCCTACCCAGTTAAATGCATTAATTAGTGATAAACATTAAGGTTAGGTTTAGGGATCTGTAACCTAATTCTCCTGAGCGTCCGATTGGCAGAGTTGTGAGAGCACGGATATGTCGTGGTAAACATTAAGGTTAGGTTTAAGGATCTGTAACCTAATTCTCCTGAGTGTCCGATTGGCAGAGTTGTGAGAGCACGGATATGTCGTGGTAAATATTAAGGTTAGGTTTAGGGATCTGTAACCTAATTCTCCTGAGCATCCGATTGGCAGAGTTGTGAGAGCACGGATATGTCGTGGTAAACATTAAGGTTAGGTTTAGGGATCTGTGACCTAATTCTCCTGAGTGTCGTCCGATTGGCAGAGTTGTGAGAGCACGGATATGTCGTGGTAAACATTAAGGTTAGGTTTAGGGATCTGTAACTTATTCTCCTGAGCGTCGTCCGAATGGCAGAGTTGTGAGAGCACGGATATGTCGTGGTAAATGTGCCGGGCTCGATTCACGGTATTGACACGCTCCAGTATACCCAGCTGTAAATGGGTACCTGACTTTGCTCTTGAGTTAGTGTCACAGTGTGGCCTACTACGTCGCTACAACTGTTAGCCTCATGGTAAAATACTTATAAAAGAGTAGTTAGAAATAAATAAAAATTAATCAAGAATCAATGACATCATCAGTCATGGCACACATGATCCCATGATGTCATCAAACTTTGTGTGGCCTCCATACAAGTCAGACCGGAAAACATTTAGATTAGAGAGAACTTTGAACAATGGTTGGTCATCATCACTTAGAAACTATAATTTTAGACTAGAGGATTCGTAGTTAGTTAGGGACCCAAAGATGCAGCTATAATGAATGCAGTCAGCGACCCATAGCTTGACTGCTTGCATTAGGACCAGGGAACCAGAGCTGGTCAAGACTGTACTCCACCTCCACGTGGTGGTCCTGGAAACCGTCTGCAGCAGTGCAGTCTGGCTGAGCGAGTACGGATCGCAATGGGAAGGCAAACCCGGTCCCTAAAAATGCCGTGCTGAAGTCGGATGTGTCGACCGAAAGGTGCAGATATCACAGCTACGGCGTAAACAGACACAACGCATCCACCGTTTTTTTTTCAGGGCGAACGAGGAAGAAGAAAGAAGTAGTTAGTTAGGTTAAAGATTATTTCAACAGTCAGCTAGCCCCAAAGACCAATCATAAGAAGGTTTCCGGTCTTAACTCCAATGAGAAATATTTCATCTGGCAAGCCATGGTACCAGACTAGTATAAAGACTGATGCATCATAGTAACCAGTCAGAGCTTGAGACAGTTATCTCAGAGCTAGAGTCAAACCAACATAAGGCGTTCTCTAGTCGAGGTGTGGAGCAACCTGGCGCATCCCCTACTACTGAACACAAAGCCTTTGACTCATACGGTTAGGACAAGAATATAACCGTCTAGAGATCCCCTACCAACCAGGGTAATTAGTACCCAGCACTAACCCCTGCTACAATTATATAGTGGTTTACTCCACATTTTCGAAAGTTCGAATTAGTTTTAATCAAAGTCTCGTTCGAATTTTTATTTCCCAAGGATTTCTACAGTGAATAGTCATGCCACAAAATGACTACAGTACTGAGGAGCTGTAAGCCTTTTTGCCATCGAGGTTAAAGCTGGCAGTTTGTCCTTTCCTCCCCCACCACAAATAAGCTTGGAGCTACCACTTTTTTTCATGGAAAGAAAATGAATAAAGGATGTTTCAAAATACTTCTTGGACTTTTTCAAATACACTACGCTATTAAAAATCTTTCTTGATTGTTAAAAGTTGCTTTTCATAATCAAAACCTGACAGGCACTTACGACTATCCTTAATTACCTGGGTTGTTCCTTACTTTTGGAAGCAACATCTCTGGTTTATAACCAGTCTTCTACAGAAGAACTACCCTAAGGAAAGTCTTGTGATTATTTCCCTTAGCACAAGCGATCTACAGACTTTCCTCCCTTTCTACAATGCCCCTACACTGTCACATTAGGCTATTAAAATACCGCAGGGAAGGCAAATGGTAACCTCCACCTTTCGATGCTGGATCTTTTACAGTCAAGTCTAGAACACTTAATACCCCTACAGCAGTATCTGCTAATGGACTACCTTTAAATGTTTAACATAACCCCACATTGTAACGTTAATGGTAACGCTAACGATATGGGCAATTTGTTTCTATGGCATGGACGACCTAACCCTACAATGTAACGTTAATGGTAACGCTAACGATATGGGCAAATTGTTTCTATGGCATGGAAGACCTAACCCTACACTGTAACGTTAATGGTAACGCTAACGATATGGGCAATTTGTTTCTATGGCATGGAAGACCTAACCCTACAATGTAACGTTAATGGTAACGCTAACGATATGGGCGATTTGTTTCTATGGCATGGAAGATCTAACCCTACACTGTAACGATAATGGTAACGCTAATGATATGGGCCACTTGTTTCTATGGCATGGAAGACCTAACCCTACACTGTAACGTTAATGGTAACGCTAACGACATGGGCAATTTGTTTCTATGGCATGGAAGACCTAACCCTACACTGTAACGTTAATGGTAACGCTAACGATATGGGCCATTTGTTTCTATGGCATGGAAGACCTAACCCTACACTCTAACGTTAATGGTAACGTTAACGATATGGGCCATTTGTTTCTATGGCATGTAAGACCTAACCCTACACTGTAACTTTAATGGTAAAGCTAACGATATGGGCCATTTGTTTCTATGGCATGGAAGACCTAACCCTACACTGTAACGTTAATGGTAACGCTAACGATATGGGTCATTTGTTTCGATGGCATGGAAGACCTAACCCTACACTGTAACGTTAATGGTAACGCTAACGATATGGGCGATTTGTTTCGATGGCATGGAAGACCTAACCCTACACTGTAACGTTAATGGTAACGCTAAAAAAATGGGCGATTTGTTTCGATGGCATGGAAGAATACGTCCCACAGTTCATCACTTTAGAAGAAAGCAATATAATTACGCGGATGCATAACAAGAAAAAGTTACATACTTCTTCTATATGAGGTGGCCGATTCTAAGCAGTTTCCATATTTTCAACCGTCAACGATGTAATTTCATCTGTAAACATAAGAACATTATTTTAGAAAGGGACTCAATACCAAAATGAACATTTAGTTAAGTTTGTGGAAAGTTTGATGTCAACATCAACGTGCACAGAGAATTTTAAAAAAAGTTTGTATACAACACTGTAAATAGTACAATATATTTCTTCTAGTCTGCAATTCCTGATATTTGCTAAATTGAATACAGAACATTACAATCCAAATTATAACCTATATTGGACTGAACCGGCTATTCCGTACATCAGGGACACCATCTTCCATTGCATAGGCCAAAAATCACAACTTTTAGAGTTTGCCTGTGTGAACAATGTTGCACGTGACCTCTCGAAATGTCTCGAATAACTTTAATAAATAACTCTGTTATAAGTTTACGTGTCTCCTATATCTTCTTCTTCTTCTTCTTTTTATTCTTTCGCCTTCCAACTCCCAAAGAAGCAGAAGTCTTTAGCCAAGTCTTCCAGTCACGTGCCACCAGGTCAAGGTCACATGTCTTCTTCCTCCTCTTGACGTCACTTCTCTTTTCGTGCTTTGGTCTTCATCTTGCTCTCTTACCCAGGGGATTCCAAAATAGCAACTTTTGCTATCAACAAGTTTTCTCAGTGTGTGTCCTATCAACAATTTTTCTCAGTGTGTGTCCTATCAACAAGTTTTCTCAAAGTGTGTCCTATCAACAAGTTTTCTCAGTGTGTGTCCTTGTAGCCGTGTACATCGTTGTTTCTTCAGAAACAGGCTATATTCTAACCTAAGACCAATAAATTTCTACCTTCCTAGAAACAGATTATAAAGTTAAAACAATAGCATAAATTTTATTAGGCCAAGAGTGGCGTTCGATATGTCAAACAATTAGTCACGTGATTCCTACACCCAATGATAGAGCTCAAAGGTTACCCCAGCGAAAAAGAACGCGAAGCCATTAGCAGTTTGAACTTTTAGAGCGATGAAGAAGGACGCGTTTTGTCCAGCTCAGTGTATTCTAGTTTGAGGAAATCAACTAAGTCTTTTTGTAATCTGAAATGCATTCTAGCTTGATCAAGTGTTTGTGTGATTTTTATAATTCTGACATTATTTAAGTATGCATAACGTTCATGCTTCAAATTTATCAGAGCTCTCAGCCATAGCTGTAAGCCGATGCACGTTCGAAGATGGAACGCATAGAAGCATAATCTAATAACCTAAAGCCTTGGTAAGGAAGAAGGCAATTACGTTGGAGAGTACTAAAACTCTGGAACGGCTAGAAAGCAAAAGAAAATTTAATCAAGAAGCAGAATCTATGAGATAAGATTATATGGTCAAATTAAGGAAATGGATAATAAAATATCAGAACCCAGTGGAAACATTATGGCTAATTGATGCCGTGCACCAGTCCTTCAGGGTAGAGTAGGAAGACCACTATAACGTCAAGTCACGACTATGGAACACCAGAAATTGTATCTGCAACGACGATGTATCGATTACCCCAGACACTACAGCCACGGATGTAACTATGCAAATAACAGGAGGATGTACGACAAATACACCCCGCATTACCCATCACAGAGTATCAAAAGAAACGATGATGTATTTATACCACGATACTACGATATACGAGAATCGATTGTGTCTCCACGGACTGAGGTAGTTTTTTCCTATGACTTGAAAATGGGACGATATTGCACTTTTCGAAACGTCAACGAAACTCCTTCACCTGATACGAGACATCAACCATACATGTTCACCACCAATAATCACAAGTTTCAAAATGAAAGACACGTCATCAGTAAAACTATGTACAAGAATCATACTACAGGTCGCCAAGCACAACAGTACCCAACGTACACGGTCCCAAGTTCGAATCCAGAAAGAATGAATTCCTATACCCCGGTAAGAAGACTACGTCTACAATCATCGTATCCCTTTTATGAATCCAAATCAAGGCGCACGACAGCAGCTAACAAACACTGGAACACATTGAATAAACGAGCTCAAAGAATGACTGTACGAAATTTCATCAACGAAATTGAAACAAGAAAAATCTGAGAGTTTGATAACTTACCATCGAAGAACAGACAAGTTTGCTTCCTGACAACAGACGATGGATGGAAGGCCCACATCGGTCCAATAACATCAAGAAAGACAGACAAGACATACTAACAAGTACATTTAGTACAGTCAATTCTTAGAAATAATCAATTTAAAAGATAAAAACTAGTACCAGCAACAAACAAAACCAAGATGATTCGTGCCAGAACACAGAGATAAACACTGTACCCTTACACTTCGAGTCAACACGAAATAACAAAGTCGTCAAGAGAGACAAGAAAACAGGTGAGAAAAGTGATTCAGGATATAAAAGTCAAATCAAGGCACAGAAAATTAGCAGTATGGTTCAGCCTACAACAGCGGAGCTGGAGAAATTAATAAATGTTTTTTTAAAATTCGGAAATCTCAACACCCTCACAGTGCGAAAAATATAGTTATCACTAGAAAGCAATTTTGCCACTGACTTATCTACCAGAAAAAACGAAATTACAAGATTGATGTACAACGCACTTGATAATATTGTTCCTCCCAAACGAGTCGATCCAGACGAAACCGTCCCCAAGCAGTTCATTGAACCATCTACCAGTAATTTTCATCAAGATTAAGCTGAACAAGAAATAAGAGAACAGAGCTTCAACCCTAGCGAAATATTAGCAGATCCATATGAACATAATGACAGAGCAATGTCAAATTTATATGAGCAAGAAAGAGACATTGATTCGCCAGACTTAGCCAGTAATGTTGAAACAAGTAGCAGCGAATGTGCGGATAGCACCCTATTCTTACCTGTCAGTTCCAGTGTAAAACGCCCATATCTCCCAGAATCTGATGACTCGCCGCCAGTAACCAAGATTCGCAGAGTACCGCAGAACCATGGCAGGCGAAAAATTATGACGAAACGTAAACATGTCTACAAACCACAACAAGATATACTAGCCACACATCCCCAGGCCACATTGAAATCATCACCGCCTTCACCGATCTTCTCAGCGCCCCAACGAACAGTAAATATCGTATCACCTACTGCACCCACAGTTACTCAATATGATGCTTGCCTAACCAATCGGGAAATTGAAATGCTCGAGGCGATTAAAAAAGTCAAGGACCTCGCAAAGCTATTCTAAAACACGCCCAGGTGTTTATGTGCATGCCAATCCATGCACGGTCTACGCAAATGTGAAATAAATGTTTTAACTGTCTCATGTACTCTATTTTCAGACTATGTTCAAAATTGACAGTTCTAGACGCCCTATTCTAGTGTGAGATGTCAAAGCCTAACCAGAAAACTGTTATCCAGACATGATACCGTTGATGACCAGAGTACCGCAAGAGCAGCACACCAGTTGATTAAACTTAGATATTGTATTGATTATGCCAATAAAAAAGACACAAACAGTTAGGAGAGTTCAATTTTGCAATTACACCCATTAGTCACAGACATTGATGTTCAAATGGTTTTATTGTACAACCCCACTTATCACATGTGCCACACCGATGTTGTTATGACATTGATCTATACTTTTGTAAATGATCATATTCCACACTTTTATAACTCGACTTCTTGTTCTTACATTTGCAGAGCCCAGTGATTCCATGTACATACATCGTAGCGCATCTTCATGCAGGCACCTTGCACTAGTAGTTTTCTCTTACCTGATACTAATATCTTTGATCTCAGTTATGTTAACTCATCTATTACCTATCACTTTGATCCATCACATTGATCCTACTATGACATCTGTTTAACAGCATATTTAGTCACGTTATAACAAATCTATACCCAAAATTATTATTGCATGTTATGCTATATATTTTTCTTCCCACAGGTTTATAATTATTTCAGCATGTACACAAAAGTTGTTTGAAATTATTGCACTTTGCAAAATAGATTGTATACCCAACCCTTGACCCAAAACTATAAGATTTTTTCAACTTCACTTCTTACACTTTTCCTTACTCTTTCACTTCTATTATTCTGATAAGACATTCTGAACTTGTAAATGTGTTTGTCAAGAAATATTTTTATTCTTTTGAATTACAATATTCTTGTAATCCGGAGATATTCTGTTTCCCTCTGTGACGGACAACTCAGCTGTTCCTGAAATTGTGGATGATAGGACGCTCATATAACATCAGTACCCCTGAAATATTGGTGTAACTTTTCATCAACGTGGAACACTTGGAAAACCTGGGCTCATTAGCAATGCAGCATTTCCACGCGGATTCTACACGTTGGATCATTAATATGTAAACTGCTAATCTTCTGGGCATTTTGGAGATCGCATGGTTTTAAAGTGGAGGTTAAATCACGCCCCGGCCACCTCTGAGAGCGATTAATAGCAGAGATTTCCTTACTTGTGCAAATTCACCGGCCCAGTAGGGGCGTTGCCAGAGGCTCACCCCTGTTTCTAGAGCGATTATAAGCAAGCTTTTCACTGCACCTTTCTTTCGACCTGCCCAAAAGGCGTTGCCAGAATCAAACGTAGCAGCGGCAGGAGATCAAGGCACTGAGGGATCTTAGAACAGGGGAAGAAAGCTCTTGCAGGAATTTCTCATCTCTATGTTAACCATAGAAACCGCTCGTAGAGACGAGAGATACAGGGGAAATCGAGCGAAGCGTAGCTTAGCACTCCGGTTCGCATCCGCATGCAAAATGTATAAGACTGAGACGAACGAGAAGATGAAGCCACCGGAGATACAGACACCAGGGGCGGCAACTCGCTTTAGTCTGGCGGCGAGGATTTCAATTTTTCCCTGGGATGAAGATACGTGTGAAATTCTAACATGCCCCCTTTATCTTCTACTCGTTTCATATAAATTAAGAACACTGTAAAATGCAGTTATCATTCGTTTCGCAAGAGATTAAGATTCACTAGCGTATCGCTGAATCCTGCTAGATTTTTATCTAAACTGTTTGCTATAACTGGAGTGAATTCTTTCTGTGCAGACGGTAATATATACATTAGCTTCAAGTGATCAGTGGTCTAGTTATTTCATTTTATTTCACTGGACTTTGGTGTAAATTTAAACATACTAAATAAACCCATTTCAAAATTCTGGTGCAAACTAATGTTACATCTATAAGTTATTTTCCTAATACAATAGACGCGTAAATTAATTTTGCAGCCGTTAAGGGAATTATATTTATTTAATACAGTTTAGTTCTGTACGTATAGACGTGTGTTTAACTATTAGTCCCTCGGGGAGCTTTTCTTGAATTTATATAATTGAAGACGCGAGGTAGTATATAGTTTAAACATAAATTTATCGCGCGTCAGATTATAATATGATTTGTGTTGCATTTCATGGTTTTCTATCTTTTATACAGAATGATCATTCAACCTTGCATCCCAGCAATTAAGCAATTACTTAATTAATTATATACAGAGTCCTGCCGACTCTGTTCGATAACTCCAGTGACTTATGAACACTATTTAAAATTTAATCTTTGTGGCGATCCAGTTGAGATTCAGCTATCTGAAGTTACAGAAATAAAGCAAACCCAAAGACTATTTTAAAATCCCAATTAAAAAAGTCGTTTTAAAGTTAAACTGGAGAAGAACACTTGCCAGTAGCAATATTTTACTTACTGCTCTATTTGTGAATGAGAACATAGATTTCCCTGAACACTGTTCGTTAAGTACTTTCACTGGATTTTAACCAAACCCCGAAGAAATCATACCACAGTGTTTAGTCTTCATCATCACTCTTAAGACGTTTTCATCACCAGCGGCGAACCAAAGATACCCCACCAGTCTCACTACCTGTACCCACGACCGTGCCATTCCCTTGGAACTTTTTTTACATATAAACAACTAAACAGTACCTTTAGGCTTCAACGTCCAGCGATTACGGGACACGTTGTTAACTTCAAAAACCCGCTAATCTGGGGCTGTACACAGAAGAAAAGACATTTAGTTATGCCAATGTTTTAGTGCTGTTTTTCGGTGTAATTTCTACGGAGTGCCAGATTCTACGAATCGGTAAGTGTGTGTGTATGACTGGGTGATGGCCAACACGAGTGTGATTGACTGAAAGGAGATTTAATTTTTCCACCATTATAAGTAGTTCTGCATGGTAATATTTTTACCGTATTCATCGTATTGTTTTCTTTCTAAGTGGGATTTCCTAACTGTGTTTATTTCCCCCTCCATTACGTCTGTTTAGTAAAAGGAAAATATGTGAGAAGAATAAGATTTTCTAACCCCTATTAATTACGGAACCGCCCCCCCCCCAAATCCGTCTCAGAGTAATAAATTTACTGTTGGGTTAAATTGCCTATCTCTGATCCTCCCCCCCCCCCCCCCCCTGTCTTTTGGGACTGGGTCTTTCTTTGTTAAATGCAAGCGGGAAGGGCGTAGTGGATACTTGTCCTAACCCCCCCACCTTGCTATTTGTGCTTGCTGTAACATATGATTTCTGCCTGTAACTTGTTAAATATTGTGAATGATTTTTTATGATAAATAAATATAATAAACCTTCTAGTATTGTTTTGGCAGGCCCGAGCCTAAATACCCCATATTTGTTATCTGTAGCTGTATTCACGTATTGTCTGTGTGTTTGAAGCACCAAACTGGAGTGTGCACCTGAGTGACTGGAACTGGCAAATAATTGTTTGTCCAGGTGAGCTGTAGGAGTCTTACGAGATAAACACATATTGTCGTAAAAAAGAGACTGTCCTTACTCTTCCCAGCACTGGTGAATCGACTACCTCTCTTTCCTAAATCCTTATTTTTATAGAGCCTTCACTATCATTCTACACTCTAGCAGGACCACTATCCATAAGAATTATCTCTCTTATAAAATTACGATACCCTCCATTTATGACGACTCCACAGTACACTGTCCTTATACTCGTTGACAACAGCTGATGCAAATATTCTTGCTTGTTTTCAATTCCATTGCCTTCATAGCCCTACTATTAGGAATTAGTATATAAACATATATCAGAATATGCTGATGCCATTTTTGTAATGCTAGAAACTCTGAAGAAGAGTTATAACATTTTTAAAGAAGAAGAAAGATAAATGAATATAATACAACAAAATAGTTATTACAAAAGGTTGACATACATCACTGCTGCTCTATAGCCAAATAACACCCCCACAAATGTTGATGTATGAAAATGACAGTTGATGCATTACACCATTAGTATTACAAGGAGAAACAGAATACTGCCTCTGGTTAACAATACTGTCCCTACCAAATACCCCAATGACATTTGCGCATGCTGATTTTGCAAATGGAAATACCCTTTGAGAGCATTGGTATATGCTGGCCCCAGATGAAATACATTGCCACTCTTTATTGATACTGCCTATGGCACATGAGAAGACGAAGCAACTATTGATATAAGTTGCCCGTGCCATTATATATGATACACCACATGTGATGGTAGAACCCAATGATGATATAACTGAGGTTTGTAGTGATGGTTAAGCACAAATGCCCCACATTAATGTCGAATGATAAATACTATTGTAGTCTTTCGTGGTTACGAAATAAGACGAAAAAGATAACTGAATAATTTCATGGATTCTATGAACATAGAACAAGTCAGAGACAATGATTACCACATAAGGAAACCATAAGAGTATGAATTACTAATGGACAAGAGATACAAATGGATTATGATAATCATATAGGAACCACAGATGTTACGGACACACAATGGAGAAATAATGGAAAAAAATAATTGAACATTTGCTGCACCCAGAGAAAAATGAAATAGTGATACCTCCACATATTTTAGGAGAAGATATTCCCTTGATTTTTTGTTCATTGCCTTTGTATTATGAACATTGTTGTATAGCAAATGGCTATTGCTTATTACGAATCAAAGAATGTTGTACGATGGTTGAAATGTTTTAGTATTTCAGTAGAAGAATACAATGTTACCCCAGATAAACCAGAGAGTCAAAAATGACTGAAATATTTTGACATACTGAGATCGGATCGCCCCATATGAGACATGGATTGAATATTAATGTTACCCCACGGACTGGCGTGTCACGGATACACACAGTGGATATATATATATATATATATATATATATATATATATATATATATATATATATATATATATATATATATATATATATATATATATATATACATATATATATATATATATATATATATATATATATATATATATATATATATATATATGTATATATATATATATATATATATACATATATATAAAGAATACCTGGATTGGAAATACGTAGCTGAGTCATGGATACCACAAAATATATACCCTCATGCCCCACACTTACATATAAATGACTAACGAGATTTGGAATTAAAATACCATAGATCGCCCATCTGGCTGTAGTCAGCAGATGTTACAAACACCACATAACTCTGACAAACCTTCGACCTGCGAAGGCAGAGTTGGTGTTGACACATTCTGAACAAAATGTAAAGTAACATGTTTTTGTTGCATGTTGTCACGAAGTTATGACAGTTTATTTGATTGTTCCGTAAATAATTGTTTAATGTGTTTTTGATAAATGTATTGCTAAATAGGGTACATAAGGATTCACTGATGATGAATTTTTAGAGATAACAGGAAGACTAGAAAGGATCCCATAGTATAAAATATTGGAGCACCATAAATGATACATTGGACTTATGGAAAAAGAAAATGGTCAACTGTATACAAGGATACCCTGAGATAACATGGATACATATTGTCGGGAGTACCAGGAACTTTGTCTTAACAGAGAAAACAAAGTGAAATAGAAACCAATATAGGAAATTCATGATGATTTGAAAAATTTTTCCCTTGTATTTCACATATTTGAAATGACATATTGCAAACATATGGGTTTAATAATTGCTGAATAGTTGATGTCTGATAATTGTAGAATTCTAGTTCAAGGAAGATTTTTGAAACAAAATATACTGCTAAGAATTGATCCACATGGATAATAATGTGTTGACAAAGGATAAATCCATAAATTATTGGAACTCACCGACTTATGTATGGACAGGATCACCACCAAACGTTTTAATTAAACATTTTGGAGCAAAACATTACATATTTTGAAAAAAATAAATAGAATAATTTCTACAACGTTGGACGCTTGAAACGAATAGATACACATATCACTTGGAGAAAATCCAATACAGGAAGAAAATTCAGATACAAACAAATAGGGATCAGTCATGAGGTTTTGAAAAATTTTTATTGTGTAAATTTTGACGGCATGTCAAGATGTATTGCTACATTATACCTTGGAAATGTTTGCACATATATGTCTAGTGGTGTATTATACACGTAATAATGGAGTAAGTCGATCATTTAATGAAAAAGAGAAAAGAAAACACAATGAATCACCACGGATGAATTAACTGTCTCATACAATTGGATCGTTAATGCAAAGAGGATGTGGATTATTTTGAAAAGAATTTGAATACTTTACACTGGAATACAATTGGAATGCAAAATAAAAAAAAAATAAGTTAAGCCCACAGCTTATTGGAACACCAGGACGAAAATAATATAAATATTTGTTTGAAGTACTCGGAGTCTCATAATATGGAGATAATAACAGGAACAGAGATGATGTAACATTTCCCCTCCCTCACCATGTTTAATAGGATGTTGTTAACTATATTTGTAAACAAAATGCAATTGAGTTGTGCGGATGGGATATTTTATTGTTCATGTTTCCCAGTGTTACCACCCGTAAATCTTTTGGAGTGAGGACCTTATGGATGTTTTAAATATTTTGTTGGCCAGTGTTGCCAATTGGTAAATTTGGTTGAAATATGTTTTGACATGAAAGATAGTTTGCATGTTTTGAAATGATGTAAATAAATAGGACCTGTTTTAGGAAGACAGTCCCACGTAGACATAGGAACCCAAGTGTAGGAATTAAGTTAAATTTTTCCGAAATATTTTTTGACATTGAAAATTTTTGTTGGATTTTAAAATTTTTTCAAAATTTTTTTTACCTTAGAAAATTTTTGGGATATTTTTGGATATTGATAGTACACAAATGTCTCCCTACGGGATACATTTGCAGGGCCCCGGGATCTATATGTAGCCGTGTACATCGTTGTTTCTTCAGAAACAGGCTATATTCTAACCTAAGACAAATAAATTTCTACCTTCCTAGAAACAGATTATAAAGTTAAACAATAGCATACATTTTATTAGGCCAAGAGTGGCGTTCGATATGTCAAACAATTAGTCACGTGATTCCTACACCCAATGATAGAGCTCAAAGGTTGCCCCAGCGAAAAAGAACGCGAAGCCATCAGCAGTTTGAACTTTTAGAGCGATGAAGAAGGACGCATGTTGTCCAGCTCAGTGTATTCTAGTTTGAGGAAATCAACTAAGTCTTTTTGTAATCTGAAATGCATTCTAGGATGATCAAGTGTTTGTGTGATTTTTATAATTCCGACATTATGTAAGTATGCATAACGTTCATGCTTCAAATTTATCAGAGCTCTCAGCCATAGCTGTAAGCAGATGCACGTTCGAAGATGGAACGCATAGAAGCATAATCTAATAACCTAAAGCCTTGGTAAAGAAGAAGGCAATTACGTTGGAGAGTACTAAAACTCTGGAACGCCTAGAAAGTAAAAGAAAATTTAATCAAGAAGCAGAATCTATGAGATAAGATTATATAGTCAAATTAAGAAAATGGATAATAAAATATTAGAACCCAGTGGAAATGAGTATGGCGCCTAAATAATAATGCATGATGAAATATTTGAATTTTGCAGATCTGCTGTATATATGCAAAACTTGAGTTTTATACTTGTTGACCTTTGATGTTGTTGACTCCAACTATTTGAGAAATATTAAATTTTGCACTCTTACAAAAATGCTTACTGTTGAGGATGTCCTTGCCTGGTTTGAATTTGCATATTGAGATAAATGCTCTACCCTAATTAACTCAAAACATCTGCAATAGAAGGATAAAAATATAATCGAACAATTATTGTTGAGTTAATAAAAATCTCTGGTGGATAGGCCAGTTGGGAAACCCCACCACAAACTCACGTAGCCAAGTCTCAAGAATAAGAGAGCCCTCCGGTCACATTATATCAACACGTTTTTTCAGTGTGTGTCCTATCAACAAGTTTTCTCAGTGTGTGTGCTATCAACAAGTTTTCTCAGTGTGTGTCATATCAACAAGTTTTCTCAGTGTGTGTCCTATCCATATCCAGTATCTTCTTATTTCTTGCTCCAGTAGCGCTTGTCTAGTTCTTGTTATTATGTCTATATTAGTGAGCTTGTCAAGCCACCTCAACACTTCTATTATACGCAAGCTTCCAATGGATGCTTTCTATCAGTGGCGGTTCCAGGGGGTTGTCATTGGGGGTGCTGCACTGGTCATTCATTTAAAATACTATACGGTACATAGCACTCACAAATTGTGACCACCATGTAAAATATCAACCCAGATACAAATGATTAGTGTCTTATCTCATCTAAAATCTGTCAAGAACATCTGAAAAGTTATTTTAAAAGTTTACTGCAACTAGGAGTAATCCTTGTAAGTCGAAGCAGTTTCCCGAGTTTCAAACCAGGTTATACAGACATTTATGCTGCTATTTCCGGTGTTTAAAATTTTCATTGTAACTTCCCTTTAATTACAGTTCATTGCACTTGGAGCTGTCTTTTGTTGCAGCACTTGTTAACTCTTTGACTCCGCAATTATTTTTCACCCTGTGCCGTAATTTTCATTCGTGATAGTCTAAAAACCACGCTCAGAGCGTTGTTCCGGAGTCATGGAGTTAAATAAATTCCACCCAAACGAAGCTGGCCTCTATATATAACAAGCATTCGCTTGTAAGAGGTCAAGGTCACTTGAACTGCAATCGTTTGCAGCACTCCACAGTAAGGTGTTAGATATTTTTTTGTTGTTTTGTATTCAACCCTTGCGGTGTAACCTCAATTTTTTGGTCTGTCCGAATTACGTATTATGGTAGAGACAGTACGCAGTCCTTTTTTTTACTGGGAGTGCTGCAGCTCAACAGCACATTAAAGAAAGCCGCCACTGCTTTCTATGTAACTGCAGTAAAATACTTCTCCACAGTCACTCAAGTTAAATTTTTATGCAGGCGTTCATGGCAGTGAAAGAGCTGTCAGACTAGCATCTAGAGCAGTGCTAAACAAACTGGGATCTGTGGAGATGTTCATTAGAAACGCTGAGCTCTACTTAGTTTACCTTGATAAAATAATGTCTGCAAAGTTAGATGGAAGTTCAGTTTCAAAGTTGGGTGGAAATTCAGTTTCAAAGTTAGGCGGAAATTCAGTTTAAAAGTTAGATGGAAATTCAGTTTAAAAGTTAGAATGAACATAAACAAAGGGCAAGAATTAAAGATCCCCAACATATGTGGAACAGAGAAAGCGCATATGGCCGACTCCAGTACCATTCGTGGAAAAGCTCTGCGGAGATGCAAATAGCCTCAAACTGACTACTGCTTTCATTGACAACATTCACGTTGACGTCTGAGAGTGTACACAGAAGAAGAAGAATGAACAATTTTAACACATCTCTTAGATTTACCGTTTTGTTGTTGTTGACAAATTAATGGCTGCCTTTAATCCATGGGAGAACGCGTTTTAGATGCAGGTAGAAGAAGGTTAGACGGAAATAATCCTTGCTTAGATATTCTTTCTTTTTCCCCTTCCGTCACCAGAAATCAATCAAATAATTCCATGTGATCTACTCTTAGATCGGGATCAATCGGTTGCCGATCACTTCTCTAAAGCAACTATAGAAGGGACACTAGATATGAATAAAGGAGAAATACTAAGGGAAATCGATAACCACTTGTTCTAGAGAATCTATAATAGGGACATTGGGTAGGGATAATAGATATAGAATAATGACATTTAACGACTGCATGTTAGATAACGACACTGCAATCAGTGAGTCATACATTATTCGTGATTCAAACGCACACGTAATTCTCTTAGTTGGGGCTCTCAGCCTAGTTCAACCTGCCTCAACACTTCACAGAAGAGCGCAAGAGAAACAATCCGCACTCAGAAACATTATCTGCCTATAACGTGAATAATATCCACACATAAAAAAAAACACCTCAACATAACAAGTTAAGCTAATGATTGTAGGAAACATAAAAAGTTAAGCTAATGATTGTAGGAAACATAACAAGTTAAGCTAATGATTGCAGGAAACATAACAAGTTAAGCTAATGATTGTATGAAACAGACAAAGACATCATATTTATTTTAAAAAGAATTTAAAAAAAAGCAATAATAACTGAGAACAATACCAAACATGAACTTCCTCGTGGTCTTCTTTCTCATTTGTCAAATAACCACATACAACTGTATTATTCAATTACACATTTCTTTCTCATACAACCACATATATCTATGTTATATAACAACATACAGTATATCACTGTCATATAACCACGCATCTCTGTCATATAATTACGTATATCTCTGTCATAAAACCACATATATCTTTGTCATATAACCACAAATATCTATATAACAACACATATCTCTATCATATAACCAATGTATATATGTCTTAGAACTACTTTTGTCAATAGTGAAACGTCGAAAGCTTGCCTGGTTTGGGCATGTAACTCGTCATGACTCCCTTTCGAAAACGATCCTCCAGGGAACAGTCGAAGGTAAACGGAGAAGAGGAAGGCAAAGAAAATCCTGGGCTGATAACATCAAAGAATGGGCAGGACACGGTTTCTCCACACTTGTACGCATTGCTGAGAATAGAGAGCAGTGGAGGACCCTGTCTGCTGATGCTTCCACCATGGCACCCCTACGACCCATGACGGGTTATGGGTTGAGATGAGATGATATATGTCTTACAACCACATATATCTCTGTCATATTATTGTTATTGTTGAACAGAATCGACATCATTGCACTCCAGGCAAACCCATAGGTGCTCAGTCTCCCGTAGTATATGTTGCAATGTTTGAATGCTAACTGTTCCTGTAGCTCGGTGGTTGTATACATGACGGATGCATCCTCGCTTCAGATCATCTCTGCTAGCCTTACGTTTGATGCCAAATTTCAACAGTATTAACCTTGATGATTTATCTATTGTCATTATGTAACAGTTGATCATTAATTGTTCTCAGTATCTCTCCAATACTCAATGACCAATATAACTAATTGTTGATGAAGAAATAGTAATGTCTGCTCCAGACGAGCCGCGGCAATTGTTTTCAGGGCTGCTAAACCTCTCTTGCATTTCTGTATGATTTGTTTAACGTGGTACTTATACGAAAGCCCGCGATGGAATGTAACTCCAAAGTATTTCAGATTTTCATTCCTTTCAATTTTCTGTCCATTGAGAGTGACATATGGGAGGTCTGTTTTCACAATTATGTTGTTCACGGAGCATCACATCACGAAGGCCTTGTTGGGATTTAAAGTCAATATAAAGTTAGTTTCCTTGCACCATTTAGACACTTCCTGTAGTGTCCCATATATGCTATTAACCATTTCATGTCGGTAAGAGCCAGTTCTGTAAATGTGTATGTCATCAGCACAAGTCAATGTTTGTCCCAACCCAGTTGTCTGAATGGTGGTTACTTTTGCTGTATAGATATTAGACAGCATCGGTCACAGTAGAAAACCGTGGGGTAGTCCCGGGCAATTGGCATTGGGTCTGATGTCCTTATACCCAATCGAGAAGAGAGATTTAGCTATGACGAGGCCTTCGTAAATGCAGTAAGTTCACCTGCAAGTCATCTCGTAGTTCATACAGAAAGCTAGAGTACAAACCAAGCATTGCATTTCCAAGTGAGTAAAACTCCAGTGGAACCCCGTAACATTCATTATTGAAGATACCAGCCTAGTTGACAGATAAGCAGAGCACTGAGGAAATAGAGTACATAGTGAGAGTTCATAGAGTTAGATAAATTCAGCGTATCGTACACTGGTCACAAGCCGTTACCAAGAAATTACTGCTGTCCTGTTATATAGATGCAAATATGTAAGAAACGCCAAGTTGTGTCAACCTTTCATGTGCATGAATTACTATTATGATCACCTTGAGCAACTAAATAAACATTCACTCTTGTTGTTTAAGAACTGCGTCCAGAACCAATGTTCAACAACTTCATCGTCGCCGTCATCTTGTATGTACACTAGTATTCGTATGTCATGATATGAAGAGACCACTTTGCATTACCATCTGTATCCAGCAGACATTGTCTGAGAACCTGGTGTTACGTACTCCATTGGTTCACGGGCTTGCTATTCGCCGTTCGAATTGTCATCTCTCGAGGTGCTTTGTCGTACGAAATGGCCCTAAATTAGAATAGCAGTCAACCCAGTGTGTACCAGTGTTCCACCGCAGTGCCATTCAATAAACCAAAGGTTGGCGCTGCCACAGAATCTTCTAGGTCAATCGCTACAGCAACCGTTTCTCACTTGTCCTGGAACCCCTCATACACATCATAAGCAAATGTTCCAGCGTTACCCCATGCTACTTTCATGGGCCTATAAATGCCAAGAGCATCACGTAGGATCTGTGCATTTTCGAGATGATTCATTATTCTTTATGCTACTACATGTTCTAGTAGTTACTTAGACATTCTGCAGTGTGATAATTATATAGCTGCTGAGATGTGTGGGGTCTTTACCGGGTTTAGGAAGTGGCTGTAGGTAACTATGTAGCCAGTCTTCTGGTACTTTAGCATTCTGTATTATGTTGTTGAAAATACTCACCACATTCTTAATGCCTGTGTCATCGAGCTGTTTTATGAGTTGATTCTGTACACCATCAGCGCGTGCGGCAGTGTTCCTACCGGATTCTAAAGTGCACATAACGTCTTCTTCGGTCATGAGGTCAAAATATATGTTGCCTTTCCTGTCGCTTCAAAACATACGGTCTTTAATTTCTTGGCGGGCAGCTTTATAACACGTATCTGTCTTAATAATATAACACTAGAGAAATGCATATCCCTTTTCGGCACCGCTTCTTCAGGCTTATTTCTGTCGAGCTGAGAATATTAGGAGTTGGTTGGCGTGTACTTTTCCTACTCATTCTACAATTTAAGGACCAGAATTTCTGTAGTGTTTTGTGAGTGCCCACCTGTGTCACAAAGTCCCACCACGATGTGTCTTTTGCTTCATTTGCCAAGCCCTTGAAATTGTTAATGGCTCTTTGCTTGTTCTCCTCAAAATCTCCCACTTCTTCATAATTCATTGTCTTTCTCTTCCGCGCTATTCGCCGTAACTTCGTCGCTCTTTCCTTTCCAGCCATGCTATCACTACTGTCTCATTCAACCAGGGTGGTTGTTAAGTGTAGACAGAGAATCAATTTGGAAATTGAAAAGGCATTATGGAGTACCCCTGAAGATCATTAATTTAATAAAGAAAACATGAATACATGACATGCAGAGCTTACAAAACCGTTTGGGATACGAACAGGAGTGAGACAGGGATGCCTCGTGTCTCAATTTGTTTTCTTACTACCAATAGACTGGGTTATGAGAACATTGACAAACCACAACAGAAATGGAATCTAGTGGCCTCTGACTAAGCAGTTGGAAGATCTGGATTTTGCTGATGACTTGGCTCTTCTGTCCCATAACCGTAATCAGATGCAGGACTGTTTGAAAACACTCGATAAGAGGTCACAGAAATTGGGTCTGAAAATACACAGGGAAAAGACAAAAATAATGAGAATAAATGCAGGTAATGATAACATGGTTGAACATGAAGAAATACAAGTACAAGATGTAGAATCGTACACATATCTTGGCAGCAATATAGACAAAGTTGGAGGGACAGACAGTGATCTCAAAATAAGAATACAAAAAAGCAAAAGGAACTTTTATTGCATTTGGAAATATATGGAGATCAAGAAAAATCGGATCCAACACGAAAATAAAGAAGGGAGATCTTGCAGACTGCAATAATTGGAGAGGAATCACTCTTCTCTCAGTTCCCAGCAAAATACCAGGCATGATAATTATACAGAGAATTTCAAAAGCAGTAGACCATAAACTGAGGAAAGAACAAGCAGGATTTGGAAAGAACAGAAGATGTGTAGATCATATATTCACTCTCAGGAACATTATAGAGCAGTGCTCAGAATGGCAAAGACAGCTGTACATTAATTTCGATGATTTTAAAAAGGCTTTTGACAGCATACATAGCGACAGTTTATGGAAAATACTGAGGGCTTATTGAATTCCAAGCTGCACAGTGTGAATTATAAAAAGCCTCTATGCCAACTTAACGTGTAGTGTAGGGCAGAGCAACCTAACCTTTGAGGTGAAGACAGGAGTACGACAGAGATGTCCCTTATCAACCACTCTATTTTTAACAGTCATAGACTGGGTAATGCGATAAACAACAGAGGGCAGTCCAAGAGGAATAAGATGGACTACATTTTCTACATTGGAAGATCTATAATATGCAGATGACATTGAACTACTAGCACATTCACGTCAACACATCCAGGAAAAAACGGATAGACTTAATAAGTTTAGCCAGCAGGTGGGCTTGAACATCAATTTAAAGAAGTCAGAGGTCATGACGCTCAATGTGAGCAACCCTGAGCCCATATCAGTAAGAAATCAGCAACTGGTACAGACAGACAACCTTCACATACCTAGGATGCATAGTAACACCAGACGGCGGGGCAGGCAAAGACATCAACATCAGAATGAATAAGGCAAGAACAGCCTTTTTTTAGACTAAACAACATCTGGAAGTTTTCTCAATACAGCACAAGCACAAAATTAAGATTATATCAGAGCTGTGTGCTTTCTGTGCTTCTTTATGGTTCGGAATGCTGGAGAGTTACAGAGAAGGAAATGTCGAAATTGTCCTCTTTTCACACAACATGCCTAATAACAATTAACTGAATCTTTTAGCCGAATACCATCACCAACCAAGATCTGCTCACTCGGAGCAAGCAAGATGACATGCACACCATCATAGCTGGCAGACGCTGGATCTGGGTTCGCCATGTCCTCAGAAGAGACCCCGATGCCATCACAAGAACAGCTATGCTTTGGACCCCTGAAGGAAAACGAAAGAGAGGCCGACCAAAAACAACCTGCCAGAGGACTGTGGAGGCTGAGATGCAAAGAATGAACCAGAGTTGGGGCACTGTACGAAGGATGGTTGCCGACCGAGCAAAGTGGAATCAATTTGTTGTTGCCCTACAGGACGCCACTAGGCGTGATGACCACTGACTGCTTTGACGGTCGGCGGCTAAGGATCAAAGAAGAAGAACACGAAGATAAGAAGCTTCAAGTCAAATATGAAGTCAGTCCTTTTGTATGGCCCTGAGACATGGAGAACAACAAAGACAACAACCAAAAAGTTATATACTTTCAGAATGGGTGCTTGCGTAGAATAGAGGGATTAAAATGTTATGACAAGGTTAAAAACGTGGAACTGAGGACAAGAACTAGACAAGTGCCAGTGGAACAAGAGATGAGAAGATGACAATGGCGATGGATAGGACACACACTGAGGAAATCTTTTGATAGCATTATAAGGAAGACCTTGTTCTGGAACCCACAAGGCAAGAGAGGCAGAAGTAGATCAAGAAGCATATGGAAAAGAGAGCTGGAAACAGGTGAAAATGATAAGGAGAACGTGGAAAGAACTTGAGATGATGGCACGTGACAGGAGGACTTGCCATGTGTTTGTTGAAGGCCTATGCTCCTTTGGGATTGGAAGGTTATGAATGAATGTAACCCGTGCAATTGACAACAGTATTCACTTTTAAATTGGTCTCCTGGATCATTAATATATTAAAATCATAGATGATAGTTTGAATAATGGCAGCTCGTTGGTAGGCACTTTGACAGTTCCAGTACCCTATACGTCTGAATTTCATAGAGAGTCTGTCCACTTTCTTTCTTGTTTTTCTCTTATCAGCTCTTCTTTTTCTCTCTCTCCTCTTAACTCACGACCTCTCCTTCTGCGTTCACGATTCTTTATTACATTTGCAGAAAGCATCGGAGACAGAGCACGATCCCGATAGCTCCCGCCATAATTCTAGTTTGTTGCGTATTTCCTCTTATTTTTCTAGATTTGGTGGAAATAACCAGTCATATTAGCACATATAACTGTCTCATACAACCACATGTACATCTGTCATATAACCAATATATCTTATTTTCATGACGACACGTTTCTCTGTCATTGTGATGGGTTTTGTCTCCCCTGCTACGAAGTAGTGGCCAAACAATTGCTAAACTCAGAGTATAAAGATAAAGGCATTCAAAGATATAACCATCGCTCAAGAATACTCTTGTCAGACATAAATAGAAAAATTATTATTCTTTTTTAACAGAGTCTCACAACATTTTAAAGAGAAGGAAGCATATCGAAGGAGGTCATCTAATCTGTCATGAACTTATTATTCTCCGGCTCCTTCTGTGAGGTGATATATTTTCTCTCGTATTTTTGAGTCTCTAGCTGAAAGTGATTCAGCAAAATATAATCTTATATCTCTATCTAGTTACGTGTCGTGAATGTGTAAGTTTTAGATTTATTTGTCGAGTCCGACAATTTGAGTGGCATTGACGATGTGAGTGAGCTGTTAAAATTATAGAGAACATAACAGAAAATGTGTGAAAAGAGGGCGAACTTAAGATAGCCTGGAAGAAAATCTATTAAAACTATCTCTCTTTCCAAGCCCACGCCTCACACGTTCTCTTGTCCTTCTCACAGACAGCTGGAGAAATAGTAAGAGCTTAAATATATATGGATGAAGGTCTTGAAAAGCGCATTAATAAATGAGTGAAATTTATTAAAATTCTTAAAAGTAGAAAATATAGGAAAAGTAAGTATATTAGCACAACAACATATGTAATGCATGAAATAACAACAAGTTAACAATTACATAAACATCAAGGAACCAAAGGCAACTAGTCGGCCCCGACAAGGAGAGTAAACCCAGAGATACATCCTTTGGCTGTATGTGTATAACTCTAACACAGTGTAGAAAAAGGGTCTATCCTGAATGGAGGAGTGTAATACACCCACTGAGGAAGAGCAAACGCTATCAAAAAAAGAAACTAACAAGGTAGGATGTAGGTTTACCTCTGTTGCTCTGTTGTTCCGCGGCCCGCTATTACTCGATGGGGTTTTGAGTGACCAGAAGCATCCAAGGTTAGGTCAGCTTAGGACAACAGTCCGCTGCGCTATTCCTGGCGCGTTGAATTAAGCCTACGTACTTAATTCGAAAATCAGGTTAGGTCTGAACCTTGAGTTAGGGTTGCGCCTCAGTTTAAGAACACAATAAGACGATTTCAATATTTGCTGGCACAGCTAAGTCGATAACATGTTGACTGGCCCTTTCAGCTGAGAAATGCATTAAATACCCGAGTAGTGAAACACCACTGCACAATACGACACCAGAATGCGGGTATTGGTTTACACACTGCATGAGATAAATTCCCAGGTTATGTGAAGATGGTTGCAATGTCAAGTATTAGGTGACCCTCGAGACGATAGTTGTTTGCTGGAACCGTAAGGTCGAGGAGAATGTTACTTTCCTCGACTGGGATCCTGCCAGTGTGTCCCGAGATGCCAAGAATTAGGAGACACAAAGTACAATCCTCTTGCCCGGGAATCGTTATGATCTGTACTTTATTTTCTTACTTAGTGTTATTTTGTACGGATCAGGCTTCCCTTCTGTTGATTAATCAAACTTTTTCTTTTCAATGTTGTAGCACAATTTATTTTCCATACAAAGAATTCACAAAGATAAAACATGTTAACTGCAAAATTAAAAGACATATTATACATTTCACAAATTGCAGAGAAAAAAAGAATATTTCGAGCGTGGGATTAGCTAAATATTTAAAGTGGTCCCCCTCGCGGTGAAATTACTAGACTCGGAACCTGGTACCGTCACGCTCCAGTCTACATATATCATAACCCTCCACTCCTAAAGGAGCCTAAGTCTTCAACAAACACATGCTAAGTCCTCCTGTCACGTGCCATTATCTCAAGTTCCGTCCACGTTCTCCTTATCATTTTCATCTCTGTTTCCAGCTCCCTTCTCCGTGTGCTTCTTGGTCTACCTCTGCCTCTCTTGCCCTGGGGGTTCCAGGACAATCACTGCCTTGTAATGCTATCAATAGGTTTCCTCAGTGTGTGTCCAATCCATCGCCATCGTCTTCTTCTCATCTCTTGTTCCACTGGCACTTGTTTAGTTCTTGTCATCAGTTCCACGTTGGTAACCTTGTCATACCATTTTAATCCCTCTATTCCACGCAAGCACCCATTTATGAAAGTCTGTAACTTTTTGGTTGTTGTCTTTGTTGTTCTGCATGTCTCAGACATGGTTTTTGACGGAACAGTGGAACAAGAGAGGCAATATTTTGCCTAAGAATATTAGCAGAAAAATATACAGAGGTCCAAAAAGTATGTACATGTGCTTCATTGACTATAAGAAAGCTTTTGACAGAGTCCATCATGAGAAAATGATTGAATGCCTTGAAGACATAGGCATTGATGGCAAAGATATAAGAATACTCAGTAATCTTTATTGGGAGCAAACTGCAACAGTAAGATCTGGAAGGAATTATTCATCATACGAGGTGTGTTCAAATGAAACCCGTCCCAGTGGTTTTATAACAAATATATGTAAGGTACATCAGCAGGGGTAGTAGAATTAAATACAGCAATTGTTATGAAGCAATTACCCACTGGGGTTCTTTAGAAATAGTCACCATGGGCATTCAGACACGCATCCTACTGCTTGGGTAGATGGCGGATGCCGTCCGAGAAAAATGACTTTTGTTGCTTATTGAACCATTTGGTCACCGAGGCTCTGACGTCTGCATCGGAGTCGAATCGTTGTCCCTTTAGAAATTTTTTTAACGGTCCGAACAAATGAAAGTCACATGGTGACAGATCGGGTCTGTAGGCTGGGTGTGGCAGAACTTTCCACCTTTTCCTTGCTAACGCTTCCTGCACAATGTTCGCAACATGTGGACGAGCACTGTCGTGCAACAGAATCACACCACGCGAAAGCATGCCGGGTCGTTTATTCTTGATAGCTTTATGCAGGTTGTCTAGTGTGTCTTTGTAGCGGATGGCATTGATGTTCACGCCAGGCTCTTTAAAGTCTAGCAATAGAAGCCCTTCATGGTCAAGAAATGCGGTCAGCATAACCTTACCGGCGGAAATCTGTGACTTGAATTTTTTTGGGTTTTGGTGATCCGGGATGTTTCCATTGCGTGCTCGCTGATTTGCTGCATGGCTCAAAGTGGTGGCACCACGACTCATCGCCTGCCACTATGCGCAACAGAAATGCATCCCCCTCCTCTTCGTAACGCAGCACGTGGTTCAAACTCCACCCCATGCGTTCTTCCTTATGGTGATCGGTCAGCTTCCGTGGGACCCATTGTGAACACACCTTTCGATACTTCAGTTTCTTCCTAACCACCATTTGAACTGTCCCAAGAGACACAGCGAATTCCTCTGCTAGCGAACGTAAGCTCCGACGACGGTCCACCCGTATTGCTGCATCAATCTCGGCGATGGCTTCTTCTGTCGCAACAATACAAGTATGCACCTGACCTGGCCGCGGAAGATCTTTCGTTAACTGACGTCCTTCACGAAACATTCGTGCCCAGTATTTTACTGTAGTCTTAGACACGCTTTTGTCACCATAAACTGCTACTGCTTTCATTCGGCGATGAATGTCGACTGGTCGACATCCTTCGGCTGTTAGGAACTGAATCACCTCTCGCTGATCGACTTGGACGGATTCCTTATCACACCGGCCATTATTTTAACGGTCTGCAGCACAACCAATGAATACTACTAGAATGAACACTTACACACTTGTACATTCGTATGTGCTTATTACGTCAGATGTGACGTCATCTTGCTCCTCCTACGAATGTCCACTTGGCGCAGCACGGTCGGGTTTCATTTGAACACGCCTCGTACATAGACATAAAAAGAGTTGTCAGACAAGGTTGTGTGCTGTCCTCCTGCCTATTTAATTTATACAGCGAGAAAATGTTCAAACAGATACAGGAAATACCAGTGAATATCAGTGGAAGGTCAATAAACAACCTTAGATACGCAGATGATACAATGTTGTTAGCTGAAAGCGAACAGGAATTACAAGAACTAGTGAAGCAAGTGAACAGTGTAAGTCATGAATATGGACTCGACATTAATATTGAGAAAACAAAAACTATGATTATTAGCAAAACAAACGAGAAACCCACATTAAAGATAAGCGTTAATGGGGAAAATCCGGGAACAAGTCAAAAGCTACGTATATCGTGGTCATATAATAACAGAAGATGGCAGATGTGAAACAGAAATAAAGAAGAGAATTGGAATGGCCAGAGCTACATTCAACAACATGAAACATATACTGACATCTAAACAGTTATCTCACAAATTAAAACTGAGAATCATAAAGTGTTATATATTCTGCATTTCTGTATGGTGCTGAAACATGGACGATGAATAAGCATTTGGAAGAAAGAATTGATGCTCTTAAAATGTGGATATATAGAAGAATGGAGCGTATCTCATGGAAATAAATGAAAACAAATAAGGAGGTCCTAGAAAATCTAGGTATGAAAAGAGAACTAATGAGGGAAATCAAGGTTCGGCAGCTAAAATACTTTGGCCACATAAAAAGGCATACACCTTGCAGAAGACCATAACAGAGGGGAGAGCTGAAGGCAAACGTGCAAGGGGAAGACAGCGCTATAAGTGGGAAGATAACATCAAGAGATGGACAGGAAAGAGTCTATCAGGGCTCACCACCAAGACAAGAGACAGAAGACGTTGGATATCCATTACAGCCAACCTTCGTTAAGGAGATGGCAACTGATGATGATGATGATGTCTCAGAGCCATATAAAATCCCTAGTGCAGAATTTTACATAGCTGGGATTCTCTCAACAAGTTTTGACGGATTACGGATCCTAATTCCGTAGCATGTTACTGGAGGAGATCTTTAAGATCTTGAGAGCCACACACATTTACACCAGCCCGTACCATCCGGCATGAAATGGGCTCGTGGAATGTTTTAACAGCAGCCTCACCATGATGTTACGTAAGCTGGGACAGAAGAAACCTGAAGATTGGGACCTTTACATTCCTGCAGCCTTATTCGCATACAGGGAAGTCCCCCAGGCCTCTACAGGGCTACCGCCAGCTACATTTTTATTCGGAAAACCTATTAAGGGCCCGCTGGAAGCCTTACTACGGTCACTAACAGACCAGAAGGCTGATGAGACAGTCGTCTCAGCATTCAAGTACGTATATGAACTAAAGGAACCGTTACAACTAGGATGGGATCAAGCAACATGCAACCTTAAGCGCGAACGCATGAAGCACGCTAAACGATACAACAAATCAGCGAAAGAGAGAGAATTGCAACCAGGAGAGAAAGTTTTGTTGCTACTTCCTACCGGAAACAACAAACTACGCATCAGATGGCATGAGCCGTTTACCGTCCTCAAAAAGATCTCGAGAACCTACTACAAGATCTCTATAATAGGTAAGGAAAAAGTCTACCACATACATTTGTTAAAGAAAAATTTGGAAATACCGGATCCTTCCCCGAACATCTCTTGCCAGTCGCTATAGCAACCAAAGATAAGGACGATGACGATAGTTGCATGGAACACCCACTACAACAAACGAAATCATTCGAAGATGTTAAATTCGGCGATAGCCTCTCAGAAGCACAACTGACAGAAACTAAGGCGTTACTAAAACAGTATTCAACAGTCTTAACGGACATACCTGGTCGTACACATCTCGTGGAGTTTATTATGAAGCTGACAAGCAAGACACCTGTAAGAACCAGAGTTTTTCCGATCCCTTATGCGAAAGCAGACACGTTGCGTGGAGAAATAGACCAATTGCTGCAAGCTGGGATTATTAGCGAGTCTACATCTCCATATAGCTCAAGAATCGTACTGTTACAGAAACCGAATAAGGAAGTTAGGCTATGTATCGTCTACCGATTACTCTACACAGTCACATAATTTCAACCCGAACAACTCACAAGCGCCTCAGAACTGTTTAGCAAGCAAAGCTAAGCAAGGCAAAAATTTCTCCAACATTGACCTGAGTAAAAGTTATATACCAAATACCAGTTAAGAAGGAAATTAAACCCCTGTCAACCGTTAGCACCAATGAAGGACATTTTATTTTCAATGTTAAGCCTTTCGGTTTACACAATGCACCAGGAGTCTTTACCAGAATGACGAGAAAGCTTTTGGAACCCTTACAAAGTACAAACATTCAAAATTTAATGGACGGCATACTTATTGCAACGGATAACTACAAAGAACATATTGCTGTTGTCGCTATGCTCCTCAGGAGACTAAAGGAAGCTGGGTTGGCCGCCCGACCTTGTAAATGTTTAATAAGCTTTGAAAAGCTTGACTGTCCAAATATCCCATTCTAAGGTTACCCGACCTTAAGAAACATTTCGTCCTGCGATTCAACGCCAGCGGAAAGGGAATTGGATCGACACTGTTTCAGGCAGACGACTAACATCCTAACCTGTTGTTTCCAGTTGCTTACGGCAGGCACAAACTGAATAAAGCAGAAATGGACTATTCGACCGAGGAAAGAGAAAGTTTGGCACTCGTGAACGGAATCAGGAGACACCAAGAATATTTATATGGAGTTTAATTCACGTTACAAACTGATCTTGCTCCATTGGCATTCCTAGGAGCCTATAAGGATTTTAACGCAAAAACTATGCGTTGGGCTCTATTGTTAAGCGTGTACCCGTTCAAATTACAATACATACCAGGGAAAGAGAATACAGGAGCAGATTGTTTGAGTCAAAATTGGAACTTTCACGAGAATGATGCAATTGAGGATAGAAGTCACTCGGTAGCTACGGATGACAGTAGTTATATTTCCAAAAATGAGATATGAATGGGTTTCACATCTTCAAGCCCGGTCGTACTGTGACGTATACTGGAAAGAGAGCCTACAGTAATCTGACAGATGTGACCTCGTAGCGTTCTATCAATTGCTAGCAAAACCAGGCATTTACATACAGTGTTTACTTACTTTATAATCAACGCCTCTTTTTTTGAACATAAGAAAATCGAAGTGCTTACAAACTTTCATGACCTGCCCGTCATAACAGGTAGCGAATCAGGTTTGTTTACCTCGGCTTATCACGCGAGCTTATCTGTCAGTCATACGATACCTGACAGACCACACGTGAATAACCCAGAATCTTTTGAAGTGGACTCACGGGCAAAATCTTTCCCCCGAGTACGCTTTGAAGTTCGTTCTCAGGGGAGCCAGAAACAATCCTGGGCTCTTTGATCTCAGAAGCGGGAATTCGTGCAGAGAAAAATCTTCGAGAACCCCGTCACACGAGTATAAGACTTTGATGGCGGTCGAACACCCGAGAAAGGCCGACCGTAAACTTTTATCTGGGAAACTAATGTTTCTGATTTTCCGTTACTCACACAATAGTGTGAAATGTAACATCATCTATAGATCAGAGAAACATAATGATATATAAACTGCGGTTTCTTAAACCTGCTATCAGTTGTCACTCGGGATTTTTGGATAATATAAGCACGCATTTCTAGGACCATTTCGCTAAATGTTTTAATAGCATTCGTGGGGAAGTGTTAGCATAACTTTATAATTCACTTAGATTTTCTAGCGTTAAAACTAGTGAAATAAAAAATAACGCGTAGCTATTTCATAACAGATCTTCAGTTATAATGTTAATTTTCACCACACGCTTTCTCACACACGAAGACACGGGTATAGCTGACTGATTTGAATAATAGGCGCAACTGATAGTAAAGTTAAGGTAAAGAATCCCGTTACATGCCCATTGATGCATATTGGGAATATGGTGTTAGACCCATTTTTCTCGATCGCCGGCACAATAGGGGTGATGTGGTCAGCATCACGTCGGCCGCCTTAACCTCCCCAGAGTTGCTCTGGTACCCATTTGCGGCTGGGTCGACCCAGGATCCGTTTGCGGCCTAAAAAAATCCAACCACATCTGGGGATCGAGCCATAGACCACTGAGCTAGGAAGCCAGTGCACTAACCACTATGCTACCGCGGCTCCCTTACCGACTGATAGTGACAGAAAAGAATTCGCGTTTTATTTCATAGTGTGCATTTATTATAAATGCTTATTATTTATACCATACGATGACTAACAGAAGCCGACAATTTAATAGCTATTAACGGCAGGCGATATTTATGTAAAGGCGCATATGGATAACTGAATAATAATTAACATTGTACGCGGATTGTTGACCGGGGGCAGGAGGGGAAGAGCTGCATAACTCAACCAAACCTGCACTCGCTAAGCGACAAGCGATAGGGTTGGCTAAAGACACGATGTGCCTTTTAAATCTAATCAGGACTGACCGGGTGGATAAGAGATCGTCTTGTCCCCGTCTGTGTGCATATATGTTACTATAAAGAATAGTAGCATTTTTCCATAAATGTTTTTTAAAAATATATTTATGCAGACCTGATCAAGAGCGCCCATCGGTCTTTTGGTCTTTTCTTCATCTACTGGTTGGTTAATGTTATCTTTTTCTTGGCTTGTGCATCACCAATTTCATTTGTGAGCAAAGCATTGGAAAACTAGATATGAGAAACATTTTAACTTGTAAATGTAAACTGGACTTACAAACCCAGCAATATTTTTTTTCATTTTATCAGCCCACTGGGGTATACAAAATAACACTTAAACTCCCGACTTCTGACAGTCGTATACACGAGGATTTTTCCAGAAAGTTACGTTCTTTCAGAATCAGCACTCTCCCATTAAGTCAGCCGAAAGGATTACCATCATCATCATTTGTAACAATTTTAGCAACCAGATGTTTCCCAATACTGGAAGTATTTCCTCCTCTTTAACTGTGAACCTCAAGAGTAAGTTTTGCTACACTAACTATTCGCGGAGACATTGTGTTCATCTAGTGAAAATTAAAACAACAGATTCGGCGTTCACCTCGCTAGTCTTTATTGTTAGAGGATGGGCTGGGGCCAATTTGGAAAATAAACCTGACTTTTTTATATTCAGGATAATTGTATTTCCAAGGCATATCACCAAGAGTTGGTAAGCGTGATTGAGTGGCCACTGTATCACCGTAAGGTTCGGTTGGATAATTATTTGGTTTTGTTAGGAAAAGGTGTATGAAAAATGGTTTCAGAAATTTGAATAATTTAGGAAACAGGCTATTTGGCCTAAAGATGGGAGATAAAATATTGTACACCTATGCTTAGATGCAAAGGGAGAGAACCCTTTAATTCAGAGTTACTGAAAGTAAGGCTGATTTAGACTTAGAGAGTTTCCGTGAGTACACAGTTATGGTTAAGGAAATTTGCATATCATGATTGTTCTAGTAGGATTTAGAAAGGGACGGTAATATTAAGGTAAAAACCCCTAAGGGAGATAATAAATAATTAACGCCCCTGTAGGTAGTGAGTTGAGAAGAAAAACAAACGCACGAGAAAAATGAATAGGGTGTACACATTTACGGAGGACAGTTCACTAAATGGCCGGCGTGGAAAATATCATGAACTGGTGATCGGTGAGTGAAAAAACCAAGGGACCAATCAGATTGACTGATAAACAAGAACGGATGATAAACAATGATTTGAAGGACAAAAGAAATTAGTCCGGTCTGTGAAACCAAAGTGGCAAGACGTGTATTCCGGGCTCTCAAGAAGTGAACCCTGTGGATGACAGAAGTTCGCACAGAACAAGTAGATAGCTTTAGACTGATTAGCGTTAGCAATTTAGAGGACTAGATTAAACTGTGTTCAATAACATAGGGCTAGCTCATAGGTGTGATAGTAAGAAGGTGATAAGTATTTGGACTTCGAATGTTCACGGTAAGAAGACTCTTTATTTGACTTTTAATATGCATACATTATGTGAAGAAGGGAACTTGTTTCAGCAAAAAAGGTCAGAGCATTACCAGAGGGTTAAGACGCACACAATAAAGGTAGCGCTCAAGAAGCAGAGACATTGAAAATAATGCACAATTATATGCAAAATGGTTAACTATGATCAACTGATAGCCAGGAAAGGCTGTTATATAACTGAGTAATGAGGCATAGTCCTTCATAAGGATAACTGAGCAAGGGTATTTGCAACGCAATGACAGCAATGAAATTATTCATGCGCTCTCTCATTTCAGCGTAAGTATAGGTGCCACTACAGATGTACTTGACATTGTAGAATTTTTGTGTATGAACTAGAAATTGATTACGATACCATTATTTGAGTTAGGATTGACAGAGTCAATACTGGAGAGAATAAGCTCCCATGGACTTAGGAAGGCCCTGGGAAGAGTCCTGAACATATAGGTAGTAAAGGAGGTTAAAATGTTTGCAGAAAATAATGTAGATAGATAACCAAGAGTATGCAGTGGTTATCTTTAAAAATCTATTGAATCAGGGACAGGAGGTATAGATGGAAATGGAGATTTATGTCATATGCACTCTGTTGGACATTTTGGATTTTGTATTATGTAAATAAAATTGTTATAAATTTGGATTCGCACCACACCAGTTGGTTTGCTTTGTAAAAGGTAATGGAGTTGGTGCGTGAAAAAGTTATAAACACACATATATCAAGAAACTCTGCTATACGAAGTAGTCACTGTACAACAACATTAGGAGGGAAGAAAGAGTCCAGTGAAATAAAAGAAACGAACCATATCTCATCCAGGAATCGTCATCTCTGGCGGTGATATTATACTAATTGGAGCCGTGACCACTCCTCCTACAGTGACAACATGGCTACACCATTTTCGGAAGAAACATATCAACAACTTAAACAAACAGCCCATACTAGGTCCACTACCAACATAAAAGAATCCTACAGAGAAGCATAAATAGTTGAGTTGAAGAGACATTGGGACATTGAGAGGTGTTCGAGAACCATAGAGAACAGAAAGAAGAGAATAGCAATGAGAGACTTCACTTCAGAGTTAAAGCGCTGTAGAAATTATGCAGTGGATTTCCCTTGGATAAGAATAGTAGACGGATTGGTTACAAAAGTCTATACGATAGAAATAAAGGATATTGTTGAAATTAAACTACAACCATTGAAAGTGAAACAAGGGAGACCAAAATTAAATTTGAAAAAACGAACCGAATTGATAGTTAATAAAATGGAAATCAAAACAAAGAATGTTGCAGTGCAAACAGATGACAGGTGTAACAAGAGTCTAATCCCAGTCAGGGTAAGGTCAAGACAAGTTATAGATGACTTACCCGATTTGTGCAGTCTTAAAATGGTCGGTAAGACAGAAAAAGTGACATCTGAAGAAAGAGATGTGAAGAATGACAGTGAAATCATGAAGCCAGGTACATTCTTGTCGATGCTATGGAGTCAAACACAGGCATGTAAGAAAGATAAACAGTGCAGAAAAGTCCATCAAACAATTGCCAATATTTCAGAGCTAGAGACTGTTGATGGTATGCTGAACAGTCTAGTGTCAAAAGGAATAGGTGTTCTAGAAGACATAAAGACATTACTTATAATCCAGAAAGGAAAGTCAAGTCAAAGTAACAAGAATATTATTGATAACATAGAACAAAGTAACCCAACGGGCTGATCACCCGTTTGCCAGTCACTTTGATTACGGAAACAACAACAAATGGATTGATTTGTCGTTGCCCTAAAGACGCCATTAGGCATGATGGGAACAACGACAAAGAAAATCTATTCGCTGTTGCCCTTAAGACGCCACTAGGCGTAATGGCCACTGACTGCTTTGCCGGTCGTTGGCTAAGGACGGAAGAAGAAAGAAGAAGAAGAACAAAGTAACATTCAAGATAAATTACAAAATGAGAAACAAGAAGCTGTCACATGCAAAAATCCAGAAAGAACTGATCTGAATGCGCAAAGTCATATACCTGCTCCAGAGTTGAGCGGAGTTCCCTTAGATAGTGGATATCCAAGAGATGATAGCCCTAATCCACAAAAGAATCAGGAGCAGCTGAAGCAAGTTACAGCATCAGCACAGATAGATTCAGCAACACAAACAGAGAGTGGAGTTGCAGTTTCAGCAACACAAACAGAGATGTATACTGAAGCGTCATACTTGGGGCCACCACAAAATGATAAAGAGAGTACAGAACTTGAGGAAAACTCAAGAGAGGTTGAGAGAAACGCGGAAGACATGAGACGCGTTAGAGAAGCTGAAGAAGTTGAGAGGAACTCAAGAAATAATAGTAGAAGAGAGGACGAGGAAGAGTTAGCAGCACATTGTCCCTATAACGACACAACAATTAGAGAGCGAGAAGTAGAGAAGTGAGTACAGAGGGTTAACAGTGGTTCGGGGAAGAAGAAGAAAATTATCAAGGTAGCTAAGCCAAATGTACAGGAGTTAAAAGAAGCAATAAGATACATCCTAAGAGAAGGTGACCTTAACACCTTGTCAATAAAGAAGGTGCACTAATTGCTAGAAATAAGGTTTGATATAGACCTATCAAAAAGAATAGAAGAAGTAAGACCGCCTGTGATCGATGTGATGCAAGAGGAGTATGAATACACAGTCAAGAAAAAACAAAGAACCCCTACAGAAGAACTTCATCACAACAATGACATGAGAGCCTAGCTGCACTACACAGCGACAGCACATCGGTGTTCGCAATGTTATTCACATGGTCACAGCCATCATTACCTACCCTTTCGTCAGCCCCAACATACTCCCTGCGACCCCCGTCGCAACCCCAGTGATCATGTTAAGCGAACATGTGATGACAGATGTCAAGACAAGTATACTACATATTTGAACAGCCCACGACCAGTGAACCCACCTTTCCATTAGACAATCTTTTACAACCTCAGAAGAATTATCAAGGTGAAGATCCCATCCAAATCATACTGCAAGAGAAGCATAGAGCACACCAGATAGCAAATAGTAATGCACAGAAAGCCTTCAAGAATTGGCAGAAGCAGCATGACAGAAGAGCGACATTAGAACAATTTCAAGTTGGAGATAAAGTATATTACAAGAAGAACGTTCGAGATAACAAGTTGGATGAACGATGGCTTGACGGATATAAAGTGTTAGAACAGACAACACCTGTGAACTATAGACTATGGCATGAGGAGAAGAACATAAACGTCAAAGCACACGCATCGCAGATGAAGAAAGATAATCATCGCCCCATAGCACCACCAGCTTTACCAAATAGCAGACCGCCCCGTAAAGCTACGCTGATTTACTATGACTCTACAGATTCAACAAACACTTCACTTAGCGGAAACGACATGGATGAAGAACAAAGTAACAGATCAGATCAACTACCAGATGCTATAAGACAGCTCACTCGACGCAGAGAGAACTCAGAAGAAGAAGAAGATATTCCACCAGCAGAATTGAGAGAGAGATTGAGATACAGAGACAACCGTTTACACGAGAGAGATAGTACTACACCACTATCTACACAGGATGAAGACCCCCAGACATCTATAACGTCAAACATATTATGGCAGCAATAAACCGCAGCTACCAGCCACAAGCCAACCCCAGCCTACTCACTCCAGTTGGGACAGTGAAGATGAGAGACCTTTACGATCAGCGAGAAATAACATAATTCTGCAGAATCGAAGCCCTACAGAAGAAAACATGAGTCGACAACCACAGCCACCAGCCATAAGTCAACCCCAGCCTACACACTCCAGTTGGGACAGTGAAGATGATATACCTTTACGAGCACTGAGAAACAACAAAACTTATCATAATCGAAGCCCTACAGCACAACATATAAACTTTAGCAAGAATATTGCTGATACGACGGTAGCACCTCTGCAATCAGAACTTGACACAACAGAAAGAGAAGAAAGCAACACCGAGAGTATGGATGACACTACCAACACCGAGATACGTATAGCTACCAAACGTCCTTACCAACCTTCGTCATCAGATTCACCACAAAGAGCGAAACTGTTACGACTACCACAAGAACATGTACGACTCAGTTTCAAAAGAAAACTTCGTCGTCAAGTACACAAACCATTGTCAGGTTTACAACAACATACTAAAATTCGTTCGCCCCCTTCCTCCTGCAGAGCGACTATAAACACGACATCACATTTGATACCAACTTCGTCACAGTACGACAGTCGTCTCTCCAGTAGAGAAATTACACTGTTGGAGCTTGCAAAGGAGATTTCCAAATTCGTGCAAGCAGTGTAATCGTCGTAAAGTACTCACCCAGCAATAGTACTAATTCGCAGCACTCACCCAGCTATAGTGTTTATTAGGTACTTTAATCAACATAGTACCCAACGTTAAGTTAGTTAACTAGGTCTTTCTGTGGTTTAACTTAGTGCTTGCCTAGAATTCGGAGCACACTTAGACATTTACATTATACACTAACCTTGTGAAAAGACAGGGTAGAACTTTGGAAAAGAAAAGAAACTTAATTGTGTAGAACATTATAACTAGTGATAAGGCACATTGATCACATAGACACATGAGTGACAAGTTACATTAATCACGAGAGATATTACAAAGTGGTAATAAGATAGACTAGCCACACAGACTATTGTGACTCATAAGGTAGACACAAACATGAGGTATGTTAAACCAGAATATAAATACAATCTCAAGATACAAGACTCACCACGTCAGATGATTAAGACTAATACGTACTTAATATATATAACATAATTTGCAGGTTGACTCATAATATGTATGTATTTCAGGTATACATTTTGTTCAGGACCAGATAAAGAAAGAAAAAAAAAAAATAAAGAGAAAGAAGAGACAAAAGAAGAGATATGTTACAAACCAAGCCAGAGTACATTGGAGCAGGAAGACTTACTTGCTTAGATAGAGGTGCACACATGGCACTGATGATGGACGCCCTTACCTACTATGGCATTGGTTGCATGGCGACATAGAGACAAGATGTGATTGCAATGTGGATACTATAGCCACTGTTTATATGAAAAATGATAGTACTGACATTTATATGGTCAGGTACACTTTAACTTTATGCATAATGATGTTGAATATTTGATTGAGTACGACATAAGGGTACTAAGTATACAGTTTGGACTAAGTTAACGATTCGACTGGTGCATCCAAGGCTAGCATCAGCCGAGCACATCATGTTCTGACTTAGTGACATAGGTCTTTCACTATCACCTTAGGACAGATGTTTGGATTTGCGTAGTTAGTTGCAGACAGGACTTATAATTGGACTGGTGCATCCAAGGCAAGCATCAGCCGAGCACATCATATTCTGACTTAGCAACACATATCTTTTGCTATCACTTTGGGATATTTAGTTAATGCATGGTGACGTTTTATATTATAGATCTGCTACATACTCTGCCTATCTGACCGCTACAATGTACTACTGACATTAACGGCAGATATTACAGACATTTAATGGACTGACAAACCTCTGCTTTCAGAGGCAGTCCCGTGTCGCCCTTTGTATATATATATATATAGAATATTGAATTATGGCTATTTAGATATTTTATGTAGTACGACGTTCCATATTTGAGTAATAATTATTGATATTTAATTTTATAATTTAATTTTCTTGATTACTTTTATAATTTAATTGTCTTGATGTCTTTTCAAGTAATCCGTAGGTAGGATAATAGAGATGATGGTAGGGTAGATAGAAATAAGTCACTTGTCGATAGAACGCAAATGTATCCCTGCGGTATACATTTGTATGGCCCCGGGTTGTATGTCACCGTAAGGTTTGGTTGGATAATGATTTGGTTTTGTTAGGACAAAGGTGCATGAAAAATGGTTTGGGAAATTTGAATAATTTAGGAAACAGGCTATGTGTCCTAAAGATGAGAGATAAAAGATTGTACACCTATGCTTAGATGCAAAGGGAGAGAACCTTTTAGTTCAGAGTTACTGAAAGTAAAGCTGATTTAGACTTAGAGAGTTTCCGTGAGTACACAGTTATGGTTAAGGAAATTTGCATATCATGATTGTTCTAGTAAGATTTAGAAAGGGACTGTAATATTAAGGTAAAAACCCCTAAGGGAGATAACAAATAATTAACGCCCCTGTAGGTAGTGAGTTGAGAAGAAAAACAAACGTACGAGAAAAATGAATAGGGTGTAAACATTTACGGATGGATGGGTGTGAAAAAAAATCAAACAAAGGTGATTCGTCTTATGAGGACAAAAGAATAAGAAAATAGCCAACGTTACGGCCACAAGGCCTTCGTCAGGGAAAGGAAAGAAAGTGAAGGTTAAATAGGAGACATAGGAACATAAAAAAATATAAAAATTAATATAAAAATTAAAACTAGGCACTTCCCTGAAGGCGTCAAGTCCTAACGCCTATAGGCGCGTGCCAATAAAAGGAAATGACTGCCATCATCGGATGTACACAATACATACTTAGAGACTAAAAAACGAAACTGAGCAATAAACTACCCAAACGTAATATAACATTTACGGAGGACAGTTCACTGAATGGCCGGCGTGGAAAATATCATGAACTGGTGATCGGGGAGTGAAAACACAAAGGGACCAATCAGATTGACTGATAAACAAGAACGGATGATGGGACAATGATTTGAAGGACAAAAGAAATTAGTCAGGTCTGTGAAACCAAAGTGGCAAGACGTGTATTGCCGGGCTCTCAAGAAGTGAACCCTGTGGATGACAGAAGTTCGCACAGAACAAGTAGATAGCTTTAGACTGATTAGCGTTTGCAATTCAGAGGACTAGATTAAACTGTGTTTAATAACATAGGGCTAGCTCATGGGTGTGATAGTAAGAAGGTGATAAGTATTTGGACTTCGAATGTTCACGGTAAGAAGACTCTTTATTTGACTTTTAATATGCATACATTATGTGAAGAAGGGAACTTGTTTCAGCAAAACAGTCAGAGCATTACCAGAGGGTAAAGACGCTCGCAATAAAGGTAGCGCTCAAGAAGCAGAGACATTGAAAATAATGCACAATTATATGCAAAGTGGTTAACTATGATCAACTGATAGCCAGGAAAGGCTGTTATATAACTGAGTAATGAGGCAAAGTCCTTCATAAGGATAACTGAGCAAGGGTATTTGCAACGCAATGACAGCAATGAAAGGATTCATGCGCTCTCTCATTTCAGCGTAAGTATAGGTGCCACTACAGATGTACTTGACGTAGAATTTTTGTGTATGAACTAGAAATTGATTACAATACCATTATTTGAGTTAGGATTGACAGAGTCAATACTGGAGAGAATAAGCTCCCATGGACTTAGGGAGGCTCTGGGAAGAGTCCTAAACATATAGGTAGCAACGGCAGAAAATAATGTAGATAGATAACCAAGAGTCTGCAGAAGAGAAAATTTGGTTATCTTTGAAAATCTATTGAATCAGGGACAGGAGGTATAGATGGAAATGGAGATTTATGTCATATGCACTCTGTTGGTTATTTTGGATTTTTGTATTATGTAAATAAAATTGTTACAAATTTGGATTCACACCACACCAGTTTGTTTGCGTTGTAAAAGGTAATGGAGGGGGTGCGTGAAAAAGTTATAAACACACACACACACACACATATATATATATATATATATATATATATATATATATATATATATATATATATATATATATATCAAGAAACTCTGCTATACGGTGTAGTCACTGTACAACAACATTAGGAGGGAAGAACGAGTCCAGTGAAATAAAAGAAACGAACCATATCTCATCCAGGAATCGCAATCTCTGGCGGTGATGGCCAATCCATAAGAGATAGTTCTTACTTGGAAGATGAGTCAATAAAGTAAATTGACAACTTGAACATACAACAACTAGGCCTGCCATCTGTCACCTAGTTTACTTTATAAAGAAAGACCCTGCACTGTCACATTATACCAATCGGTGCCTTTTGGACCAGTCTTTATAACCACACGGCACGGTGACAGCTGTATGAAAGGAAGAGTGAATAATTTTCTTTGTTACAGAGACTTTACCAAAATTTGATTCGCTTAAACTTATTAACTTTACTGGGTAGCATCTAGTAGGAACCTGTTTACTTTACTGCCTACTCTGCAACATAGTGCTAACCTTTGACCTTTGGATTATTAACTTTTTGGGTTTTTTTTTCTTCTCCAGAGCACATTTATTCTGCTATTTTCATATGTATGTAAATCTGATTTTAATTGATCTTTCTTTAGATATTTGGTGTTGTCAAGTTTAATGATAATAAACAACAAAGAAAACTTAACATTGTGTATTGGTCAGACTCATACCCAATTAACCATAGTTTTTCACGTTTGTGTGTCGTGTTGTCAGATAGTTTTTTTTGTGTGTAGTTAAGCTTATATTTATTTTTTATAGGGAGGGCAAGGTTGTCTTGTTCTAAAGAATAGTAGTATAGATAGGCTGGAATAGAGAAACTCATTCCATAGACAAATTTTGTTCCCTAAATTATCACCTGTGAAATCTATTTCTCACATCTTTTCTCACGTACTTATCACTATCCTCTCTACTCAGACGGCCTAAAAATAGCTCTCAACCTGTCAGTAGGACAATGTTATCCCTCATCTTAAAGCTTTGTCTTCCTCTTGCACGTTTTAATGGACTCTTCCTGCTATTGTGGACTTCAATAAGGTGGTTATTTTGTGGACTTCAATAAGGTGGTTATTTTGTGGACTTCAATAAGGTGGTTATTTTGTTATGATCAAAATATATAAGCTGTATCATTTTTATCTCTCTCTTTAATTCTGATTCTAATCTAAGGTTTACTTGGGCCTCTTAATTTGTTTTCTTCTCTTTCCATGAGACGTACCCCATTCTTCTATATACCCACATATCAAAAAATTCAATTCTTACGTCCGACTGTTTGTTCATTGACACTGTTTCGATACCATTCAGTAATGAATATATATATATATATATATATATGTATAAAATTAAATGATTGTCGGAATGAATGTGTGAACTAATTCTTTAGATGTTTGTATTTTTCCATTGCTTTTGAATAAAGATTTAGCCATTCATGTTCTGTCCTTGATTTCAGTTTGATATCTACCATATTATGTTATTGCATTACCCATATATCAAACACAAATTAGTCATAAATACCTTGCTTTTGCAGCGGAAATCATTTCTGCGAGAGGTTGTGTCACTTACGCATGTCAACCAAGAGCAACAAGTGCGCCCAACGTTACATTTCTCATTCTCCATTCGACACTGTAAACATGAACTATTATAAGTTAAAATATCTATCCTAACGATATTGCTAATGTATCGGAAATTCTCACAACACGTGGAATGATATCACCATCTCATACAACCTCATACAGTTAGTCAATCAACTTACGAGAGTTACAGACTCATTATCTACACTAATTGATCATATCTATACGACCTGTCCAGAAAACCTTATAGAATGCACAGTCACACAGACATCATTAAGTGACCACTATCCTATTTGCTGTACCTGGACGAGGAAGGGGTTTAAAGCACCTAAAACGGAACTCATCACAGTCAATTACAGAAATTTCAAAAACTTTAACCTTCAATTATTCCTACTAGATTTACAAATATCCCCTCTCTCATACGTGTACCAACTTCCGCATCCAGAAGAAGCCATAACATACTGGACACAAACTTTCAACAACGTATTCAACAAACATTTTCCTATAAAGCAGGTTCGTGTCAAAAACATCAGAAAAACCCCATGGATAACCAACGAAATATTATCAACAATGAGAGAGCGGGACGAAGCACATAAGCTCAAAGATTTCAGCAGGTATCGGATGCTTAGAAACAAAGTACAGTACTTCATTCGTCAGGAAAAGAAACTACATTTCAGAAAGATGATTCAAGACAAAGCAAACAGTAAAGAAGTCTGGTCAGCCATTAGAACACTAACACACAAATCAAAGTCACTAAACTCTTTACCAAAAAGCTGCTCCCTCACGGCAACTCATTTTAGCAACCACTTCAAAACAGAAATTAGCCATCTCAAGTCGACACTGAAGCCAATGGACTGTGATATTAGTAAATTGACAGCCTTCTGCAACACTGAACACACTATAACAGATCTAAGACATATTCCTTTTCTAACAGTACATGAAGTTCTTAAATATATCTTGGCATTAAAAAACAACAATTCATCTGGGCTTGATGGTATCAGCAATAAGATTCTACGTTACGCTGCGCCCATCATTTGCGACTCCTTAACTTATGTGTACAACCAATGTATTGCACACAACTACTTCCCCACAGCATTTAAATCTGCTAAAGTGTGTCCCCTCTATAAATCTGGCTCACATAGCGATCCCAACAGCTACAGACCAATATCCCTTCTATCATCTCTTTCAAAACCACTAGAGAAACATATTTACAACACCACATTTCAACACTTAACAACAAACAAACTGCTCATTGATAGCCAGTTAGGTTTCAGACCCAAATATTCCTGTCACACAGCTCTCACCAAAATGGCAGACAACTGGCTGTCGAACGTAAATGATGGAAAATTAAGTGGTGCTGTTTTTGTTGACTTCAAAAAAGCATTTGACATGACTGACTACACTATCTTGGCTCAAAAGTTGGAAACCCTCAGAACAGGCCCTAATCCCCTAAACATCATCAAATCCTTCCTGGCAGATCGACAACAGTTAGTGCTTCACAACAACTCGACATCAGATTTCTCGAAGATAGATACAGGAGCACCGCAGGGCTCTCTTCTTGGGCCCCTACTCTTCGTAATGTTCATCAACGACCTGCCACTACATCTAAAATTTTCAACTTGTGACCTCTTTGCAGATGATTGTACTATCTACACTAGTGACAATGACTGCGTGTCACTTGAAATGACTCTTCAAAGCGATGGACACAATCTAACAAAATGGAGTAATATGAATCGTATGCGAGTAAACCCAGCAAAAACGAAATCTATGTTGATTACAACCAGACAGAAACTCCTAAGCTGCACCAAAAGATCGCTACAGCTACACGCGGAATCAATACAAATTGAACATGTAACAGAACACAAAGTTCTAGGGATCACGATTGACCAGCACTTAACGTGGAAGTTTAATGATTGTCAGAATGAATGTGTGAACTAATTGTTTAGGTGTTTGTATTTTTCTCATGCTTTTGAATAAAGATTTAGCCGTTCATGTTCTGTCCTTGATTTCAGTTTGATATCTGCTATATTATGTTATTGCATTACCAATATATCAAACACAAATTAGTGATAAATACCTTGCTTTTGCAGCGGAAATCATCTCTGCCAGAGGTTGTGTCACTTACGCATGTCAACGAAGAGCAACAAGTGCCCCCAACATTACATTCCTCATTCTCTTTTCGACACTGTAAATATGAAATATACTTACTTACTTACTTAGTCGTTCCCCTTCTACCGTGAGGTGTAGAGGTTTGGAAGAGAGAGCGCCAGACTATCCTATCGGCTGTCTTCCTCCTGGCCTGGTTCCATTCTAGTCCTCGATCCTTCAAGATTGTCTAATGTTGTCCTCCCAGCGGACTCTGGGTCGTCCTCGGGGTCTGGATCCTTGGCTCTTTGTTTCCCATGCTTGTCGTGGTATCCGATCTTCTCCCATTCTGCAGACATGGCCAAACCATCTTAATTGGGTCTGTTCTACTTGGGTCTGCAGGGGGTAGGATTTAAGGCCTTGACGTATCGTCTGGTTCCGTACCATGTCTCTTCTTGTTACTTCAACCACCTTCCTCAGATACCTCATTTCTGAGGTTTGGATCTGGCTTTTATGGGTTGTAGTCAATGCCCATGACTCGCATCCGTATGTCAAGACTGGGACATAGGTAGAGCGGTATACAGCCATCTTCGTTTTCTTACCAACCTCTCTCTTGCTGAGGAATCCTCGATTTATGGCCTGAAAAAGTCTCCCAGCTGCTGCTTTTCGAGTGGCCAACTCTTCTTTGATGCCTCCCTTTCGATCTATAATAGCTCCGAGGTATTTAAAGTGGTCGACCTGCTCCAGGACCTGTTCTCCCAGCTTAATCTGATGTTTTCTTTCTTCTCGTGATATCACCATGGATTTTGTTTTAGAGCTGCTTATGACCATCCCTCTCTTCTCCAGCTCTTCCTTCCAGACTTGCAGGTTGGATTGGAGAAAATATGAAATATTATAAGTTAAAATAAATGTCTATCTATCTATCTATCTATCTATCTATCTCTATCTATCTATCTATCTATCTATCTATCTATCTATCTATCTATCTATCTATCTATCTATCTATCTATCTATCTATCTATCTATCTATCTATCTATCTATCTATCTATCTATCTATCTATCTATCTATCTATCTATCTATCTATCTATCTATCTATCTATCTATCTATCTATCTATCTATCTATCTATCTATCTATCTATCTATCTTTCTATCTATCTATCTATCTATCTATCTATCTATCTATCTATCTATCTATCTATCTATCTATCTATCTATCTATCTATCTATCTATCTATCTATCTATCTATCTATCTATCTATCTATCTATCTATTTAACTACGTGATGATCTTGAACATACTGGCATTGAATGTTTATGGCTGGAAATAAAACTCAGCAACCTGACCCCCGTTTTAATTGGTTACCTGTACCGAAATCCTAGATCTTCTACTGTATCGTTTGACACATTCTCACGGATGATGGACAACGTTTGGGCTTCTTCGAAGGAAATTATTCAACTGGGGGATTTCAATATTGACCTTCGCAAACCGAACAACACGTGGAATGACATCATCATCTCATACGACCTCATACAGTTAGTCAATCAACTCACGAGAGTAACAGACTCATCATCTACACTAATTGATCATATCTATACGACCTGTCCAGACAACATTATAGAATGCACAGTCACACAGACATCATTAAGTGACAACTATCCTATTTGCTGTACCTGAACGAGGAAGGGGTTTAAAGCACCTAAAACGGAACTCATCACAGTCAATTACAGAAATTTCAAAAACTTTAACCTTCAATTATTCCTACTAGATTTACAAATATCCCCTCTCTCATACGTGTACCAACTTCCGCATCCAGAAGAAGCCATAGCATACTGGACACAAACTTTCAACAACGTATTCAACAAACATGTTCCTATAAAGTAGGTTCGTGTCAAAAACATCAGAAAAACCACATGGATAACCAACGAAATATTATCAACAATGAGAGAGCGGGACGAAGCACATAAGCTCAAAGATTTCAGCAGGTATCGGATGCTTAGAAACAAAGTACAGTACCTCATTCGTCAGGAAAAGAAACTACATTTCAGAAAGATGATTCAAGACAAAGCATACAGTAATGAAGTCTGGTCAGCCATTAGAACACTAACACACAAATCAAAGTCACTAAACTCTTTACCAAAAAGCTGCTCCCTCACGGCAACTCATTTTAGCAACCACTTCAAAACAGAAATTAGCCATCTCAAGTCGACACTGAAGCCAATGGACTGTGATATTAGTAAATTGACAGCCTTCTGCAACACTGAACACACCATAACAGATCTAAGACATATTCCTTTTCTAACAGTACATGAAGTTCTCAAATATATCTTGGCATTAAAAAACAACAATTCATCTGGGCTTGATGGTATCAGCAATAAGATTCTACGTTACGCTGCGCCCATCATTTGCGACTCCTTAACCTATGTGTACAACCAATGTATTGCACACAACTACTTCTCCACAGCATTTAAATCTGCCAAAGTGTATCCCCTCTATAAATCAGGCTTACATAGCGACCCCAACAGCTACAGACCAATATTCCTTCTATCATCTCTTTCAAAACCACTAGAGAAACACATTTACAACACCACATTTCAACACTTAACAACAAACAAACTGCTCATTGGTAGTCAATCAGGTTTCAGATCCAAACATTCCTGTCACACAGCTCTGACCAAAATGGCAGACAACTGGCTGTCGAACGTAAATGATGGAAAATTAAGTGGTGCTGTTTTTGTTGACTTCAAAAAAGCATTTGACATGATTGACCACACTATCTTGGCTCAAAAGTTGAAAACCCTCAGAATAGGCCCTTGTCGTGAAACGACTCTCCCCGACTTTTTCTTATGTCTATTATTTTATCCCTCTACAAATTTCTCCTATCATTTGACAAGAAACCAAAAATCTCTGGCTAGATTGTAACAAATTCCCTTCACATATCTTTTTCATTCTTATAATGAAAAAGTCTCTCTCTAGTTTTAGATTTCACAGTATTCGCTAGCCTCAGGATTCAGGTCGACCCAAAAATACAGCTGGAATTTTGGGAGGAAACTTTAAACCATTAGACCGCTACCATCCTTCGAAGGAGACGGAATCTATGGGCCTTTGAGTGGGCATTACTGTTGCGAAATATTCGTAGTGAATTCAGTTGAGCGAAGTAAGTAGATCTAACTAATACTGCTGATTTTATAACATGAATAGTCATATGTTTATCCACAGCTTGTTATTGCAGAAACTTTTTTGTAAAGTTTAAATGCATTTCCATTTTCAGTGACAATAATTGTTATTTGCATATTTACAGATCACTCAAACTAATGTATGAGTTTGCTGAGGTCCTAGACCTAATTAACCACTGATCTTTATTTCACAGCCTGGCAGAAATAAGACAGGGTTAAATAATATGATGTTTATTATTGTTGTTACTTTGGAATTTGCATATTGATCCAAGCAAAACAGAAGTGTCTTTGTGGTGCTTCTATTTTCTATTTCTTATAAGGCTTCAGTGTTCTCTGTCAAGACCACAAGCTTGATACAAATGTTCTCAATCACTTCTTCTCCCTTTATCAAATATGGGACATTAATTTTTGCATCATGGAATGTTCTTTATATGTATTTAATGCAATCTTATGCACATACCATGTTTGATGATTGAAGAACTATTTTATTATCAGTTATGTGAATGTTATTTTCTACAGGAACCAGGACTTTAAGAATGTTTACAAGTATTTAACTATTTAATGAAATTACCACTTTGACTGACAAAATGTAAGTCAGTAGTTCTCAAGCCTTGAGACCATGACTACCCTCCACATGATTTACTGCTCGAGTAAGCAAGAATGTAAATCATTGGTTCTCAGACCTTGGCAGCAATGACACCCCAACAGGTTAAAGCAACATGGGAAACTATTACCCGGTGGTTCTCAAACCATTGTTGACAGAGACCCAAAATTAAAATACTGCTCTATGGGCACTAGGTGAACCAGTGGTTCTCAACCAATTGATGACCCCAGCCCATATGTCACAGTTTGTGAAACTCATTGCCACATGGGGAAAACCACTGCTGTAAATAAGCAGAAAGCCAGATAGAGACTGAGAACTCAAGATATGCTATAATGTCAGTTAAGAAGGAGTATTTCATAAATAAGGATAGTTATCATTGTGTTAATTTACTATTTGATGGACGCTTACCGGCCATCAGACTTAGGAGATGACTGCTCTTGAAACCACTAACGGTACTTAATTGTTTCCAGTCCACCCAGGTTGCGGTTACAAAGTAAAAACCCAGGTTGCGGTTACCAGATACTAAACCAGGTTGCGGTTACCAGATACCTAAACCAGGTCCAGGATACGAGTCCATGGTACCAAAGATTACCCTTACCCACCATACCCTATCAAATAGGTTATCATACCCAACCATATCCTATCACCCAGTAACCATACCACACATCCCATAAGCAGAAGAGGTATTCAGCAGAGATGACTTACCCCATCCTTATCTGTGATGTGCACTGAGTCCAGGGAAACAAACTCTGACACCCTCTGAACCCATAGAACTGTTTATGAGACCAAAGTGCTGGAGCATACAAAACCAAGAGAGTCCGAACACAAATCATCTCCGCAGCTACTACAGTCCTTGAGGAGATGAGTATTAACACCTACCAGCAAAACTACCATAGAAGAGATCTACTGTCCATATGATGACAACACTAGTTGTTTTTTTTAAAATAAACAGTAGAGCTAAACTTTTTTCATATTTATATGTTAATTCAGAGATGTAAGATTTTATACCCTTTTATTCAATTTAACTTTACAGTGTCTGTTGTTTTTTTCTTTTGTTAACTTTATTTGGGCTGTATTTTTGTTTTAAATATAAATCTACACCCTGGGGGCTCAGCCATATGTCAATTAATTTCTATTGGGTCGGGATATTTTGAATGTGGCTGGACACCAAACCTCTCTCTCAACCTTATGTGCTTTACACAGTCCTTTTGTAGGATTCCTGACGAAGAAATTATCGTCCAGGAATTATCCTGTTTAGGTACCAGAATTCTCTTTTAAGTAAATTTCTAGTACACTATTTCCCGAGGAGAGGCAGTTTCTTCTAACTCGGAAGCTATCAATAAGACATTATTATCTTTATTCTTCCATTCCATTCAAGCTGTCCTATCTCCTCAAAACACATCGCGACAGCCCTAATCCACTAAACTTCTTCTTCTTCTTCTTCGTACACTCTCAGACGTCCACTTGAATGTTCTCAAAAAAAAACTGTCGTCAGTTTGAGGCTATTTGAATCCCCGTAAAGCTTTTCCACGAAAGAAGCTGGCGTCGGCCATATGCATTTTCTCTGTACCACATATAAGGGGCAACTTTGAAGCAGATGTTCAGCAGTCATTTTATCAGTGCCACAGTTACACTGATCGGTAGTTCCTATCTTTAGCTTGTTGAATAGATGGTATCTCAATCTGTTGTGGCCAGTGTGGAGTCTGAAGATTACCACTTGTTCTCTTCTGTGGAGCTGGTAGTAAGCATCATTCTGTGTGTGCCCTGGATGTTCTACATTCCATTTGTTTCTGTAACTGATTCTGATAAAACTCTTTGCCTTCTCAACAGTTATGTTTGCATCAGGCTGAGGTAGATGTGAACCTTCTTTTGCCATTCTGTCAGCCTCTTCATTACCGTTGATGTTACAATGAGATGGGATCCATTGGATCACAACACTTTTGAATCGTTGACAAAGTTTGTGGAGCACTACTCTGAGATCATCCAGGTCTGTATTATTTTGGCTTTTCAACGTTGCAATTACTGACTGTGCATCAGTAAAGAAAGCCACTTGTCTCTTTGCGCTTTCTTCTGTCAATATAACCTCTGCTGCAGTTTTAAAGGCCTCTGCCTCTGCTCTGAAGTTGCTGGAGAATCGTCCTATCGCCACTGACAGCCTTTTTTCTGCATCAGTGCTTAAGGTCAGAAAGACACCCCCACCTCCATTTTCTGTTGCATTTGTTGCTGATCCATCTGTGTATGCATGGGTCCAGGTGTTGTGTGGATAATGTGTCTCTATGTATTTTGTCGCTATGGATTTTCTATCTGTTGCAGTTTGGCTCTTTTTACATTCAATTCCAGGAATGTTTTCTATCATTTTAGGGCAACGATTTTGTTTCCAAACTGGAAGCTTGTATGCAGTGTAGATGGGTTTAACAGTGGATATTTCATCTATGGATACTGCTCTCATTTGTAGTTTGGTTGATTCTACAAAATTACTTCGTTTCAGTCTTTGCCTTCTAAGAGCGTTTATTCTATGGCACATTGGGTGGTCTGTTAGTCTTTTGAATTTTTCGGCCTGTTGCTGAGCCCTGCAGTCTCTTCTATCTGTCATTGGCTAGAGGCAAGTAATCTTTTCGAGTTCTTTTATAGGTGTTAAATCAACTAGACTATTATTCTACACCTCACATATACAGACACATCTAGATTACTGCTCTACACTATGGGATTGTTGCCCTGCTTCCACCTCGAAGAGACTGCACCCCCTGCAAAAGAGAGCAGTACGTCTGATCACCGATAATCGCACGACACCACACACAAGGACAGGAAAAGAACCAAAAATACTGTCGCTAAAAAAAGTCTTCTCTACAAAAAAGCCAAGCTAACTCACACAATTCTATCTAACAATGCCCCGTCGTACCTACGATCATTGCTTCAAACCAGTAGAAGAGAGGGACAACAATTACATTAGCTACGTCTGTGTAGTGGTTTTGATGGTATTGTATGGTTGAGATGTTACCTAGTGTAATGAATGAGGTCAGCTGTGAAGGCTCCTGAGATAAATGTTGATGCGAATTACAGAAGGCCCTTCTTACTACCACTTACGACCTCAAACATATCTTTTTTTCTCAACTAATATGAATGTAGCTACGTTAAAGAAGTCTAGGATACTTTTTTTTTTTTTTCGTACGCCCGCTAATACTCGTGGCGAAATCTCAGGTTATTGTTAGTGTCTATCCTGACATTGATTTTACGTGAATATCCCTTTTCTTGTACAGAGACAGGTGTCCCTCGCCATTCAGGCAGATACTAGCCGAATTCGGAGGTACCCATTAGAGCTGGGTCGGCTCAGGAGCCGCCAATCCCTGGTCGACGACACTCCTTCAAATGTCCTCGCCAGGTCTCGAGTTAATCCAGTCCAATTCCCGGTCGACGAAAAATCCTCAAATGCCGTCGCCCGGGTTTGATCCTGAATCACCCGGTCGCCAGAGCGGTGTTGTAACCACTACGCTAGCGCGGCTCGTCTAGGGTACTGAAATGTAATGTGTTGTAGTAGATTACACACACACACACAGATATTTAATAAGTCTAATAATAATAATAAAGTTTATAACACACTGAACTAACTCAGGCTGTTTTAGTTTTAAATATTAAATCTTTTGTTAAATTTATTTGTTCTGAACCAAATGTTTGTTGGTCAGAACATATGAAATATTATGGAGTTATAAATGGAATGCATAATTATATGACATAATAAAATGGAATGTGATTACAAAGGTATGTTATAAGTCTGGTTAATATTAATTATATTAGATTGTCCCAGGAGAACTATTACTGAATGTACTGTTTGGGGTGGTATCGTCACGCCCAGTCCGTGACTACCAAACATTGTCCATTGACTTATGGGATGAATACATGGTTTATTTTCCCAGAATGGTATGTCTTTATTAGATGGTGAATTAGTTGGTGAATTAGTTGGTAAATTAGTTGGTGAATTCGTTGGTGAATTTCCAGCAGGCCAGATCTCACTTATCTCGACTGCGTTGATCTTGTACAAGAGTCTGGTGGCCCTTCCTCTCCGTGCTGGAGTACACTATTCGGCTGCTCTGACACAATGTTGGACTGCACTGGTCCACGCTTGTGTATTTCACAACAGCATGTGGCACCTCTTCGGTGCCAAACAGAAACTCACAATTCTGAAATAAAAGTTTTGTGGCATGTGTCAGAACTCTACATACTGAGCCACTTCTGCACACAACACTACACAACAACACCACACACAGACTGGGTCAGATTTGTCTGACCACACAGCACATCTTACCCAGTTGTTTTCACATAGTACTAGTTCCCCAAGACTACATTGCATCTGAGATATGTTCAATAGTTTCCTTCTATTCAATAAGATAGGTGATATGTTCCACTGATCTCAACAATAGATCCGCCTTCCATAGTTTTAGTAGGCGTCTATATATTTGGTTTGTCTCTAGACCCTGAATTTGGGCTGGGGATCTAGAGCGAGCACTTACTTGTCGTAATCATTTTAAATGATATGGCAGTATCAATCACTCGAAATATTAAAATGTACAAAAGAAATACTTTCATTCTTACCAGAATTCAGAATTGAGAACACATTTAAATGCTAGCAAAACTCAGCTGAGCTGCTGGCTATATGATGGCGTCCCACTAAAATTATGTATTATCTTCTGGAAACAACACCACAGGCACTAAACCACTGTGTCTCTGGACAGTCTTGTAACGAATGGCAAAAATGCGCATCTGTGTCCTGCCAATATGATTTCATTCATCCAATCACCGACTCCCCCCCTAACTTTCAAATCTACAACCAAAAGTCAAATTTCAGTCAGCTCTCAGTCAAGTATGTATTACTGTCTGTTGGTCCGTCTGTCTCTACTTGTTTTTCATACAAAAAACACGCTTGGTTCTTGGACCAACGCCATGCAATACCCTACACACTTCTGCCTCCGAAGTTATTTTTAGCCACAATTCTCCACCTTTCCCCTCTCTTTAATTACAGCTCGATTTTAGCACTTGCGTGTCTCAAGGCCGAAAATTTTGAAACTTTAGTGACATTTTTTTAACAGTGCAGTCGCTCGTCTGATATGAACAACACAGTCTTTTGTCAATATCTTCCTTATTATCTATCCGTCTGTATAATTTAAAGTATATTATTTCTCTGCTCAAGACGGGCTATCAAACTAGCTAGGTTTTATATTCATAACATTATTATTAAGAAAAAGTTACTTTTTCAAGGTTAGTTTTTTTTTTTTTTGAAATATGTTCGAGAACCTTCTCCACGGCGTTTGCCGCTGAATTCAAATAACAACCAAGTATCGTAAAAGTCCAAGAAATGACTGTTTCTGACAAGAGCCAAAGTCGTTTTTTGTCCATTTCCTTACCTTGTGTCAACTAGTGACGTGAATTTTTTTTCTTTTACTACCAATTGCGTCTTTTAGCCTTTCGATATTCAAACACGTGTTCAGTCATATTTTTCCTTTTGTGTGTTCTCCGTTTCTCTCCCGTCTACAAAGGGTAAACGTTTCGTCTGCACGTCTAACTCGTTAGTTTTAAATGGCGGTGGGAAAACGGGCATGGGCGAGCATGTCTCCTAGTATCTTACGCATTATTTTTATTCCTACATTTTATCGTTAAATTTGGAGATATTTTAACGTTGTATCATGGTAAATTCATCACACATCTTCCCACCTGAGAACATGCACTACGGCAAGTTCCAAAACCAGTGATACACATAGATAAAATTACTCCTCACGCCTGCCACTACTCTAATCTTGATCACAGGGGTGCCGACTGAGGAAATCTGCACCGACATTCAATGACCCTGGGATGTATTCGATAATAAACTGATAAGGTTGCAATAATAAAGACCATCTCAACAATCTTGCGTTTTCATGCTTAGCCTGAGATAAGAATACCAGGGGCTGATGATCCGTCTGGACCACAAAAGTCCTACCATACAGATAGATTTGAAACTTTTTTATCGCCCAGATTAACGCTAAACATTCTTTTTCGCTTGTGGAATATCCTTGCTCCGCTTTATTCAATTTGCGGCTTGCATAAGCGACTGGGTTCAGTTCCCCATCGGGTGAAGATGACCTTTGCAACAAAGCCGCCCAGCGGCCTACATTTCTTGCATCTGTTCTCACCACAAAGTCCTGTGTCAAATCAGGCAACTTGAGAATAGGCTTGCTAGTGAGTTTATCCTTTAACTCTTGAAAAGCCACTTCACATTGCGCAGTCCAAACAATTTTATCTGGAAGTCCCTTGCGAGTCAGATCAGTCAGAGGAGCACAAATAGAGTTAAAATTTTGATATATTTTTGGTAAAATCCACATAATGACACGAATGATCGCACGTCCTTTTTTGTTTGTGGTCTAGGTGCTTTCTGCAGTTTTTCCAAGTTCTTGGGGTCAGGGGTCATGTTACCCTGATATACAGTGTGTCCCAAGAATTCCAACTCTTTGCATCCAATACAACATTTTGTTGGCCTAGCAGTTAAGTTCGCCTCCCTAAGCCTATCAAATAACATTTTCAGAGAGTTAATGTGTTTTTCAAATGTCTCTGTGGCGACGAGAATATCATCCATGAAATTCGTGATACATGGGTTATTCAAGGGATCCAACAATTTGCGCATCATCCTTGAAAATACACTCGCAGAATTTTTCAATCCGAATGGTAGCATGTTGAATTCATAATGTCCTTCCGAGGTGCTAAAAGCTAAATAAGGTCTCACTTCAGGCTTCACTGGAATCTGGTAATAGCCTTTACTATGATCCACCTTTGAAAAGTATTTTGCCTTGTTTAATCTGGCAAATAACTGTTTTGTGTCTGGTAATGGATCCACTTGTCCTTCTGTGACAGCATTCAGTTTCCTGTAATCTATGCACAGTCTGTGTTCCCCAGATGGTTTCCTCAACAAAACTACACTGGAGCTAAAAGATGATTCACTGTGTGAAATAATCCCCTCCTTCAACAAATAATCTATTTCTTCTTTCAATGCCTTCTCCTTCGCGAACGGAATAGAATAGGCTCTCATACAGATTGGGTTTGAGTCTACCAGTTTCATGTCATACTGTAGCAAATTTGTATGTCCTGGTTTATCTGTTAATACATTTGTATGTTCCTCTAGAACCTGTTGAACTCTCTCCCTCTGATTTTTAGTCAGGTGCTTACTGACTTTTACTTGTGCCGCTGTTTCACAAGGATGTAATGGGTATTCATGTAAGGTGAGTGGTTCTTTTTGCATTTGAGTTGCGATAGCCAAGGTCAGTAAGGGGGTGCTTTCCTGGAGTGGTTTGTCCAGATACTTCTTTAACAGGTTTAGATGATAAACTTTCTCCTTCCCCTTTTTATCAATTTTATAGTTTGTTCTAGACACCTTCTCTAGAACCGTATATGGACCTTGCCATTCAATTTGTAATTTATTCTGGCTGCCGGGTAGTAGAAGAAGCACCTTCTCTCCCACAGCTAGTTCTCTGTCATTTGCCTTCCTATTAAAATAAGCTGCATGTTTCTTCCTGGCTTGTCTCAAATTATCATTTGCCAGTTTCCATCCAGCTTTCAGACGAGTGGTCAGTTCGTTCACATATTGATACGATGAGGTAACAGTCTCTTCTGCCTTCTCATCTGTTCAGGTCCTTAATAAAGCTTCCAATGGACCTTTTATTGGCCTCCCAAATAGCAGAGTTGCGGGAGCCATCCCGGTTGAACTATGTGGTACCTCCCGATACGCAAACAACGCGGCGGGCAGGAATTGATCCCACAGATCCGGTTTTTCGTGTGATAGCTTCCTCAGGATAGAAATGAGAGTCCCATTGAACCTCTCTACCTGGCCGTTCCCTTGTGGATGGTACGGACTACAATGAAAGTGTCTGGCTTGAAATAGCTTAAAAACGTCTTCCGTTAGTTTCCCCTTGAACTGTGAGCCATTATCAGTCAAGATTTGATGCGGGAATCCTAATCTTGTGAATATTGTAAGTAGTGCCTCTGCTACATGTTTTGAATCAATTGATGGCAGGGCTACCGCCTCTCCCCACATAGAACAAGTGTCCACCAGAGTAAGGATGTAACTGTTCCTCCTCTTGGTCCGAGTGAGAGGTCCCACAATATCCACTGCAACCCTCTCATAAGGTGTTCCCACTATGGGCATTTCCCCTAGAGTTGCAGGAGCAGTCCAGTGCTTTGGAGCTACCCTTTGACATTCTGGGCAGGATTTGTCATATCTTTTTATATCCTCCGTTATCCCTGGCCAGAAGTAATGACAAGCTATACGCTGTCCTGTGGCGCTGACCCCCATGTGACCACTGAAGGGAATCGCATGCCCGAGTTCCATCACTTTATCCCTATATGAAGTGGGAAGAACCAGCTGGTTGTGACCATTTGTTCCAGTTCCGGCCTTCCTATATAATAATTTGTTCTTCATAAAGTATTCTCCTTTGCTTGGAGGTGTGTGGCATTTGGGCAATTTTTTAAAACATGGCTTGAGTGTCCTATCCTCAGCCTGCGCCTTCCTCATCTCCTCTGGATGAGCATTTATAGGTTCACCTTCTTCCTCCTTTTTCTGTGACCTGGTCTGCACTGTCGCCATGATCACAGGTCTCTCGGGATTCCCCAAGAAGACGTACCTACACCCCAATATCAGAGGGTAGATTGGTTCATCTATCACTGCTGCTCTGATTTCTCCTTCACATAGCGAGTTTTCACCGTTATCCTTGCGATGGGAAGTGTCATGAGTGGTATGTCCTTAGTCGCCCCTTGTATTTCCACTGTTTCTGTGGTATACTGACTTGGGTCCACTAGGCTAGACTTCACAACTGAATCATAATCCAAACCTGTATCATAAAGGCACCTTATGGTGACCCCATTACAAATAGCATCCTCACAAACTGGGGGGTGATAAGGTTCCTGCTGTCCATTAGGATTAACCTTTAATCTTTGAGTCCCCGACTTCATTGCAGCAATGTTTGAAGGTTTCCTTCTACAAAATTCGGTGTTATGGTTGTCTTTCTTACACCATTTGCACCATCTTTTTCCTTGGTTTAACGGTTTTCTTTCATTATATTTTTGGTCATTGAACTGTGAGTTTCTGTCACGATAGTCATTTCTTGGCCTATCAAAGTTTGTCCTGCCTTTATTACTCTGTTCTCGGTTATCAAATTTATTAAATTGCTGTGGAGCTTTAAAATTTTCTATGTGCTTCTTTTTAGTGCCACTTACCTCTGCCTGGGCTGCCTGATACCTCTCAGCGACATTTAAAACCTCCCCCAACCTCTCTGCACCTTGTTCCATGAGAAATTTTCTCAAGTCTGGAGCCATGGACTCTCTTAATTGCTCTATCATGATCATTTCTTTAAGATCTTGGGTCTTCCCCAGAGCAGTCCATTTCTCCAAATAGGTTTCCAGTCTGGCAGAGAATTGGTGGTATGTCTCCCCAGACAACAGTTTGGCATTTCTAAATTTCTTACGGTAAAATTCACCATTTTTTTCGTATCTTAATAACAAAGCCTGCTTTAGCATGTCATAATTGTCTTGGTCTTCTCTGTTCATTTTTGCGAAGACTTCATAAGAAGTACCTCTCAATCCCTGTGATAACTTTAAACTCCACCTCTCTCTCTCTCTAACCCATATGTAGTAGCTAATAATTCAAAACGACTGAGGTACCCCTCGATGTCATCGTCTTTCTCAACAAAATGGTCTAAATGAAACCCCATAGCTGAGTTTGAGACTCCCTGACTGGGCGTAGCATCTGAGGCAAAAGGGCTGGCACCATTTTCAGGAGCATGGCCTTGTAATTCCAGCTCCCTTAGTCGTAATTCGTGCTCCCTTTGTAACCTTCTATCTTCTGCCTCCCTTTCGGCAGTCAACCTTTTTTCTTCTGCCTCCCTTTCGGCAGTCAACCTTTTTTCTTCTGCCTCCCTTCTCTTATCTTCTGCCTCCCTTTGCTGTCGTTTTTCTTCTGCCTCTAATGCTTTAGCCTCTTTGTCAGCCTCAATCTGCAGCCTCTTAAGTTCTTTATCAGCCTCAATTTGTAACCTCTTCTCTTCAGCTAACCTCCTATCTTCCCTTTCAATATACTTGTCACATTCAGCAGTTACATACTGAATTAAAACCTGACCTTCCATTCCCATTTCCTTCGCCGTTAGCACAGCAGCTGATCTGAACTTTGCCAGGTCAGCCATCATACAAAATGACAATGACCAGGGTAAATCTAATTACTTAATGACAGGTAATTCTACTTATCTAATGACAGGTAATTCTAAGTAATAAATAGACCAAGGTAATTCTAATTAATTAATTAACTAACTGGCTGTGAAGATTCACCAACTTTGATTTTCCATTTTTATTTTAAGGGACCCTTTTAAATTTTTACAATCTGTCGCCACTGGTTTAATTCTCCCACCAGGAGATTCTAATATTTATGATTATCTAAATATCCCTGGACAAGACCCCAATATTTGTAGTGGTTTTGATGGTATTGTATGGTTGAGATGTTACCTAGTGTAATGAATGAGGTCAGCTGTGAAGGCTCCTGAGATAAATGTTGATGCGAATTACAGAAGGCCCTTCTTACTACCACTTACGACCTCAAACATATCTTTTTTTTCTCTACTAATATGAATGTAGCTACGTTAAAAAAAGTCTAGGGTACTGAAATGTAATGTGTTGTAGTAGATTACACACACACACACACACAGATATTTAATAAGTCTAATAATAATAATAAAATTTATAACACACTGAACTAACTCAGGCTGTTTTAGTTTTAAATATTAAATCTTTTGTTAAATTTATTTGTTCTGAACCAAATGTTTGTTGGTCAGAACATATGAAATATTATGGAGTTATAAATGGAATGCATAATTATATGACATAATAAAATGGAATGTGATTACAAAGGTATGTTATAAGTCTGGTTAATATTAATTATATTAGATTGTCCCAGGAGAACTATTACTGAATGTACTGTTTGGGGTGGTATCATCACGCCCAGTCCGTGACTACCAAACATTGTCCATTGACTTATGGGATGAATACATGGTTTATTTTCCCAGAAAGGTATGTCTTTATTAGATGGTGAATTAGTTGGTGGATTAGTTGGTAAATTAGCTGGTGAATTCGTTGGTGAATTTCCAGCAGGCCAGATCTCACTTATCTCGACTGCGTCGATCTTGTACAAGAGTCTGGTGGCCCTTCCTCTCCGTGCTGGAGTACACTATTCGGCTGCTCTGACACAATGTTAGACTGCACTGGTCCACGCTTGTGTATTTCACAACAGCGTGTGGCACCTCTTCACAATTCTGAAATAAAAGTTTTGTGGCATGTGTCAGAACTCTACCTACCGAGCCACTTCTGCACACAACACTAGACAACAACACCACACAGACTGGGTCAGATCTCTCTGACCACACAGCACATCTTACCCAGTTGTTTTCACATAGTACTAGTTCCCCAAGACTACATTGCATCTGAGATATGTTCAATAGTTTCCTTCTATTCAATAAGATAGGTGATATGTTCCACTGATCTCAACAATAGATCCGCCTTCAATAGTTTTAGTAGGCGTCCATATATTTGGTTTGTCTCTAGACCCTGAACTTGGGCTGGGGTTCTAGAGCGAGCACTTACTTGTCGTAATCATTTTAAATGATATGGCAGTATCAATCACTCGAAATATTAAAATGTACAAAAGAAATACTTTCATTCTTACCAGAATTCAGAATTGAGAACACAGTTAAATGCTAGCAAAACTCAGCTGAGCTGCTGGCTATATGATGGCGTCCCACTAAAATTATGTATTATCTTCTGGAAACAACACCACAGGCACTAAACCACTGTGTCTCTGGACAGTCTTGTAACGAATGGCAAAAATGCGCATCTGTGTCCTGCCAATATGATTTCATTCATCCAATCACCGACTCCCCCCTTAACTTTCAAATCTACAACCAAAAGTCAAATTTCAGTCAGCTCTCAGTCAAGTATGTATTACTGTCTGTTGGTCCGTCTGTCTCTACTTATTTTTCATACAAAAAACACGCTTGGTTCTTGGACCAACGCCATGCAATACCCTACACACTTCTGCCTCAGAAGTTATTTTTAGCCACAATTCTCCACCTTTCCCCTCTCTTTAATTACAGCTCGATTTTAGCACTTGCGTGTCTCAAGGCCGAAAATTTTGAAACTTTAGTGACATTTTTTTAACAGTGCAGTCGCTCGTCTGATATGAACACACAGTATTTTGTCAATATCTTCCTTATTATCTATCCGTCTGTATAATTTAAAGTATATTATTTCTCTGCTCACGACGGGCTATCAAACTAGCTAGGTTTTATATTCATAACATTATTATTAAGAAAAAGTTACTTTTTCAAGGTTAGTTTTTTTCTTTTGAAATATGTTCGAGAACCTTCTCCACGGCGTTTGCCGCTGAATTCAAATAACAACCAAGTATCGTAAAAGTCCAAGAAATGACTGTTTCTGACAAGAGCCAAAGTCGTTTTTTGTCCATTTCCTTACCTTGTGTCAACTAGTGACGTGAATTTTTTTTCTTTTACTACCAATTGCGTCTTTTAGCCTTTCGATATTCAAACACGTGTTCAGTCATATTTTTCCTTTTGTGTGTTCTCCGTTTCTCTCCCGTCTACAAAGGGTAAACGTTTCGTCTGCACGTCTAACTCGTTAGTTTTAAATGGCGGTGGGAAAACGGGCATGGGCGAGCATGTCTCCTAGTATCTTACGCATTATTTTTATTCCTACATTTTATCGTTAAATTTTGAGATATTTTAACGTTGTATCATGGTAAATTCATCACAGTCTGCTCAAACCTAGGATCGACCTGTTCAAAAAGAGTCTAGCCTAATCTGGTGCCTACTTATGGAACAGAATCCCACACCACCTAAAAAACCTACCTACACAATATTCTTTTAACAAAGCACTTTTCAAACACTTCCTCAACACTGATTATCTACCCCCATAGAAACTGCATTTGCCTGTCAACATCTCATATATAGGTCAACATTTCTTTTCCTCCTCCGCTCGTTTTTTGTGAATAATTTGTTTTATATCCATGTAATATTATTATTATATTCACTTTAAAATATTATTATATAATGTAATGTCTGTGAGAATGTACCCGCATACCACTGCACATTAGAAATGTGATTTTTTTTTTTTTTTTAACTGCTCAAAGACTTTTCCTGCCACAGAAGTGCGTAAGAAAGCGTTATTATTATTATTTCATTTCCACCAAGAATGTATGGACATAAGCGAGAATGTGTTTATGTCATTGTTGTATTGATGATTGATGACACATTAAAAAATACAGATTAATTGTAGACGGATTGACCGCATGAGTGAGTGTCGGTATACAGAATTTTTTTATTTTTATTTATTGTTTTATTTATTTTATATTATTATTACTTTTTTTCCCCCAATTACTAGCTTGTATGTTTCAAACAAAAAAAAAACCTATTCATTTTTAAAAAAATTATGATTGCATAATGTAAATGAATGCTGTTATGGTAACATTATAATGTTGCATGCTTTTATATTAATGCTTAAAGCATCATGTGGGAATGAAAGGATATAGTATGCAAGATTAATGAGAGTGGAAGGGCAGAATGTTAGACGGCCCTGCGTGCGCAATTCTTTACCTTTCGAAAATAAAGTTCGTTCGTTCTATCTATCTATCTATCTATCTATCTATCTATCTATCTATCTATCTATCTATCTATCTATCTATCTATCTATCTATCTATCTATCTATCTATCTATCTATCTATCTATCTATCTATCTATCTATCTATCTATCTATCTATCTATCTATCTATCTATCTATCTATCTATCTATCTATCTATCTATCTATCTATCTATCTATCTATCTATCTATCTATCTATCTATCTATCTATCTATCTATCTATCTGTCTATCTATCTATCTATCTATCTATCTATCTATCTATCTATCTATCTATCTATCTATCTATCTATCTATCTATCTATCTATCTATCTATCTATCTATCTATGTGCTTGTCTGCCTGACTGTCTTTTCCCATTCGTCGATTCGCCGGCTGATCGTTAGGCCATCTATCTATATATTCATCTGTCGATAGAATCCACCTGTCCGTCTATCTGGTGGTCGGTTGGTTATCATGGCTGTCTGGCTCCTTATATATCTGTCAGTCTGTATATATGTCCAGTTGTAAGTAGGTCTTTCTGTTTGCCTCAATGTATATATATATATACCTAGTTGTCTCTCCATCTCTGTACATGAACTAATCCCTACAATGAACAGGAACTAATCTTCTTCAGTGTTAAGACATTAATTTCCTTAAGTGTGCAGAAACGCATCTCCTTCAGTGTGCAGACATTAATTTCCTTAAGTGTGCAGAAACTAATCTCTTATAGTGTGCAAACACTCATCTGTTTTGAGTGGGCAGACACTTCTCTTCTTTAGTGTGCGGATCCTCATCTCCTTTAGTGTATATCTCCAGTTTTATATCTGTCTGGCCTGTACATGCATGCATTTCCTACAATGCGTGGACACCTATCTCCTTCAGTGCTCAGACATTCATCACCTTCAGTGTGCCCTCATCTCCTTCAGAGAGTAGACACTCATCTCTTTAAGTGTGCAGACACTAACCTTTTTCCATGGGCAGAAAATCCTCTCATTTAATGCCCAGACACTCACCTCCATTTCTGTGCAGACACGCATCTCCTTTGGCATGCATAAACTATTCTACTTCAGTGTGCAGACACCCATCTTCTTTAGTGTGCAGACACTCATCGCCTTCAGTGTGCAAACAATCATCACCTTCATTGTGCGGACACTGATCACCTTCAGTGCTCAGATACTATTCAACTTCAGTGTGCAGACACTCATCTCCTTCAGTACGAAGACACCCATCTCTTTCTACGTGTGAAGACGCCCTTCTAATTTAGTCTGCAAACACACATCTATTTCAGTACGAAGGCACACATCTCTTCCTATGTTTGAAGATGCCCTTCTAATTTAATCTGCAAACACTCATCTCCTTCACTCTGTAGACACTCAGCATCTTCGTTTTGCAGACATCGCCTTTCTTCTTTCTTTGATCCTTAGCCGCCGACTGTCAAAGCAGTCTTTGGCGTCTTGTAGGGCAACAACAAATTGATTTCACTTTGCTCGATCGGCGGCCATCCTTCGTACAGTGCCCAACTCTGGTTCATTCTATGAATCTTAGCCTCCGCAGTCCTCCGCCAAGTTGTTTTTGGTAGGCCTCTCTTTCGTTTTCCTTTAGGGGTCTATGGCGTATCTTTTATTGTGATGGCATCGGTGTCTCTTCTGAGGACATGGCCAAACCAGCTCCAGCGTCTGCCAGCTATAATGGTGCGCATGTCCTCTTGCTTGCTCCGAGTAAGCAGATCTTGGTTGGTGATGGTATTCGGCCAAAAGATTCGGTGAATTTGTCTTAGACATGTTGTGTGAAAAGAGGACAATTTCGACATTTTCTTCTCTGTAACTCTCCAGAATTTTGCACAATAGAGAAGCACAGAAAGCACACAGCTCTGATATAATCTTAATTGTGTCCTTGTTGTGTACTGAGAGGACGTCCAGATGGTGTTTAGACTAAAAAAGGCTGTTCTTGCTTTGTTCATTCTGTTGTTGATGTCTTTGCTTGCTCCGCCGTCAGGTGTTACTATGCATCCTATGTATGTGAAGGTGTCTATCTGTTCCTGTTCCTTACTAATATGAGCTCGGGGCTGCTCACATTGAGCGTCATGATTTCTGTCTTCTTTAGAATGATGTTCAAGCCTACCTGCTGGCTATACTTATTAAGTCTATCCGTTTTTCCTAGATGTGTTGATGTGAATATGCTAGTAGTGCAATGTCATCTGCATAATCCAGATCTTCCAATGTAGAAAATGTAGTCCATCTTATTCCTCTTGGAATGCCCTCTATTGTCTGGCGCATCACCCAGTCTATGACTGTTAAAAATAGAGTGGTTGATAGCGGCATCCCTGCCTTCACCTCAAAGGTTAGGTTGCTCTGCCCAACGCTACACGTGAAGTTGGCATAGCGGTTTTTCAGGAGTGACACTAGTCAGCTTGGAATTCCATTAGCCCTCAGTATTTTTTATAAACTGTCGCAATGTATACTGAAAAAAGCCTTTTTTAAAATCAACAAAATTACTGTACAGCTGCCTTTGCCATTCTGAGCACTACTCTATAATGTTCCTGAGTGTAAATATATGATCTACACATCTTGTTCTTTATACATCCTGCTTGTTCTTTCCTCAGTTTGTGGTCTACTACTTTTGAAATTCTCTGTATAATTATCCCGCCTAGTATCTTGCTGGGAACTGAGAGAAGAGTGATTCCTCTCCTATTATTGCAGTCTGCAAGATCTCCCCTCTTGGGCAATTTGACAATTATTCCTTTGTTCCACTCAGTTGGTGTTGTCCCTGTTTTCCAGACTTGTGCACATAATGGTTCCAATAGTTATGCTGCTAGCTCATGTTCTTTCTTAAATAGCTCTGCATTTAAGTTATCATGGCCAGGAGCTTTTCAATTCTTTAACCCTTTGATTTCTGTAATGATTTTTTCTTTTCGTGGAATGTCTGCCCATCTTGTTTCCTGTCCCTCTGCTACCTTGATGATATTTCCTTGCTTATCTCTTACTAATGTAATATTGTTTGTACCTCATTTTCCGCTGATGATTTTAGTTATTATCTCTTTCAATGCACATACATTAATCTCCTTCAGTGTGCAGATACTCTTCTCTTTCAATGTATAAACACTCTTCCCCTTCAGTGTACAGACACTCATCTCCTTCAGTGAGAAGACACAAATCTCCTTCAATCTGCAGAAACTCATCCCCTTCGGTGTGTAGACAGGTATCTCTTTCAGTGGGAAGACAATTTCTTCCTTTAGCGAGGAGACACTCACCTGCTTCATTACGCAGACACTCTTCTCCTTCAACGTGTAGACACCCATCTCGATTGGTATGCAGACACTCATCTCTTTCACCGTGAAGACACTCATCACCTTCGTTGGTCAGACACTCATCACCTATGCTCAGTCGCCCATCACCTTCAATGTGCAGACACTTATCTCCTTCAGTAAGCAGACTCTAATCTCCTTTAGTGTTTAGACAAAAAGCTTTTTTTATTGTGCAGACAATCACCTCCTTCAATGTGTAAACTTTCATCTTCAGTGTGCAGGTACTCATCTATTTAAGTGTGCTGACATTCATATTCTACAATGTGGAAATACTCTTGTCCTTCGCTGTGTAAACACTCATCTACTTCAATGTGCAGACACGCATCACTTTACTGTGCTGACACTCTTGTCCTTCGATGTATAAACACTCATCTACTTCAGTGTGCAGACACTCATCACCTTCAGTGTGCAGACAACCATTTTCTTCGGGGAGCAGATACTCATCTCCTTCAGTGTGCAAACACTCATTTCCTTCAGTGAGCAGATACACATCTCTTTCACTGTGCAGACACACATCTCCTTCAGCGAGAAGATACTCATCTCCTTCAATGTGAAGACAATCATCGTCAATGTGCAGACGCTCATGTCCTTCACTTTGCAGACATTAAACTTGTTTACTGCGCAAACACGTATCTCCTTCAATGTGCAGACACTCGTCCTTCAGTGTGCAGACACCCTTCTCTTTCAATGTTTAAACACTAATCTCCTTCAGTGCGCAGACACTTATTTCATTCAGTGTACAAACGATTATCTTCTTTAATGTCTAGACACTCATATCCTTCAATGTGCAAACACTCATCTTCTTCAATGTGCAGATACTCGTCTCCTTCAGTGTGCGAACAACCATGTCATTCATTGACCAGATCTTCATCTCTTTCAGTGTACAGACACTCATCTCCTTCAACGAGAAGAGACTCATTCCCTTCAATGTGCAGACACTCATCTCCTTCAGTGAGATGAGCAGATACTCATCTCCTTTACTGTACAGACACTCATGTCCTTCATTGAGCAGATACACATCTTTTTCAGTGTGCAGATACTCAAATCCTTCAATATGCAGACACACGTCTCCTTTGGAGTGCAGATACTCATTTTCTTTAGTGTACAGACAAACATCTGTATCACAGAACAGATACTCATCTCCTTCAATGTACAAACACTCATCTCCTTCACTGTACAGACACTCATGTCTTTCATTGAGCAGATACACATTTTTTTTTCAGTGGGCAAATACTCAAATCCTTCAATATTTAGACACACGTCTTCTTCTGAGTGCAAATACTCATTTTCTTTAGTTTACAGACAATCATCTTTATCACAGTACAGACACTCACTCCTTCAATGTGGAGACACTCATAACTTTCAATGGGCAGACATTCATCTTCTTTAGTGTACAGAAAATCATCTTCTTCAGTACACAGACATTCAACTTATTTAGTGTACAGTAAATCATCTTCTTCAGTATACAGACACTCATTTTCTTTAGTGTACAGAAAATCATCTTCTTCAGTACACAGACATTCATCTTCTTTAGTGTACAGAAAATCATCTTCTTCAGTATACAGACACTCATCTTCTTCAGTATACAGACACTCATCTTCTTCAGTATACAGACACTCATCTTCTTTAGTAAACAGACACTCATCTTCTTTAGTATACAGACAGTCATCTTCTTTAGTGTACAGAAAATTATCTTCTTCAGTATACAGACGCTCATCTTCTTCAGTTTCCAAACACAACTTCTATTTAGCTGCTGCAGCATTAGCAGTCACTTTTTCTAATTCACTTAGATCGTTGTCTAAGACTGCTGTAAGATCCTAGTTTGAGTGAAAAGTCACACAGTATATGTTTTTCGTGTCATATCCGCCTCTAATTGATAAAGCTCACCCTTGTTGGCTACTGTAGCTTTCCAGTGTGATTGAAAACTCACACTGTATATCTTGTGCGTGTCATATCTATCTACGATATTGATACGTTTTATCAAGTTATACAAAGTTTTCTCGTTTAAAAAAGAAGTAATGATACAACATTAATGTGCAATTAAAGACACAAAATTACCGGTTTCCCTGCCAGGATTTCTTTTACAATCAATACACAGATGATAATAGCGACAATAGAAGTAATTGAGATACAACGTTGAATTTGCTGCATTTTTTTCTTGCTTGGTCTTTTCTTGATGTAAAATGACAGTTATTTCTCCCTAAGAAAAGACAAATGTTTATTAATCTCACAAGATCCCCAAAACAAAATAAACAAAAAATGAAAGTAAATTGTACGCTCACTGAAATAGAGCGTATTCAGTAAACCAATAGACGATTAAAGCTACATATGTAAGATAAAATACAAGATCAATTAAGTAAGACACTAGAAGAATAAAGTTTGTAGGCTTTCGCTCATGTAGAAAGGAAAGAAAAAATTCACTAACCGATGACGTGACTTTGTCACGAAGCAGTAAGTCCATAAGGGCTTCATAAGTGTGTTAAGTTTTTGAAAGTTCAACCCAACGTGAAAACGTAAGGCGAATATTTGCTATAAAATCTGAAAAATCTTTCCCTGTCTCCGGCAATAGAGACTTAAAGCGTAGGCGATAACCTTTTTCATCCAGTTGGTATTTTTTTAATAAGGCCGCTCTGACAACATCATAGTTATTCTTGTCAGGACCCTCCAACATACTTATAATATTCAAAGCTTCACCCTTAAGTATATCCATAAGTCGTGCACCATATTCCGACTTGTCTATCGTTTGAGATTCGATTGAAAGTTCTAATCTATTTAGATAGAATGAAATATCGTCGCAGGCAGGGTTGAAAGCAGGCAATCTACATTTATAAGAAATAGTATTTGTGTTATTAGAAGTTGTTTTATTGTTTTTCTCATTTTGTGTATTACCAATATTCACTGCCTTTATTTTCTCCAGCTCTATAGATGACATCTTTTCCTCATGCAGTCTCATATTTTCTTCCGCTTGCATCTGCATCTGCAATTTTCTTTCTTCAGCCTCTAATTTCTGTTTGTCCATTTCCATTTGAAATTTTCTCTCTTCTGCCTGCATCTGCAATCTCCTATCTTCAGCTTCCATTTTCTGTTTCTTTTCTTCAGACTTCTGCACCTTGGCATATTCGACAAGTGCGAATTCTTTTACTTCCTCAGTAGTCATACCAAGGGATTTCCCTTGTGTAATGAAATAATCTAAACTAGAAATTATGTCTAATTATATGATATAGAAAACTTATGTAAATATATTCCTGGAGAAAACTCCCTTTATCCCAACTCAATGGGTGACAACTTCCTGCTCAAGAACTTGTACAAATAACTTTAACTATAAATAGTGTAGTTAATTATCTATAAATTATACATTATAATATTGACAGTGCATGACAAAAAAGAGAATACAATCAAGAGTTACAAAAACGAGATATAAAGCACAAATGACCATGTTCGCAGGAATCAACTAAAGTAAGAAAGCAGAAATAAAGCAAAAAAAATTCAAAAGCTTGCAATGACAGCTGCGAAAAGAATGACAAGACAAGCGACAGCACAGTGTATAAACGAAAAGTGTGTGTATAACTCAAAGACAGAAAGGGGAGGAAGACACTCACAGACAAATTAATCAAAAAACTAAGGTACAGAGAAAAAATATAACGACAACAACAGTGAGACGTTTCGTCACACCTAAACACTTATATATAATGATGACTGAATCCTGTGTAAACAGAGTATGCCCAGAATTATGTCAAGGGATCTTTTACGAGACGAACTTAGTAAAACAATCCCTATAGACCGGTTTCAGATCCATTAACCGTCTGAGGAGGTATTAGTTGATCTGAAGCTCCCACCAACGTGCCCGCAGAAATATGAAACGTTTAACATAGAAAACAAGGATCTAATAGCGTAAGTTCTGAGGAAGGCTCAATCAAACATACAGTGGTACAGTTTACAAAACAAACAACCACTTATCTTCAAAAGGAAAAAATCCTGGCCTCTGTAACAGCAACAATGATGTACGAGGGACGGTTAAAAAGTAATGCCTCGTAATTTTTAATTTCATTCAATAGGCAAGCAAACAGATAAAATTCACATCGAAATGTAGCCCCAAGTCTGAACTTCAAAAATTTATTTCTAAATGTAGTCGCCGTTATTTGTTACAGTTTTTGTCCATCTTCTCACAAGGGCATGTATCTCCGAACGGAACAAATTTGTGTCATTTTTCCTAAACCACTGGCGTACGGCGCGTTTAAGGGTCTCGGTGTCCTCAAAGAGATGTCCGCGAAGATCTTCTTTCAGTGGTCCAAACAGACGGAAGTCAGAAGGTGCAAGATTGGGACTGTAAGGGGGGGTGTGGTAATGTCTAGCCAAATTCTGCAATCGCATCAAGAGCCCAAATCTCATCACCTGTCACAATATTTGATAAAAAACTCTTCTCCTTCAGTTTCATAACGGTGCAGGAGGTTGATGGGTATGGTTTTCCTTGTTTCTTTAGTCTGTTTGTCAACATTCTGTGTACCCACCGTGCACAAACCTTTGAATAACCCAGGTCTTTAATGATGTTCTGGACAGTGCCTTTACTAATGGACAACGTGGAAGAAAGTTCATCCAGTGTTACCCGACGGTCACCACGAATGATGCCATTAACTCGATGAATGTTGTGTGGAGTCACTGCCGTAGACGGGGGCCAGTCCGCTTTGCGTCAGCCATTGAGGATTGACCTACTTCAGCTTCGTCACAACGATGTACCCAACGTCGGACAGTGCTAACATCCAATGTTGAATCTCCATAAACATTCTTCAAACGTTCGTGGATGCGAATTGGGGTCTTGCCTTTAGCATTGAGGAATTCTATGACATAACGTTGTTTTAACTGAACGTCTTTGGCAGCCATTTTTAAACTGTTACAGTGGTGCCACCTGTGATTGAAACAGGTTGGTAGTGCTAAACAGTGCAGAAGAGTGTTTGAGGAATCCTGCTAAATTTACAAATTGCACCCCGATGCAGTATTTACATACATAAAAAATAGGAGGCATTACTTTTTGACCGTCCTCGTACATGAAGTATCACACAGTCCGACGAAAGGAAAATCCACCGTTGAAAAGGTACAGGAACTCCTCACTTCTCCAGCTCTTGACAATACTGCCTGACGTCTGCTTGAACCGGTATACAATCAGAAGAACTGGAAATACTGCAAGTCTTGACTTGTGACATACGTACAGAAGGACTAGAAACACAGTAAATCTTCCGGTGTAGTTACAAAGGTAATGTTAATACACACACCATATAACTGGCGACTGCTTTATGTTGGTGGTTGTTCTAGGTAATACAGTTCAACGTCTGTGGGTAACATAACGCCCCATATCACTGGCGACCACTTTATGTTACAGATGTGTTTTCTGTAACACCTTCTGCAGGCGAGATGGCTGGACAAAGTTACAGTAGTTTTCGCTGAAGTAGCTTAGGAAGAGAGTGTTAATTTGCCTGCTGATAATGACGATCAGCTCTGGTCGGGCTTACGGATGGCCGACGGCGGTGCAATAGAATGTTTCATATGCGTGTTGTGAGTTCCTGGATAACCATCTACCGCACTCACACACCACAGCAACAATGGGTCAGAAAATGGTGGAACTAGATGAACTCTTCACTGTTTATTAACGACACAGCAAACGTTGACATCATAAATAACACACTGTCACAGGTTACAGTTTACGGCAAAATAAGAAGCATCAACAGTTCAACATATCCGTATATAACACAAACAGTATTATAGTAAGCCGTAATCATCCCTGGCTTAGAAGTAATATGAATAAGTTCTCTTTCAATCTACAACAGCGTGCACAGTACATAATGAGTAAGCCGTAATAATCTCTGGCTTAGAAGTAATATGAATAAGTTCTCTTTCAATCTACAACTGCGTGCACAGTACATAATGAGTAAGCCGTAATAATCTCTGGCTTAGAAGTAATATGAATAAGTTCTCCTTTTCTCAATATTTTGAAATTATCACATATTTCTTTTCACCAAAATATATTCTATTCCCGGGACACACTGACGAAAATCAAACATCCATTTCGGAGCTCTGCCCGAATCTTACTGTCCCGCAAAAATCAGTTGCTCAAAAACAACTCAGTAAAATTCATCCAAGTGCAAACTCGCAGCTTGCGATGTGAGTGGAGTTCATCTGCCTTCTAATCCAACCTATATCATAGAACTTTCTACCAGTTTCCTTATGTTATTTAAAAAAAAAAAAAAAAGCTAACAGCTAGTCAAAAGAGATGTGTTCAAAATTACTGAGCATACAGCTCCAACTAAAAAATCATCATCATCACACAGAGTGTGTTTACTAGCGTGTTTACAAAATTCTGACCTACATACAAGTCGTTAACGCTTAACTCCCCTTAATGAAAATATGACTTAACAAAGACACTAGAAGAACAAAGTGACATAAGTAACATACTAGAAGAACAAAGTGACATAAGTAAGATACTAGTAGAACAAAGTGACATAAGTAAGATACCAGAAGAACAAAGTGACATAAGTAAGACACTAGAAGAACAAAGTTACATAAGTAAAACACTAGATTAACAAAGTCACATAAGTAAGACAATAGAAAATCCTAGTCACATAAGTAAGATACTAGAAGAACAAAGTCACATGAGTAAGACACAAGAAGAACAAAGTCAAATAAGTAAGGTACCAGAAGAACAAAAACACATAGGTAAGAGACTAGAAAAACAAAGTCACAAAGGTAAGACACTAGAAGAACAAAGTCACATAAGTAACTTACTAGATGAACAAAGTCACATAAGTAAGATACTAGAAGAACAACGTCACATAAGTAAGACAATAGAAGAACACAGTAAAATAAGCAAGATACTAGAAGAACAAAGTCACGTGAGTAAGATACCAGAAGAACAAAGTCATATAAGTAAGGTAGCAGAAGAACAGAGTCACGTTAGTCAAACATTAGATGAACAATTCACGTAAGTAAGAAACCAGAAGAACAAAGTCACATAAGTAAAACACTAGAAGAACAAAGTCACATAAGTAAAATACTAGAAGAACACAGTCACATAAGTAAGATACTAGAAGAAAAAAGTCACATGAGTAATATACTATAAGAACAACGTCACATAAGTAAGATAGCAGAAGAGCAAAGTTACAAAAACAAAACTCTAGAAGAACAAAGTCACGTAAGTAAGACACTTGAAGAACAAAGTCACATAAGTAAGATACAAGAAGAACAAAGTCACATAAGTAAGATACCAGAAGAACAAACTCATATAAGTAAGACATTAGAAGAACTAAGTCACGTGAGTAAGCTACAAGAAAAACAAAGTCACATAAGTAAGATACTAGAAGATCAAATTCACATAACTAAGATACTAGAAGTACAAAGTCACATAAGTAAGAAACTAGAAGCACAAAGTCACATAAGTAAGATACTAGAAGTACAAAGTCACACAAGTAAGATACTAGAAGTACAAAGTCACATAAGTAAGATACTAGAAAGACAAGGTCATATAAGTAAGATACTAGAAGAAGAATGTCACATAATTTAAACACTAGAAGAACAAAGCCACAAAAGTAAGATACTGGAAGAACAAAGTCAACTAAGTAACATACTACAAGAACAAAACCACAGAAGTAAGACACTAGAAGAATAAAGTCACATAAGTAAGATACTAGAAAAAAAAAAGTCACATAAGACACTAGAAGAACAAAGTCACATAAGTAAGAAACTAGAATAACAAAGTCACATAAGTATGATAATAGAATAACCAAGTCACATAAGTAAGACACTAGAAGAACAAAGTCACATAAGTAGGAAACTAGAAGAACAAAGTCACATAAGTATGATAATAGAATAACCAAGTCACATAAGTAAGATACTAGAAGAACAAAGTCAAAAAAGGAAGATAATAGAAAAACCCAGTCATGTAAGTAAAACACTAGAAGAAAAAAATCACATAAGACACTAGAAGAACAAAGTCAAATAAGTAAGATAATAGAAAAACACAGTCATATAAGTAAAACACTAGAAGAATCAAGTAACATGAGTAAGAACTAAAAGAGCAATGTTACATAAGTAAGATACTAGAAGAACAAAGAAACATAAGTAAGATACTAGAAGATCAAAGTAACTTAAGAAAGATACTAGAAGAAAAAAATAACATAGGTAAGATTCCAGAAAAACCAGGTTACATAATTAACATACTAGAAGAACAAATTCACATAATTAAAACACTGGAAGAATTAAGTAACATAAGTAAGAAACTAGAAGAACAATGTTACATAAGTAGGAAACTAGAAGAACAAAGGCACATAAGTATGATACTAGAAAATCAAAGTCGCATAAGTAAGATACTAGAAAAACTAAATAGCATAGGTAAGATTCAAGAAAAACAAAGTCACATAAGTAACATTCAAGAAGAACAATGGCACATAAGTAAAATACTGGAAGAAGAAACTCAAATAAGTAAGTCACTAGAAGAAGAAAGTCACATAAGTAAGATACCAGAAGAACAAAGTAACATAAGTAAGAAACTAAAAGAACACAGTCACATAAGTAAGATACTAGAAGAACAAAATCACAGAAGTTAGATACTAGAAGAACAAAGTCACATAAGTAACAAACTAGAAGAACAAAGTCACATAAGTAACAAACTAGAAGAACAAAGCCACATAAGTAAGATACTAGAAGAACAAAGTGACATAAGTAAGATACTAGAAGAACAAAGTGACATAAGTAACATACTAGAAGAACAAAACCCCATAAGTAAGATACTAGAAGAACAAAGTGACATAAGTTAGATACTATAAGAACAAAGTGACATAAGTAAGATACTAGAAGAACAAAGTGACATAAGTAAGATACTGGAAGAACAAAGTGACATAAGTTAGATACTAGAAGAACAAAGTGACATACGTAAGATACTAGAAGAACAAAGTGACATAAGTAAAACACAAGAAGAACAAAGTTACATAAGTAAGACACTAGAAGAACAAAGTCACATAAGCTACATAATAGAAGAACAAAGTTACATAAGTAAAACACTAGAAGAACAAAGTCACATAAGTAAGACGCTAGAAAAACACAGTCACATAAGTAAGATGCTAGAAAAACAAAAACAAACAAGTAAGATACTAGAAGAACAAAGTCACATAAGTAACATACTAGAAGAACAAAGTCACATAAGTAACATACCAGAAGAACAAAGTCACATAAGTAACATACTAGAAGAACAAAGTCTCGTAAGTAACATACTAGAAGAACAAAGTCACATAAGTAACATACTAGAAGAACAAAGTCTCGTAAGTAACATACTAGAAGAACAAAGTCACATAAGTAAGATACTAGAAGAACAAAGTCTCGTAAGTAACATACTAGAAGAACAAAGTCTCGTAAGTAACATACTAGAAGAACAAAGTCTCGTAAGTAACATACTAGAAGAACAAAGTCACATAAGTAACATACTAGAAGAACAAAGTCTCGTAAGTAACATACTAGAAGAACAAAGTCACATAAGTAAGATACTAGAAGAACAAAGTCACATAAGTAACATACTAGAAGAAAAAAGTCTCGTAAGTAACATACTAGAAGAACAAAGTCACATAAGTAACATACTAGAAGAACAAAGTCACAAAAGTAACATACTAGAAGAACAAAAACAAACAAGTAAGATACTAGAAGAACAAAGTCACATAAGTAACATACTAGAAGAACAAAGTCACATAAGTAACATACTAGAAGAACAAAGTCACAAAAGTAACATACTAGAAGAACAAAAACAAACAAGTAAGATACTAGAAGAACAAAGTCACATAAGTAACATACTAGTAGAACAAAGTCACATAAGTCACGGAGTATTTTATTTAACTGATTTCTTCAAATTATTGGAATAAATTTCAATGTCACTGCTTAACTTATTTACTAAATTCTGTGCACCTATAACGTTGCTGCGAAATCTATTTCCGCCTAGATTGCATAAAAGAACCAAATTATGTATTACGAACCTCATGTCAAGCATGGTAGAAGCAACACTATTAATATGTTTTGCCAGAGGAGATACATTCATTCCAAAATCCTCTGATTATGACTGACATGCCGTTTGATTTTAAGAGTCAATATCATGTGCGTCTTGCATTTGCAATGACAATAAATACGCCCAATCCAAGGACAGTTACGTAAAGTAGGAAGCTTTAACTTATAAAATCCGTGCCTTTCACGTTATTGTAACAACAGGAAAGATTGAAGGAAAAAGAAAGAGACGAAGACAAAGTGAGAAGGTACTGGACATTGTGACATCACGATATGGAGAGAAGTACACAACAACATTGATAAATAGTACTGGAGACAGTAAGTTGTGGAGATGCATGATCGCCGACATCACCATTCGTGAAGATAGTGTCGTCATAACCTCATCCTTCTCAAACAAACTGTTGTTGTTGTTCAGAAAAATATCATCATGTTGTGGACAACTGTGGTTTTTGACTTGATGATAAACTATCTTTATGCTCATGTCAGTCTCTTTCTAACTTTATAGACAAGTTAAATGTTTGACATAGTTAGGGACAATGGTGGTTAATGTCATAGAGAATGTTGGTATTGCAACATACAGGTAGAAATATGCGGGGACATGTGGGACATAATTAGAAGTATATGGAGACATGTGGGACATAGGTAGAAGTATGTGAAGACATGTAGGACATAAGTAGAAGTGTGTGGGGACATGTGATACATAAGTAGATGCATTTTGAGACATGTAGAACATAAGTAGAAGTATCTGGGGACATAAGAAGACATAAGTGGGGTAATGTAGGACATAAGCAGAATTATGTGGAGACATGTAGAACATAAGTAGAAAAATGTTGAGACACGTAGGACGTAAGTATAAGTATGTAGGGACATGTGCAACAAAAGTAGAAGTATGTGGGGACATGTAGGACATGAGTAAAAACATGTTGAGACATATAGGGCATAAGTAGAAGTAAGTAAATACAAGTGGGAATAAGTAGAAGTATGTAAATACATGTAAGACGTAAATAGAAGTGTGTAAATACATGTATCACATAAGTAGAAGTAGGTGGATACATGTAGGACATCAGAAGAAATATGTAAATACATGTAGGACATACAAAGAAATATGTGGATACCCGTAGAACACCAGTAGACGTATATGAAGACGTGATGGTGTCGTATAGTAGGTCTTTCTTGATCATTCTGCACCTTTTCCAACATCTTTCTTATGTTTTCTCTCTCTTTTTACTTTTTCGTCATTGTGAAAATAATCTGTCTTAATCACGGCTTATACTTAAGCGTTGCTTTGATTTATTTTCCCACCTTGCACTATCTTTTGGAACCCACATTGCCTCGTTAAAATCTTTGTAAAACACCTGGCCACATTGGACGAGTATTGTTTACTTTGGAACGCCCGGCTTGGGAATAGAGAGAAGTCTTTTCAGGGCTAATCCACTGTTTAAACAAAACGACAAAGAACTCGGGTCGCACCCATTAATGATTTTTGCCAGACGATAAATTTCGAGATCCGACATACTGATTACCTAGCGAGATAAGGAACAACGAGATTACGGAAAAACCGGTTCACGATAATGAGCCCACAAAAGCACGCACGTCACGCGAGGCAAACAAATGACAGAAGGCTTTGTGACAGAGGGCTGGTTATTTTCTACATTGGGCGGCCAATCCAAAACCACTGTTTGTCTCGCAAAACAAACCCGTAGCACGGACTTGAAATGTTGGTTGCGAGAGCGGACCAACTTTAGCGATGTCGTGAATTTTGTAAGGCACATCATGATAATGCAGGATGGTCACCTCGTTATTAGACTGACTGCGGAGTCAGACCAACAGGCGACAATATCTGAAATATAGGGCAACTAGAAAAGTAACAGATGTACATAGTTTTCAAAATCGCGGCGCGTGAGTTGTCCCTATTGCATAGCCTATGCACAGCTGTTATAACATTTCATTCCTGTGTGGATATTTGATTCATATATGTGAAGTGTAATTTTATAGTGTTCTTACGGAACGCACAGTTGATTCTCATATTTATATCACGTTCAACCCCCTCAAAAGCTTATTTTTTAAATCACGCATACATACTCACAAATTGATTTTACCAAAATCACTTAGTCACAGATTGATCCGTCAAGATATCAAGCTCAGAGTAACAAGTTCAGCTACTGACTACGTCAAAACATCAAGAGAAGTCATCAACTTTCATCATATATTGCACGACGTAAACTCACTCTGACTAGCTTCAATTCACGAAAAGTTTTTGCTACTAGAAGATCATTTTGTGAAGAGCTCAAGTCAAGCAAGTGGCTTTCAGAGATCAGACAGCAGAAATTTTCCTGAGACAACAGTCAACGGTTTATCAACGCTAGAGAGAGATTTACAAATTTTGAAAGACAGTGTATCTTCTACGTTCTCACTTTTACACTGGTTTTCATCAGTACATCCTAGTCATGGAGATAACCCCACACGACATACCATACACCTACACTGGATTGTCTATGTATACCTGTGTATCATCATACAGTGGAGGAGCATTGATAGACTCAGGAACCGTGTAGACTGGACATCAGTGTGGTAACACTTAAAATATCACACCATCATTTGACTATTTACATATGTTCATTCTCGTATTTAACTTCCTTTATTATTTATATCTCATATGTGTGTGAATTTTCTTCCACCGTCATCAGTTTTTATTTTAAACTAACCCTATAAGTGTAAATATTTAATTAATACAACCAGTAACCGTTTTGATCATTATCTATTTCGTTAATGTATCACTCGTGCTGTCGGTGTTAAATATTTACATAGAGGTAAAATTCCACACTTAGATAAAGTTGGGCGCTCATTCTTTATTGAGATCTAAGGGTAGAACTAAGGTCTTGAAAAAATAGAATACTCTCCATAATTTACTAGAAAACTGTCTAGTGGAGAGATTTCGCATTCTCTTCTTCTTGTTCGTAATTCGAATAGGTCTCTTTCTTTGTTAACGTGCCAATTTCTGTAGACCTTCTGGAAATCATTAGATAGGTCTTCCCAAGCAACAACTACTGTTGTAGTGTCACATATGTGACGAATTAGTTGTGCTATTTTACATTGACTTTCGTTCTCTCCGGCAGTATCACTTCATTTCTTCCATTCGTCAACGATTGTCCTATTATTTGGCAAATTTTATTCACCTACATTTTTGAGTGGCCGCTCCCATACTTGTTTACACTTCACCTCGATACACACAAATCAGACTGCATCACCAATGCAAGCTAGCAATTCACCACAGTCAGAGTGAAGGATCGGACACAGGATTCCAAGTTTATAAGTGACAGATCAGAGTATTTGGGCAACTTTGAAACTTAATCAAGTAAACCCGCATTTTTAAATACAATGACTGGAAACTTAAGGAATCAGAACACAAGTCATAAGAGGGATTATAAATTAACCTCAGACCAAGTGATTAGATGCATCGCATCAACTTGCTGTGTCCATTCTAACTGTCAGGAGACTGTAGATCCCATTTAGGGGTTCGTGGTACGAGGCTGTAAGACTAAAGTTTTGACGCCACTAGTTCTGAGTCAAAAGCACGGATTAAACACTAACCGTCTACATTGGACGCGTTGTGTTAAGAAATGTCCTAATCACAGAAGAATTGGCGAAACCACGGCTGCAGGACTCGCTTAGACCAGCTAATTTCTTATTAAAGGAAACAGCCAAAGGACAAGTTTATTTTTTTAAAATCTGCATCCCAAGTCTCAGTGTAGACACGTTTTAAAGACATCTAAAATTCGCCATAATTCCATCGTTATTTTTACCTGTTAAAACTAATTGATTATTAAATGTGTTACATGTTATTTTAAAACAAAACAATCATTGTTTATTCAGTTATTGTAGGTAGGAAAGCAAACGTATCAGCAAGACTCTTTAATATATATTCATCTAAACATATATTGCCATCTAGAGCAAATACTTATAAAAGAATTTCACTGGATCTACACCAGCTGGGGGCTTGGACGGGCTAAACGCCTTGTATAATTGTTCACAAAAGGCGACGGATCAGATATAAGTTAATAGTGCTCTGCCCTATGCAGCATTGTTTTTGACTTCTGAAAACATCTTGTGAAAACTACCTTGAGATAGAAGCATCATTATCCTTCTATATCTAACTCCGCCAAGAGTAATCGTGTGCAAAGGTAGACACCTTTGAAGACCTATTATTGACAACCTGTATGCACGCACCACAGTTGGTCATAAATAGAGGTAGGTGGAGATATGTGAAACATAAGCAGACATGTGGAGACATGTAGGACTTAAGTAGATGTTTGTGGAGACATGTAGGGCATAAGTAGAAATGTGTAGACATGTAGGGCATAAGTAGAAATGTGGAGACATGTAGGACATAAGAAGTAGTATGTGGACACATGTAGGGCATAAGTACAAATATGTGGAGACATGTAGGGCATAAGTAGAAATATGTGGAGACTGGTAGGGTGTACGTGTGGCGACAGGCAAGTTATAATTAGAAATTGTTATTGTTAGAAAGATTTGACATCATTGCACTCCGGGCAAACCCATAGGGGCTGAGTCTCCATCATCACATATTGAAGAGTGTGAATACTGACTGTTCCCGTAGATCGCTGGTTGTAAACGCGACAGATGCATCCTCTCATAGTCCATCTCTACTAGCCTTTCATTTGATCATACATTCCAGCAGTCTTAACCGTGATGATTCATCTATTGCAGTGTCATTCTATAGAAGTCGATCATTAATTGTTCTCAGTATATCTCCTTTATCCATTTCGAAAGTCGGACACGATTCTGCCCTGTACCCGAGCAGAGAACCCACAAACCAGATTTCTTACCGCGGATCACTGACCCATCTGTATACACAATGGCATCATTATCCCCCCGGAATGATCATGTATCAGTTGATAAATTTCCACTTCTTCTTTTCCATTTCCCCAATTTCTACACTCTCTGCCTAGGCTGATGATGACCTGCTGGTAGTTAATCCAGTTCTCATCTGACATACTCCACTCTTCCCCCTTGAATATATTGTCAACTGTGGTCACCTGCTTGATCGTTGTCTCTGCCTGTACCATCCAACACATTCCTCTCTATATTCTTGCTCCCTTAATGTCAGCTATGTTACCATGCAGAGGGTGCCGTTTGTCTGTGGATATTCGAGTATAGGCTTTTGCTTGCGACATCGCATATCTGGATTTAATACACGGCACTCCAAGCATGTACCTCATCGTCACAATGGGGGTATCTTGCGTACAACCCAAGACTATGCGCATCCCTTTATTCTGAATGCGTTCTAGTCGTTCGCATTGTGCTACTGACAGCGTGAGTTCTCCCAGCCCATACTTAGTGACCGATATAAAAATATGGCAAAGAAGAAATATTAATCTCTGCTCCAGACGCGCCGCGGCCATTATTTTCAGGGCCACTAGACCTCTCA